>VDFB02000003.1:285875606-286028915 GCA_007258455.2 Sequoia sempervirens | reverse complement strand
ACCATGCCATGGCAAGCTTTGCTTTAGCCATTTGCTTGCAATGGCATATATGCTTTAAGAGTGCTATGTGTCATGTTCTCATTGTCCACAATAAAACAGCAAATTGCTTATTCAACCCTACCAGCTTCCCCACAAGCCCGTTTCTTAAGCACTTAACATTAACACATTTTCTAGAGGTGACATGGCACAACACTATTCACTCTATGACAAAATGGGTAAAAAAGCCCCTCACAGTTTTGATGAGCCCATTTTAGCCTGACTATTGATCAAGAGCCCACCTATTATTTTTCATTGATCCCTACTATCATTTATCAAACAAGTGCCTTGTGCTTACCACCTCTATACGTTTAACTCATGTCATCTAAATAGTAAGAGCATAGGACCAAGCCCATCACCTTGCCTATCATGCAGTATGTTGTCCTATCCCCACGATAACATATATGCTAGGGACCTGATCAACATTTATAGTTTGTCCCTAAGCACAATACTACTTTGTTTCCTATTTCAAAGCCTAGTTACCTTGCTATAAGAACATAGTGAATGTCTATGAGCCCAATTGGTAATTGTAAAAACTCAGCCATGAATCTTCAAGCATTGAAGTGCTAAACTAGGTTTGTATGACCATGATATTGCAAAAAAAGACCAAAGCTATTGAAAACTTGAGTTGGAACCACAAAATATAGGAAAAAGATTTTTAAATGGGAATTTTCTCTTTTTGACCGAATCAAAGAGATTAATTTCTCTAGTTTGAAGTAAATTTCACTTTTTCCTTTTGTCTTTGCAGTTATTTATTTGGTTCTAATGATTTCTTGGTGCATTGGGCTTGGATCAGAAAATCAAATCCACCTTAGATCAAATGGAGCAATTATGTTCCGTTAGTGAAGGAACTATGCAGCCACCATTTGGAGAACATCATGACAATTTGGAGGACACTTGATGTAGATTTGATTTAAAGAGCTTTGTAGAGCTGGTTGCAGGAGCTAAGAATTAAATAAAGATCAATTCAAGGCTTTCTTGATTGACGACCCCAAGGCAATGATGACTAATTGGAGTAGGGGTTCCCTATTTGCATCCAAAATTGCACCAGTCAGATCTTGTAGTAGCAGACACTATGATTGCATACTTGCATTCAATCTTCCCTGGTTTGAAAAGTGACACAATTCAAGGGAAATGCCTTGCATGAGCTGAGAATAAAACATTTTTTATAAGGAGTTGTAGCAAATTTGAAGGGAAAAGCCCCAATGTGCTAAGTGGAGCTAGAATTGAATGTTGCCACACTACTAGAGGCATCCTTGATCTTATTGCCTAAGAAATTTGACTTACCTTGTTATTGGCACCTAAGAAACCTCTAGGTATTAATTGTGTTCACCAATCAGTTATGTAGAATTGAATGGGAAATTTGCTTTGTTCTTGAGCATGATGGGATCTATATATAATATACCAAGCTACTTGACATTTGTTAGCGTTGGAGATTTTGGAACATTTTAGGCCTGTAGCAGCTTAGAGCTAGATAGTTTTAAAGATTTCTTTAAGAAAGAACTTAAGATTTTCTTTTGTCCAAATCCCCAAACTGAGTGTAACTCTGGTTATGCAATACAATGAAACTTGAGTATGAAGCTTGATGTTATTTCATGGTTCTTGTATGTGTTGATGAATGGTTTACACTTTACATACATGCTCAATGGAATTCTATTTTTTGCTTAGTGCACACTTATGGCAAGTAGATGCACAGTTTTAATTAAGCATAACTTCCTTAGAAGATTGCATCAGTGCTAGCTATATTGTAATTTTGACTATTGGTCTGGTTATTTAGTGCTGGTGGATGGTTGTGGAAGGATAAAGCATGTCAATTCTTGTAAATGCAGGTCATTGTAGTGTAGAAGTGGTTTAATTGTTATAACACACATTGCTAACTTGTTGATATGCTTATTGAGTCTATTTGAAAGAGAATATAGTGGATGCTTGAATATAATGTATGTGTGCAGTCGTTTGTATCAGATTCTGATGTTTTGTTAAAATAATATTTTATGAATCTTTGAATGCTTTTGTCCATGATAATGAGAATGTGTTTATGAACTTTAAATAGGATCCCCGAACTTATGAGTGATAGCCTAACTCCTAGTAGCCTGCAAACATGCATCCTGAATCTTCAACGACTTACCATCCTTTTCAAGAGATTTTTGCACTCAGTGTTGGAGAGAATTTGGACCCACCAACAGAATCAAGGAAGGGAATTATTAAACTGGTTAGACAAAAGATGGGCTTTAATACATGTTATATTCTTAGTAATATGTTTGATTTCATTAAAAAGTATCTGAAGCATTAAGTTAGCCTGCAGGCATCTAGGAATCCAAGCACAATTGAAATCATTTGCAACCAGTGAAATTTTGAAAGCAATATGGCAGGAAGGAGTCTACTCCAGGTTAGGAGGGAGAGTGTTCACCCTGGGAATATCAATCACAATGGGATTCTTGGCCTTAAAGGAACAAACCAGCTCCTCAATATGTTACAGAAAAATGGTTTCAAACTTTAAAGGAAGGGAAAAAGCAGTTCTCATACCTGTCACTGAATTTTTTGCACTAACATTTCTAGGACATTTAAAAACTTTGGGGCCAATGAGGTAGAGCCTTTCTAGGAATTTTTCCTAGCCATGGCAGACCTAAATAAGGCATGTAACAAAAAAATTGCTACAGACTATAACAAAGGCAAAATTGAAATTCCCAAACCCAACCAGTAAGGAAATTAAAAGGAAAAGGAGAACGGGAATCCAACCCAATTAATTGTTAAACCAATCTGGACTGCAAGAATTCCCTGAACAACCAGCAAAAACCTGCCACAAGTCCTAAAAGGAACTCATGAACAACCTAATAATCCCACTACATGTGAAGCAAGCAATTGCATCAAACATGATACTCACCATGAGACCAAGAGAAAGTAGGTTGTCTTTGAATGAGAACATGGGATACACAAGAAGGATTAATAGTGTTAGAAAGAGATGAAGAAAG
Organism: Sequoia sempervirens; assembly: GCA_007258455.2. Lineage (NCBI taxonomy): Eukaryota > Viridiplantae > Streptophyta > Pinopsida > Cupressales > Cupressaceae > Sequoia > Sequoia sempervirens. The sequence continues at coordinate 286,025,910 of VDFB02000003.1, read as the reverse complement.
ACTTAGAGAAAACATTCCTCTAGAAAAAACACTGCCCACCTGAAAACGAACCCCATTGTCATGAATTAATGTGGGATAAATTTGGTTAGTAATATTTCTTCCCAAAGTTGCCCAATGGGTTTGGGTTTAATGGTGAGGAATGAAGAGTTTCACACCACAGACCCGGGTTCAATTCCCACAAGGTACCTTGAAGTGGGCATGGGGACACCTTGATGTAGAGGTTGCATTTATGGCAATGCGTGGATCTAAGCCCACCCCTATGTTTCACCATGTAGGCACCTTGAGGTTTGGTTGAGTGTAGCCATATTAAAGAAATAAGCCCACCCCCATGTCTTCTATGAGCTCCACCCCAACCAATCCTAAGCATAACATTTTACCCAATAGTTTGGGTCTAGTGGTGAGGAATGGAGAAATTTACACCATAGGTCTATGTTCAATCCCATGGGCAGGGCACCTTGTAGTGGCCATGGAGATACCTTGAGGTAGGGGTTGCACTTGTGGCAATGCAGGGACCTAAGCCCAACCCTATGTTTTGTCATGGTGGCACCTTGAGGTATGATCGAGTGCAACCATATTAAGGAACCAAGCCCACCCCCATTTCTTCTATGAGCTCTACCCCAATCCTAACCCTAAAATTTCAATTTGTCAAGTGGGTGTGACAGTGGTAAAATAGGCACATTACTACAATGAAGACCTCAGTTAAAATCCCTCTAGCCATTAGGCTTAGGTATTGGGGGAAAAGTGGACATTCATGCCAAGGATGAGGCCCTTGTTTGTGCACTGGCAACTGTGGGGCTGAAACCTCACATTTACTAATCAGAACAATAAACAAAGAAAAAAAAAAGAGCTAATGCATAGGAGAAGAGACCTACAAGCCTTAGATTTAACACTTATAGATTTTTTCTCCACCCACACTCCTCTTGAGGCTTTCTCTCAGCATATTATGGGGCAAGTTAAAATCACATCTGACCAATCTTCATTCAAGGGGAAAGGGGTGTGTTTGGCTAAAAGGTCTAAACCTTGTTTCTATTTCCAAGGAACATAACAAATTTGACCACCATGAAATTTAATGAGAGGAGAGAAAATATCACTAATGATTTGCTGCAACTTTGAATTTCCCATCAAGTGATTGAATTCAGAATGTTAACAATGATTTGAGAATCAGTTTCCTATTTGTTGTGCCTCAATACATGAGCCTTAGCTAACTGAAGCTCACAATATATAGCTTGAGTTTTTTCCCGACTGTTACTAAAGGAATGTAGTCCCCAACCGATCCCAAAGATTACTTCATGATATAGGTTTCTGTATATCCCAACAGTCCTAACAGTCCTTGGATTACCACTCGATGCACCATTGATGTTCAGTTACATCAAAGAGTGGAAAGGAAGATTCCAAAAATTGCTTGGATGGTTCATCTTAGCACACCCATAATTGGGGAACTCTTCATTCTTAAATACTTATGTTTAAATGTTACATTTATTCTTACAGGTTGAAGAAAATCTGTATATTTCTTATGTAGTTGTTTCTTTCCATATTAAGAAGAAAAATTTGGATTTCTTAGCGTACTCATTCATACTAGACATTGTCATTCTCATTCATCATTTGAACAGTATACATAATTCAATTCTAGAAGAAATGATTCACCATATACATTAAACTTCTTTATGATGCATGTTAATGGTAGCAGTAAGGTAGACACAATGATATCTTTTATAGAATGTAATCAAACAACACAAGTTGAGCAATCAATGGTTCTTGATGAGCTCCAAGGAGGACGACTCCAATTTTGTAAATGTACCTTCCTCTCCTTGCCTAAAACCCACTTTGCCCAAATATTGTGTATAAATTATTGTGAAATCTTGTTTAATTATGTTAAGTTATAAGTGTAGTGCTTAAAGGAATGTCTAGGGTAAAGAGTTTCAGGTAGTACGCTTGGACTAACATTTGGCTATGCTGAAGCACAATTTTTTATCATGATAGGACTATGGAGACATCTACAGAGAAGTTCACATAACTCCAAGGATATTTGAGCAGCTACAAAGGATTCTCCTAACCTCAATGCACATTCTAGGATTTTTGTGGGCTAAACTAACTACCATTCACTTCAAGTTGATGGACCCAACAAGGATGAAGGGAAACACCTTGTGGCAGTTCCATGAAACAGTTTCTCCAGAGATACCTCGCCATCTTTGGTTCCATGTCACCTACTCTCCACTGAAGTCCACTCTCATTGGCAATCGACTACAAATTATTCCTGAGAATGTGGTTCATTTTAAGGAGCTACATAATCAGCACACCACATGAGAAGCATCATATGAATTACCTTTTTATTAGCAAATATGTAATTGTTAAACTAGAGAAATAACTCCTTTATATTTGCAAAGACTTTTAGTTAGATGCAACAACAACAAGCGTTTCTATCAGTTAAGAAATGGCTGATATATATATATACAAATTTGTGGCATAGATAGATATAGTTTTTGGTTTTGCGAAGTAAGATATACAAGATCATAACTTTGTCATTTCCGGAATAAGTATGTAATTTTGATTCAAGTCATCCGATAGAAGAAAGAATTTCATCCATCTGCCAACTATTTAAAGCTGATTATTCTCTCTCTGGAGGTGGAGCAAGGGCCCACTCCAACAAACACGTAGGGACCAGTATTTCTTAGCATTAAGATCTTTATTCAATTTGCATTTACTGTCATTTTTGTGAGCTTATTAGATTAATTTTATCTTCTAGCAATTATCACCTTCTGCTGTAATTCATGATTTCCTTAGATTAATGTTATTTTCTATTACAATTTATGATTTCATTATCTATTGCAATCTTTTATTACATTATATTAATTCATTTTCAAGTAATTAGAAGTAGAATGTATGTTTGAAATTGATTAGAAGAACTGCTAGGTAGAGGCTTGCTGCAAATAGCAATGGACACGCCCCGGATTTGACAATTAGATTTATAACTCTATTTAAATGCAAGGTGTACAATGAACAACCCTTGTCAGCTTTTAACTTTATTTAGAAAACTAGTGAACTGACAAAGTAGGTTAATATTAACTTGGCTAATACTATATTTTAGGCCAAATCATATGAAGAGATTTAGTTAATGATTAGAGATTTTCATAGGTAAACATAGTAGAAATATGTATCTGAATAAAACTCTTTTTGAGATTTTTGATAAGCATAGTAGGGCTTTTTACTTGTTAATTCTATGAATTATATATGGTGTTATAATATAATGGTAGGACAAATTGTATAACCCTTGAAACAAGGAATTTTCTTTAACTAAATGTTATCATGTTGCATTTTAAAGGAATCAACCTAAAGAATAATTCAATATAGGTGCCAACTCTTGCTTGCATGATTGTCGAATGGTGATCCTAGCTATTGTAAAAAATCATCTTAGATGAGAGAAAATTTCAAGTTTGGTAAACTGTGATGTTTCCATTTCACATGTTTGAAAAACATCCCCATGTGAAGTACCACCAGCTTGGAAAGAAGGCTGGAACCTTCAAAAACCATATTAATGCCTTAGGTGACAATAAAAGGATAAGGGAAAGTACCATCCACATGAAGGTATGTGATCATACTTTTCAAAGAACAGTTCTTCCCATTTAAGTTGAAAGATCCAAGAGATTATGCTTGCAGGGAGATTTCTAGAGTAACAAAATCCCAACTGAATCAATAATTTCAGACTAGAAGATAAACAATTCTGATCAACCATGTATCTACAAATTTGCAGCTTTGCTTAGAAGTCTAATGGGAAATGTGTTAAAGCCTTCTAATTCAAAAAAAAATGAACAAGATTTTGCTGAAATCAGAAATGATCTCACAACCTGCTTGAAGTGAATTACTAGATATGTTTTTGATGTTATTGATAAAAGTGGGTTTATGAAAGGGCCCAAACCCTTTTACAACAGGCTTCTAGACAACTTGGAAAGCCCCAAAAGACTAACAATCATAAAACAGAACTCCGTGAGAGGTAGACAACACCAAGTCACAAATAAACAGCAAAGGAAGCAAAAGTAAGCAGACCAACAGAAAACAATCAGCAATAATTGTCAACACTAGAACTACATAGATGACATCTCCTTCAGGCCGTTTACTGCATTACTATATATGTTACTAAAAATTACTGAGTTTAATAAAGTCAAGAATATGAATTAGTCCATAACACTTTTTTGCTCAATAAGAATTATCTTGAGCCTTGCAAAAGGGGGTTATGTCCCCAAACTGCAAACAATGGTCAGCTTCAAAAATTACACAGTAAATCCTCCAACTCCTTGCAATATATTAACATTCCAATTTAAACCTATAAGGTCGCTTTATATTTACATAGATTCTTTCTCCATTATCATATGAATTATTTATTGGATTATGAGAATAACAAATAACTGAAAGCTTCTGCTGTAGAACTCCAAAAGATCCCCCTAGAAGTGCATATTCAGTTAGCAAAATCACATTGTTTTAGTTGCATTTCTTGTCATCAATCCTCCTACCACTTATAATTTGATGATGCAAAATCCATCAAAAACATGGATGTCAATCACTAGACCTCAAAGGCAAACACAAAATCTGGTAAAAACATTACCATAAAAGGCAAAGCTGTAACAATTAGAATGTCTATATATGATCAAAACAGACAAATGGGACTTGAAATTAGAACCAGTTAAAATATCACCATAAAATACATTGGCAATTCGTGTATGCTGTTTCAAAGAAATCACCTAATAGACTGAATTCTAGTCAACATTACAGCCACAGATTTTTAGCCAATTTTGACACCATTCATGGTCTCGCCCATATCCCAATTTAACCACCATTCACTCCCCTAAACACTGCCAAGATTGGCTTTTATCACAATTCACAATGTATTGTGTCCTACAAATGAACTTTGTCAAAACTGATCTAGGTTATTTTGTTTCCCAGTTTATCTTCTTTACATCCTCAACCAGCATGCTTGACAATCTAAAATTTTGAACTCTTTGCAAAGCCTCCAAGAAAGATTCAATCTACAGTAAAAAAATTATGAATCAGCATTTTACTTAACAAATGACTCTGAAACCCCAAATACAAATTTGCATATTTTTTAAGTTAGAACTATAGTATCAACATACATCTCCTAACCCAAATTATCTACTCTTCCATATTGCATTATTTTATGTCTTATGTAATAAATCTGTTTCTGAAGACATGGGTCTCAAGAAAAGGAGGAGGAATGTTTTGTCTGATCGAGAGCCAAGTTCCAACAAACTCAGAGCCAATTCCACCAAATACATAATTTTCCTCACATTTTCAAGCTATTTTGATACAGAAACTACACCATATGCTATAGAAATACAACTACCCAGTACAAAATGCTAGCAACCTATTTCTACATAGGTTTTAAATCTTTATCCATCCAACAAGGGCAACTTTGTGGAAGATGCACTGATTTCAAAATAAGAAGGGATTTCTTGAACTTTAAAGTTCAAACCTTTCTTAATTAAATTATGGACTTTCAATACCATGACACTCTTTTGGTTTATTCTTTTAATTTCTGACCAATTTTTGTTGCCCTTTATGCAGCATCCTTGTTGAATAAATGATATGTCAGGCTTATACTGTAGATTTCTTGTTATACGCTAGCTATGTCACATTGTTGATTGGAGAGGGCATTGCTTGCTTGTTCACTGTTATAAACTCAAACTGTGGGTCCATTAGATGGTAGATTGTGTCTTCATAGATCTCTTAAGAATAATAGGTTGTGGCTTTGGTTTTATCATCTTCAAAGGGAAGATCAGTTTTCAGGCCATAATATCACAGTAAGTAGTATGGATATGGTGGGTTGGTTGGAACCATATGTTAGGGATGTTATATCCTAATGTGATGGTGGCAATACATTAAAGATTTCCACATAGGTTTGGTGATGGCCATACTGTAGTCCTCACCATGCATATTAACCAAATAAACAAAATGCAAGGAAGACTGCTTGCAATACATGATTAGATCTCCCTCGTCAAGGAGACATATGGCAATCTAAGGTAATGCCCTCATCTCAATACTAGAATCATATTGAAACCATGCTAATCTCTGAAGAAACTCACCAGATATTCTTACAACTACACTTGAGTGACCCCATCAATTAGGATTGTATAACATTTATTCCATGTCCAGAATGCATTCTACGGCAATGCATCTCTCTTTAAGCAATTTTCATCTATGACTTGTGATATCAGAAATGCACTGAATCACCACATATTCTTTCATGAATTCATAACAAAATGCGACAGTCCGGAGCCATATTTTGTAAAGACATTCATTAAAATTCACAAAACATAAGGTATTAACTATCCAAAAAGTCCTTGGGTGGGAATTCATTGCAAGCCCTCTTATTTTGACAGAAGTATACGATGCAAACAAACATCAATCAAGAGATTTTCATTCCCCAGCATTTCCCAATTTCCAATGGAAAATATGGGTTCAGATAAAATATGCAAATCTTGTCCAATAATAAGAAGTAAGAACTCTTGCTGCATAAAATTCAGTTCTTGCTAAGGTAAAAACCATTTGTTACATCACAGTCAAATTCAAATTAGTAAGGGTGCTCCAAACAGACTCAATTTCTCTAGTAGTAAAATCCCAAATATGGAAACAAGTGAAGGTTTATGTTCAATTACACGATTTTAATACAGGCACCAGATAAATCCCAGTCCTGTTAAAGATCAAAGTCCTTACCGAAAAGATGTAAGAAATTTGAGCATAACATGGTCCAAAATTTTCCCACTTCTAAACATTCCTGTATTATTTTCTAGATCTTTTTTTCATTCATCATGGTTCAAAAATAACCCTTGACGAAAGTCTGTTTGGCCAATTTCCCAAGAATTTGGAGACATAAACCCAAGGCATTTTTGATGAGCTATTTTCCACCAACTTGCTCATTTTTCATAACAGTTTCAGAAAAAAAATCCCCAACCAGTAATTTTTTTCAAAAGCATTTTCCAATTTTCTGTATGAATATTAAAAAGTAACTAAAAACTACACAGTGAAATCCAAATTCATGATATTATGTCTAACTATGAAAATCTAAGATTTTTTAATTGATATATTACCCAAATTTTACAATTAGTATTACTACATCCTATATGATTCCTTAAAAGTTAAATGTCAACCTATAATGCATATATTACTTTCTTTTTAAAATGGATACTGTTCTACTGTTGTAAGAGAGTTCTACCCCATGAAATTTTTCCTACTAATATCCCCCTTCATAAAGAACAAAAATGTCATAAGCAAGATTGGCAGTACTTGGTAGGACCATACAGATCTTCTGTATCTAGAAGCCCAAAACTTGGAGAGAGGACCAATACATTAGAATATAGAACTCAAACTCCCCACTTGTTATATTTTTTACCCTATCTCTACCCAAGATCTTTCCAATATTATTCACCTTTAGGAGCATTCAATCAATAATTTACCATAAAGCAATTTCCTTTGTATAATAGTATCAGTTCACAACATCCCTCCTGTGCCGTTGCTTGGAACAAATAGATCCCAAGCTCTTACAGTGAACTTTTTCTTTGAACTTTGTGCCAAAATGGTCCTTAGGAAGCTTGGTAAGGCAATGTAGCACTTGCAAATTTGCAATCATTAACTAATTAAAATATTTGTATTTTCTCATTTATGTAGGCTTTTTGGTCTTCAATGCTGGATTATAACACTTTCCTCCAAAAAGAAACACTTGCTCCCATGATTATTAATGCCGATAGATATTCTACAATGGCATCAAAGAGTCTCTTGTCGTTACTGTGAACTTAAAAACCAAAACACAGCCGACATATTTCAAAAAATTAAAACTATAAAATAACTCTTAAGTAAAAACATATCTATAAAATAACCCTAAAAAAAAAAATTAAATTTATAAATTTATAAATAAAAAAACAGAAAAAACTATAAGATAACTCTTAAGTAAATTAAAGTAGCTCTTCAAATAGAAATAAAGTAAACAATGTAAATGAAATAAAATAATTCTTAACTCTTAAGTAAATGAAATAAAACAAAATAACTATTAAGTAAATAAAAATAACTCTTCAAATAAAAATAAAATAGTTTTAAAGTAAAATAAAATAATTCTTAAGTAAATAAAATAACACTTAAGTGTAAAAAATAGCTCAAAACAATATCTCTTGCCATTTTTAAGATAGATATCTATACTAGTAACATGCCAGTCACAAACCCTTGGTAACTACCAGCAACCATACAAGGTCAAGATATTCTGACCAGGCACCCTTACAAGCTACATTAACTCCACAATTGGTTGAACAACACAGGTATGAAGAAAAGGAACATACAACCTACATGGATAGCATCACCAACTACCCTTTGTCCAAGCCATTCTCCTAATCACATTTATCATCTCTGTCTTTCTTTCTTTCATGGGCAGAATATAACTGCAAGTTCAGTGCTGAGTGTGGTCTATGAAGTAAATGTAGAACATTAAAGAGCTAATAGGAATAATATGCTTTACACGAAGTAAAAATTTCTTTACAATATTAACGGAAAAAGCTTAGACTGCTTCAAAATTGGACATAAATAAGGAAATGATGTGCATAAAAAGAGCTCTAACTGAATTTTCAACAAAATCTTATTATTATGTTCTTCAAAAAATTTGATGTAAGACAAACAATCTGTCAGGAAGTGCTTCCTATGGAATCATATTCAACTAGACTTGCCAAGGATAAATCACTATAAAAATGGAATCCTACAGATCAATGGTGGCAACCAAACAACTCAACCACAACCATTATTAAGGAAATTAGCCGAGTACCAAGGAAAGCGTAATAGTATGCTCACATGAAAGTAGTGTAGGCGGTGTAGTAGGGATTTAATGGAGTTTCTATCATGCATAGGATGTATCTCAGCAATTTCTGCATCGGTCATGTTTGACATTTGACGAAACAGTTCTGCAAGATTTGCACCCATATACGAATCTGGCCCATACCAGACAGTCAAATCTGGTATCTGAGAAAAAGCCTGCATATTTGGTAGAAGATTCAGTGCTAGTGCCTAAGAAACAGTTGCACAAGAAATAGCGCCTAAATACAGGTAACCAAATTCTGAGAAATTAAATAAATATAAACATGAACAAAATCAGACCTGATCAATGCTTAAATGAAAGAGTCCAGAATCTACACCCATCATTTTTGAAAGCAAAGGGGATTTGGACATCCAATGGTTTAAAAGGCAGTTACCTGCAACACTGTTTGGACCACGTTTGAGGATGTACATGTTATTGTAGGCACAAGTTCATGAGATTGAGCTTTCGTTTGCAGAGAAGTGTTGATGTAGATTACATGTAGAGAAGGTGAAGATCTTGAGGCTGCCTCCAGAAACTGTAGATATTTGGGACTTGCTGCAGCATCAGCCAATGAACAACCAATAGTTTCACTGGCCATCCTATATACCCCAACCTGGCATATAAAAGCTTATTATCAGTCTTGAAGTTTGCAGGAAAATCAAGAAGGTTTTGCAAATCTAGGTTCAGCATTCATTTCTATATAAAATGAAATGCCAATGACCTTTCCAAAGCCAGCTCGATCCAGAATTGCACGCACATTCTCCGACATGAAATCAACTCCAAGGACTGCAATTGTTTTACAACCAGCTTCTGCCATTTTCGTAGCTCGGTCTGCCATTACCAGTGAATCTGAAATATCGATATGTGGCCACTGCTGTTTGGCAGCTACAAGAACACCCTGAACCTCTGGATCCATGTAAAAATGTGCCACGACTCCAATTTTCTTTTCCTTGAGGACATTAGCAAGTTCTAAAACCTTTGATTCATCAGGTGACAAATATTTGGCCTACAAACATTAAAAACAGGAATATAAACACTCTAGTAACAAATACACAATAGATGATAGCAGTAATACAAACATTTGATCCTGTCATCTAGAAAGGTAAAAAGCATACAGCTGGATAAGCTGCAGAAAAAGCACTTTCAAATGCTTTGAGTAACAAGTATAAGGTGCTTTTAATGTGGGAATACTTGTAGGATAAAATAGAAAATCTATGTTAAGTCTTTCTCTATCTCAGAAGGCTATGATAGGAGTTCAACTGCATAACAGAAGCATGCAGTATGATTGCCAATGTTTTATTGGGAAAGATTACATCAAAATCTCTAAAATCAAACAACTGAAACCGTGATTGGTTTCACTTCTAAGCAGCTTATAAGCTGTTAGAAGAGACCCTCATTCTTAAGATCATAGTTACAAGGAGACATGGTGAGGTACAGGTCCAGGGATGCAGACAAGAAGAGAACACTGTTTTCAAATCAGGGTACAGGGGTACATGAAAAAATATTAAACTATATTATACATAAAAAATTATATAACCAAAAGGATATGTAGCTCAGTCAACTACAAAGGGTACATTAATAAGGGTGCAGCTAAATTATATTTTAAATTTAATATTGTCACCAGAAGATGGGGATAGGGGTCCAGAATCTTGTACCATCTGTACTGGAGTTTCCAGGGTGATGTACTTTAAATTTTATTGGGACCACCAAGAAAGAATTATCGTCTTGGAAAACATCCTCAATTGATAAGTAGGAGGTATTTTTCCACAGCGTGTCAAATTATGATATTGATCAGGATTCAACCAGTGGTTTCGAGTAACCACCCATGTTTCATTTCTGATGTGTTTTCTCAGGTTCTACAGCTGACCGGAGTTTCTTAGTTAAGTTACTCAGCAAAAAATTGTTTTCCCTTATTCACATAATAGAGCGATGAGCTAAAGGGGCCTATTATGAATGGTTCATAAGGCACAACACTTCTGCTGAATTTTGCAATGGTAACAACTCAAGCGGGCTTAACCTTGGAGAAAACTCCCTGGTTCGCCGCTGAGCTGGAGCAGTACGGATGGGTGACCTGGGACGGACCAGTGCTTCACTCGGAGCATCACCTAGATGCAATGAGTGCTAAGTGGACCATTCGATATCATGAGAGATGGGTTCTTGTTGAACCACTACTCATGAAACATGGGTCAATGAGTTTGACTCGAAACTACACGGTTGAATCCTGATAGCAATATCATAAACATCCTCAATTTTTGTCTTAAGCTGATGCTCTCTATTCCCTTCCCATTTTACTCGTAAAATTCTAAATTTAAATCTAGAGATCTTTTCTTATTTATGCGTAATAACAACCCGTGCCACGGTCTTATATTTTCCAAAGGTATGGGAGATGCAAATAACACAGCAGACAGCTTCACAATTCTCAGGTAGGAATTAAATTAGTGCTCACAAAAAACCACAGTTGATCGATGGCATTCCCTGTTCAGATAGTTATAATAACAAGTAGGAGCGGTAAAGAATTTCAATAAGCAAAGATAATTATGCAACAATAAAACTAAGAAGCAGAAGAACCTGGAAATTAAACATTTGCTACAACTCGAAACAGCATGGAGGAAGAATTTATCACCTGAGCTTCTGCAAAACTTCCTTGTGCAGTAATATCTTCAGAAGTTATCAAAAGGGAAGGAAAAGGGTCAACGGGAGGCTTCCCTGCATTCTTCGCCAATATAGCCCGAATCTTCTTTTGCATGCTAATCAATAGATTGTGCCAAGTATTGGCCCTGGAATTTGCTCCCCCTGCAACCCCAATATTTAAACTAGATAGATCCTCTGTCTTAACTTTTAGCACCTCTTCAGGCAAAGCTCCATTCAAGGAACTAATCAAACAAGAACAAAAGCCTCTGGTAATCTCAGAGTCACTGTCTGCACCAAAATACATCCTTCCATCGCTACCAAGCTCGGCGGTGAGCCAGACTTGGGCAGTACATCCCATCACTCTGTTTGAAGAAATTCGCTCAGATTGAGGCAGAGGTGGAAGCAATGAAGAATAGTCCAAAAGCCTCATGACCCTTTCACGGGGATCCTCCAGTGCTTTGAATTCTGCCAAAATCCTATTAAGCCTTGTAGGCATATCTTCATAAACTTCAATTTCAGGGGCTTGGGTAAAGCGTTCTGCAAGGGCAGAACAGATTGCCAAATGGTGTTGGAGACACTTTTTGCTATTTAAGTTGCAGGTAATTGATGTGTATGATTTTTTTCGAACAATGGAGAAATTGTGAGCGGGTTTAATGGATTCTCTTGAAGGAAACGTAGCCAATGAGAGAGTGCGACATGAGGTTTTAACATTAAGCATATTTGAAGCACCAACAACATGATTTAGCACAGAGGTGTGTTCCATAGCTTCAATTTCAAGATCTACTCACTAAAATTGGAAATATATACACTAACTAATTTGTGCAGTTGAATATACTCTGCTACGTTTAGATCTATTGACTGAAATTGGGAATATGTTCCCTAACTAATCAGTAACCTTCTGCAATAAATGCACCAACCAATGAATGTGTTCGTATGTAATATTTTGCAATGATAATCTGTTGATCTCCGGCATTACCAGCAAAAACACCCAAAACAAATTTGCACCTTCAAAGAAAGTACCTGAAATGCTTTCTGATAAAGATGGCTACAAATATTGTCGGGTTGTACAATTCTATTCGAATTAGGATACCGTTTGTGGTAAATGTAGAGTCCAGAAGAATTTTAAAAATACTTATCGATTCAACGCCTATGCATCATTGGTGACGCTTAGTAGGCAATAATAACCACTAGCGCCGAGTCTCTTGGCTGAATATTCTTAGAAACAGCTGTAAACCTGTTTTACTTAGATTGCCTTTCTGCAAATAAAAACAAAACAGAGATTAACAAGGCCACAATTAACATCTGATAGTACTATTTCGAAAAGGAATGTCAATTGTTAACCTGTTCACAAAAAATTTCTTACAGTTGTCAATTGTTAACCTGTTCACCAAATATTTCTTACAGTTGTCAGTTGCTAATCTCTTGGAAAATCCCCCCATACTTCACGAGCAAAAATTGAAAAATAAAAATAAAACTATTTAAATAATTATATATTTTAATAAATAAAATACAAAATAATAATATTAAAATAATTTATTTTCATTTTTATAAAACTCATAAAAGACAAAAACAAATATAAAATAAATAATTTAAACAAATCTAATATAGGTGCCTCCAAACATGTATCTCCTAATCCTTCCACATCTTTTAAATAAATTATTTAAATTATCTATATTAATATTTATGTATAATAAAATTTAAAAACCTATCAAATTATATAACTAACCAAATACTATATTTTCAAAATTCCAACAATTAATTCAATCTAACAGTATTTCTGAAATGAAAATATCTTATAAAATATTTAATTTCACTAATGCGCTTACAGTATCTTTTATCTCTTTTTATCTTTTATTTTTTTGTAAGTATTTCAGACACTTGATCTTTCATCCAAACAGAGAAGGATTGGCATCCTGTAACTTCTAACAAATAAGACTGCAAAGACATTAAAAGAAGTGTTAAACAAAGAAATTTAAATGCAGAACTGATAAGAAACTTTCCTATCCACCAGTTCCGATAATCTTAACTGCCATCAATGTTAAGAATCTAAAATACAAATCCCTAGAGATAGACAGAAATTACAGAAATTATCCCTTAATTTGTATGTAAACTAACAGAACTTCTGTTACAATTGTTCATCTGTAACCGAGAAAAAGAAATCCAATTTTTTCTTGCAAATAACAACACTAAAACGCCGAAATCTATAAACAGGGAGAAAATACTCACCTCGCAGTAGAAGGCGAAAACGTTGCAAATTCTTCCCGACGGCTTATCTGCGATATTGTTCACAACCCCAAATTAAATCAAATTCTTATCGTCGTTTGGAATTGCTAAGCACGAAACGAATTTATATATAGAAAATGGTATACGACAGACAATTATTTTTCCTCAGGTATGACCACAAGCTGTGACATATACAATGACTTCATCCGCCAAAGACTTTACGTCTTCACTGGCTTTCTTTTTTAATCCTTCTTTTGACTCTACCAAAATCAACACCCTCCACGAGCTTCTGTGTGGACCTGCTACAGTCCATTAATCAATTCTTTATTTCACCACAAATTTTAAAAATATAGTTTATCCTCTAATTAAAAATTATTTGTTTGTTCTTTAATGTTATTTCTCTTGTTCAGGGAACTTCCGTTAGTTGACGGACATTGTTTTTCCCCAGAACCCAAGCTCTCTAAGCTTCTGATGATAGTCTATGACACAAACAATGACTTCATCGGCTTTCTTTTTAAATTGTTATTTTGACTACCCCAAAATGCGACTTCCGCGAGCTTTTCTCCATGGTCCTTCTATACTCCATTAATCAATTGTTTTTCTTAATTTCTTTTTATTGAGGAAAGCAATAAACAGATTACAACAGCGAAGTTTGGATATTATTTTTCTTAATATTTTATCCTAGGGGAGAAGACCCCTGCCATTGAATAACCGCCACCTCCATGTTCACTTAAACCCCCAAAAAAAAATTGACTTTGATCCATTAAAAAACTTTATGTTATTGAATAACTAATTACAAAAACACCAATAGCCGCTCATTAAGTGCTAAAATGACTGATTTAAGTGGATTTTAAGTGCTAAAAAGCTATAATTGATTGAAATTATAGCGAGCGGCTATTGGGACAGCCCTCTAATAGGTGACTTTTTTACCTCCGCGCGCATATCCAATGCTCCCGCATTCAATCGAATTGCCCAGAAGTTGAAACCTTAGTTATAAGCACTTAACTCATGTGCGAAAAAAACCCATAAATTTTTTTTCCGATTCAACATACAGTTTGAATTCTATGGTTGCGCGAAGTTAGCCCTGGCGGCTACTGGGTCTTCTCCCCTATCCTTGGGTGTGTATGGTTTTTTCATTGTCTAAAAGATTCTCTAACTTTTTCCTTCTGTCTTCCTGTAATTGGTTTAATTATAGTTGAATCTCTCAATACAAATCTAAGTTTTCATTCTTTATAAAAAAAGAAATTCAATTTTTAATTTTTTTTAAAACAATCAATAGAGCATATTTGTATTCTTCTCTCTATCCTTAAAATTTAATACTTCTCACATTTTAACTTATTATTGTTTAGAAGCTATTGTTGCTATTTGAAATGAATAACCTCATCCAAGCTCTAATAAGAATTGGATTAAGTGGTGAGAACAAACCCTTACCTTTCTCTATTCTTATGGCTACAAATTAGAATGGAAAAGAAAAAGGGTTGAACAAACTCTCGAAGATCAATTTGAAAAAGATTGAAGCATTTTAATTACATGTCTTACTAATAACAACATACAAAAGAAGGTGGCAATTGCTAAACACAATATAAGTAAATTATTGCCATACAAAGTCAAAGTGACTCAAATTAGAGCTAGACTTAATTAGATAAAAAGTAGAGACAAAGGCACAAAAAAATTCTTCCAATTTGTAAGACATCAATAGACAAAACCCAGATAATTTTTTTTTGTGATACCAATGTGACATCATGCATGCCACATTACACTTCTACACATATAAGGTATCATGATGTAGCACAACGACATGCATGGCACATTCACACCAATGTATTAACATGGCAACACAAGTGGAAGACTTATTACACCATGGTCCTACAACATCATTGTTGACCCAAGCAACGAGATTCAAAGGATGGTTGGAGTTCCCATGCCAAATAACAAACCCTTGCATCTCAATCAACAAGCTACTCCTCAAGTATATCATAACTTAGAAAGACAAGTAATAAAGTATAGTAGTTTGGACTATAGGGACTTTATAAAGAAATTGAACTTTAGACTGTTGTGGCCATCTTGCATAGGTAATTCAGAATTTAGGTCCAAAAATATAGGACCTCAAACTTTGAGATTAGACTTGCAATTTACATCTTACTTTGATAACATGGGCTTTTGGGTTGAACCTACATGATCTCGAACTTGGGGGTCTAACCTACAATCTATCATTCAAACTTTGAAGTATGGTCTACACTTCATGCAAAAATTGAACTATTTATTAAGATGTTGAATGCCAAAGCACTTCAAATGGGGCCTTGGAGGCTAATATTTGTCATGCACCTTGGTCATTGAAGTTCGATGGATATTTTACATGTAATATCCAATGAGAAGGTCAAATGAGTATAGGCTTGCATAGATCCAATATCAAAATCTAATTTGCATCCTATATTTCAGACTTTAGCCTCTGACATGCAACTAAAAAAATTGTATTTCCAATGGGAAGTCCAAATGACTTCATGCTTGCATCTTGAACTTTAAAGTCCAATTTGTAACATACAATTTGAACTTCATCCTACAAGTTGCAACCATCAACCCTTCAATTCCTAAACCAATGTCAAATCCTCTCTACCCTACAATTGAACTTCAACCCCAAATTGATACTATCAATCTATAATTTTGTACCTAGCAAGGTTGAACCCTCTTTGTCATATAATTTGAACTTCGGGTTACAATTTACACTGTGTGGAGAAATGGACAAGGCATGGACAACAAGCATTAATGTCTTGATTGACAAGACACATCTCCCTTATTTTGTGTATTGTATGGATATGGTCCAAGATAACGATGTGAGCGCACATGGGCCCTACCTTAGTTAAGCATGAAGTTCTCAAATGCCCTAAAAAGTAGACTAATCCCTATGACAAAACTTTCATTTCTCAAGAATGAGTCATACAAGAAAATGGAAAAAATTACAAGGGAACAACCAATAGAAGAAAAAAAAAACAATATGTAAAGTATCATAGTAGCATACATGTTCTTATAAATAGGGGTATCAATAAGTATATGACAAGATTGGGTCTAAGTGATAAGAAAACATACTTATAAATCACATTTTCATGATAGAGTCATTTAGGACATCCATACAAATTTTGGAATATTTGAGTTGCATCACCTCCAAGGGTGGAAAATAGTATGAAACACAATTAAATCAATTAACAATGTATACATTTTACAAAGAAAGACATCAAAGGTCTAGAATTTATATATTTTCTACAAAAGCATGAAATGACCATGACACCATAATGAGGGATAATAGATTACATGTACACTTTCTAAGATGCTCTAATTAGTTCATGAGTCCTTAGCAATGGTTTAATTCCACCAACCATGTGAAACCCTTAGATCCACCCTTTCAAGAACTAGGAGACAATTGACTTAGGTAGTCTAGAACATTCAAACCAAACATGGGGTTGGACAAGCACACAATCTTCACATCTCACACATAGCTCAGCATAGTCTCGTCAAGCAAACATACATGAAGTCTAACTTAATAAATTACCGTTCGATGCATACACATGACAAATACATAATCACATTGTTACACCAAATAAATGTTTGTTCAGGGATCATCCAACATCATCGAGCATGTACATGAAACATCATACAAGGCACATGATACATCCTTAAATAATATTGGGGAGAACGTACTAATCAACATATGTCAGATTCCACAAGCGTCCATTGGATATTTAATCCAAGGTACAAAAAGGAAGAGAGGATTGTCCTTGTGTGGTTGAAATTATGTGTGAGCTAACTAAAGAAATGTAAACCAACACACCAATAAGGAATTAAATCAAAGCAAACTAATCAAAAATTAAAGCAAACTCTTAAAACAACAGCTCCTTCGAAAGCATCTTATTGTGCTCTATCTCCAAGGATTCGTTGCAAGTACTGGACCTCAGTTGGTGTAAGCAGCAGCTTGTTTAGAATGACAACTTCGGAGAACAAGCCTATGCAAAATGCATGTCTATTTGCTAAATGATTTAAGCTATGATATGAAAACTAAGATGCTATGAACTTGAAATAAAAATGCCTCAAAAGATTGCTAAATGTTGATTAGAATGCAACTATAGTAATAGCACTGAATTCACAAAATCAAGGATTGTTTTCAACTCACAAAGAGGTTGTATTTATAGATTTTTGGAGGCAAGAATATAGTTGGCAAAGATCAACGGTTAAAATCAAGCCTGTCAAGATGAACGGTGAGAGATTTTGGAGGTTGAGAAAAAGATAGAAGGTTGAGAGAATAATGGAAGATGTTTCCTCCTACACAATCTTTTCCATTCAAAATTGAAGGAAAGATGTCATTTGAGGAATTAGTTGATAGTTGAAGATAAATCCCATAATTAAATTTATTTATTTACATGTGACAATGAATTTAGAAGTTTCCATAATTAAATAATTAATATTTAATTATGTGTGAGAAGATGATAGAAAAGTGTTTAATTAAATATATAAAATACTTAATTAAGTATGAAGTGAAGAAAGTTTCTAATTAAATATTTTTGAATATTTAATTATATGTAGGGTGAAGAATTATAAAGTGTTTAATTAAATATTCAGAATATTTAATTAAATGTGAAAAAGGTATTTAGAAGAATATCATTTGAATTTAAAATTCAAACTTATGATAATTAATATAAATAAATTATAAAATCTATTTAATTAATTAAGAGGAATATGGAAGATGGTAATAATTAAATAAATTTATTTATTTAATTAAATTAGAAGAATTAGAAAGTGAATGATATAAATAAATAATTAAATTTATTTATATGTAGATGACTTTAGAAGATTAATTAAATAATTCATATTTAATTAATTAACAGGCTTGATTAACTGTGACCATTTTTAGATGTATACATTTTGCCCCTCTTTGAAGTGATGTGTTTTAGGCATTGCTTCAAAGGATTAAAAATTTTTCCCCAAATGTGAATTTTGAAAAACTACGCCTACATGCCCCCTCAGGCGATGAATCAGATAAAATTTTGAATTTTTCAGATTTTTGATTTTTATTTTTTTTGGAAATTTTTGATGATTTTGAAAATTTACATTGATTTGATGTCCGATTCATGGGCTGATAAAGATAATATGATAAAAACTGCTATTGAAAGATTGATATAAAATGATGATGATGATGATTTTGATAATTGATCTCATGATAGGTGAGGATCAATGATAGGATGATGATGATTGACCTCATGATAGGTGAGGATCAATGATAGGTTGATAGATGATGGATCAATTAGATGAAAGGCAAGATGAGGAAGATGATGCAAAATGATGGATAAGAGAGAATGATAATCAATAGGAGATTGAGAAGATAAAATGAGAAGAAAGAAAGCACAAATGGATTCAAAAATAAATATGATGTTGCCCCAGTCAAACTACAAGCCAAGATGGATTGATGATGATGATGATAGTGTTGTTGATGAGGGAAGGATACATCCCGATGATGATGATGATGAGAGTATTGTTGATGAGAGAAGGATACATCCCAAAACAACACAAGGATAGGGAAGGATACATCCCAATGATGATGATAATGATCAAGGTTTGCAGTAAGGCTAGGAACAAGATCAAAGGTATTCAATTAAATGATTTGTGCTAGATTGAATGGATTGATTAGATGAGATTGGAAGAAAGGATTGGATGAATTGATTGAGATGAGATTGGAAGAAATGATTGGATGGATTGATTGAGATAATGCAGATGAGATGTGATGGATATGATAATGCTCATGCACAAACTAATATGGATGCCATCTATATTAACCATGTAGATTTTAACTATGTAAAATGAACTACACATCGTTGTCATTCTGTGAGCCAACTTTATGCTTATTTATCATCATTGAGCCTTTTGATATGTTGAAAGTTAGTACAAGCATCAATGGTATAATGTAGACCATGATGACCTGAGTACAACTTCCATACAACTTTCGTTGAGATTTGATAGTGCAAGATAGCACAAGCATCTAGGTATAATGAGTCTAAGATGACCTAAGCATCTCTTGCATAAACAAGCAAGAATTAATCATTTTCCTATGCAAATTCAAAATGTCATCAATAATAATTTGTAGAGCATGTCCTATGACAATTTGCACAGTAATATTGATTAACTCATAGAGAGCATACAAAGAAAATATCATTCTCCTTCCTAGCCCCTCTAGTTCTAGACATCATCGAGGTACTTCGAAGAAATGATAACAACAATCAAGATAAAACAATTGAACATAAGTGTTAAAGTGATCAAAACCATGATTCAGAAGAGATCATCCAATGAGAGTTGAATTTTTTTTTATGTTGATTTGGATGGTCGGTTGTTTGATTGATTGCGATTGATGTTTAGGATGATTGATGTTTTCACTAGGTTGTCTTGTTGTTGCTTGTCTGTTGATTTAAGCTTAAAACAAGTTGCCCCAAATGAGTTCAGGATTTTTCCCCCAGTCTAGGATGAGACATGACCATTTTATTGATGAAAGCATATGATTTATTGAATTTATTTTTGGATTTTGGAAATATTTTGATTTTCTTGGATTTTGATGTTTTCTGATTTTTTTTGGATTTTGATGTTGTTTTGATTTTTTTGGATTTTGATGTTGTTTTGATTTTTTTGTATTTTGATGTTGTTTTGATTTTTTTGGATTTTTCAAGGACATTTAAGATGGAATGGGATGACCAATTGAAGAAACAAGATGCCCCACAATATAAGAGAAGATGCATGACAAAGGATATGGTATGGAAGATTTGGATGAAGTGAATAGGATAAGATGCATGATTTTCAAGAAGATCCTTAACCTTGTCAAGATCAAAGGTGAAGATGAGGATAATGACCATGAATGATAAGAGGAAAATGGAAGATAGTATATGGATAGGGAGATGGATATGAAAGATAAATATTTGCATGATACAGGGATGGAGGAAGGGTTTAAGCATCAAGTTTCACGACTAATATTGCTCAAATATGTGCTCTAATAGACCATGGGAATGGGAATTAGACTTATAAATGTTGGCATGGTAGTAGAAGTTAAGGCCTTATTCAAAGCTTTGAATTAAAGGAGGAGAATGGGGATTGGATGTTGGATAATGGATAGTAGGTTGGAAGGCTAGGTGATGGATAGATGGAAAGGACATAAAGATTAACATTGACACACACCTTGAAGGGTGATGGAGTGATGGAGGAAAAGTGGATTTGGAAGGTGATATGTTTTTAGATGGGAGATGGGGAGAAGCTTTCGGATTAACAAATTTGGATGCCAATTTTGATTTTATTGCTTCTATGAGACTTTTAGGAATCCACATGACTTTTGATTTTGATATTTGCTTTATGGGCCTTTGTGGCTTTTGAGATTTTTCTCTTTGATTTATGGACCTTTGTGGTCTTTGAAATTTTTCTTTTAAATTGATGGGCCTTTGCGGCCTTTTGAATTTTTATTTTGCTTTGATGGGCCTTTGTGGCCTTTTGAATTTTTCTTTTGATTTTTGGATCAAATTTTCTTTTATTTTTGCATGACTCTTCGAGGAGACATGTTGATCCTTTGATATATGTGGATTTTTATATTGAAGCTTTTGACATTTGGCACCCAAATTGCTTCCAAAAGCAATGGGAGGAGTGTATTGAGATGACCGATATGGAGGTATGATGGATGAGTTAATGTAGGAAGAATTTTGAAAGTGGATCAAGGATGTGTGACTTTGTTGTTCTTGAAGAATAGGAGATGGAGAAATGTGGGACCCTAATATGGATGGAAGGGTTGATGTGCTAGGGTTGGGATGATAAGGACCAAGGATATATGGAAGGTTTGATGAACTAGGATAAGGACCTAGGATAGATGGAGTGTTTGATGGACTAGGATACCTAGGTTGAGCATGAGGTGTATAACCAAGGTCATGAGAATATGGATGTTCTTGGACATAAAGGGTTTCTAGGATACCTTGCTCATGAAGGCCTAAGCCTTTGCCTTTGTAATTCATAATTTTTCACATTCATTTACCCATGGGATATGCATTATTTGTGAAACAAAATGTGAGTCCATTTTGAGGAGGATGTGATATGGATGAAAGGATAGGTGTTGGAAGTAAATTGGAGTGGATAAAGGTGGAGGATCCCAATTTATAGGTGTGGGGTTCATGGATAGATTGAAGAGGTGTGAGAGGCTCTTGACATGAGGATGATGGGATACTTTGATTTTAACTAGGAAAAGAATCGTTAGATGAAGGAGATGGAGTAGCTTGATCATCAGTTGGAAGGGAATCTTTGGATAGGATGGAAGAATTATTCTACTCCTAGGATGTGATGGAATCATAAGAGAGTATGGATTCATTGAATGGGGTGGACGGAGAACTTGGAAGAATATTTTGTTCTTGAGATGGAAGAGGACTATCATGGGTGAATAATGAAAGGAGGGGATCATCATATGGTTCTTGAGAGATGGGATCTTGATCAAAGATAGGAAGGGTTTGTAGAATTTTGGTATCATGGGATGGAGTGGAAAGAATGTTTTGATCGAGATGTGTAGATTGAAAAGAATCATTGGATGTAGAAGATATGATAGAAGAAGGTGATTGAATGGAATTGTTATCTTGGGCGAAAGAATCGTGAGGTTCATTTTGAATTATGGGGGATCAAGATAAATGCATTACATGACAGGATTGGTCATTTTTATTTGATGGCTTAGATTTGGGCTTCTCATTTAACCTTTGCAAAAATTCAAAAACATTGAATTTGGATGATGTTGTTTTTGGAGGAGAAGAGGTTACATTCATATTTTCATCAAAGGACTTCTTAGTTGTGCCCCCTTGTATTTCCTTGATTTTCCTTTGGAGTGCTCTTATTTGTTGGGTAAGAGTACTACGATCATTTAAGGGAGTTTCAGTATTTTAAGGATCTTCCTTAATTTTCTCCATATCGTAGTCAGAGGTAAATTTGGTACCTTGGTTTTCCAATAAAAGAAAGTAGCCTTCTTTATTTCGCTCTAATATCTTGTCCAAAATTATGTGAAACTATGGATCCTATTCAACTTCTTGAATCATTTCATTGGTTATTTCATCATTTGAACTATTCCCAGTATGAAACCTATGAAAAGGATTTTCTTCCCTATCACCCATGTTGTAAAGTGGATCTCTTCTTTCGTCTTTGTGTTTTTGGGACCTTGTGACAATAGGCATATGCTTATACTAACTTTGATCACAAATGGGAGAGTGCAATTTGTTGGATACCTTAATTAGAATAGAATGATGGATTCTATTGATATGACATAAGGAATTTATAATTTCTAGTTTGTGATTCCCTGGATTGAAGGATGATGATCCTGTTATGGGAATTAAACTAGAAATCAGAAATGGATGTGATGATGCACTTTGCGATGTTTTGATCATAGTTTGAGAAAATAAGGAATTTGCAAAAGCCTAATGTTTCCAAGTTTTGCTCTATTGTTGATTTCTAGTCCCTTAACATAAATGTCACGATTTGATTTGTCAACTTCTTGTGTTTTTTGGATGATTTTATTTGAATTAATGTTTTGAAAACAAAGCATGCAATAGGAAGACAATTTGTCTTAAAGTTCTAGACTCTAAACAATGAGTGTATACTCAAAATGTTTCCAAAAAAAAATGTTTTCACAGGTTTTTGTACAGAACAGACAATTCAGGCAGAGTCACTCTTAGTGCTCAAGTAGGTCATCATAATAACCACAACCCACATCTTAGAATTGTGTCAACTCACACAGCCGTGTCACCCCCGAAGGGGCACCCGTGTTTTTGTCTTTTCCAGGCACATACTCAGAGTGACGAAAGTGGATATTGGATCCCCTGAGCAAACAGTCCTTGGTAGTTATACGGTGAGTATCTTGGGGGTAGATTCTTCCCTCCCCTTGCGCTGTGATTATTAGGATGTTCAGAAATTGACACAATTAGCCACTACACTAGGTTCTTAGTAAGGGTTTTCGTTCGATGTAGCAAATGGTAAACTCCCTTAGGAGACCTCCCAACCTTTAGAACAAAGGCTTTGGGGATGGTTATCTTGCACACTACCGTTGAATTGTGGACTTTCCCCGAATTCACTTTTGATTATAGTGGGTTGGAAAACTTGGCTTTAGTTGTTCCCACTTAGGTCGTTCCTCTTGGGTGAGTAATTTTTCCCACAAGAGCAGGCCCTCTAAAGGATTTAAGAAAGCATGTAAAATTGCATGAATTAAAAATCCAATTCTGGTATTTTGATCATCTGGTTAAGGGGAGAGCATAGACCTATTTTCGTAGACAAAGCAAATAGTGTTCTTTTTAGAGCCCAAATCACAATGATCTAAACTCTATGAAGATAATTGCTTCACGAAAACAAGTTGTTCATTTTTACCGCAAAAATCATTGTGTGGTGACCACACTAGATTGCTTCATTTTAATCCATGTCTATCCTAGGGTTGCTTCTTTTTAAAACCAGATGTGACTATCCTAGATTGGTTATTTTTAAGCCAGAAAAGGTCTTTTCTGCGGAAGGCATCAGACTCAGAACCTTGTTTAGTTACAACCTGCATGCGCTAAAAGATCATACATATGCCCTAAAACAACCAGTCAATGCGCTGAAACAAACATCAGAAGTGCTAAAAAAAACCTTAAATGCGCTAAAAGAAAGCCTAAATGTGCCAATCTAAAAATGCATTTTTTTTATTTTACAAAATTTTAATAAAGTAAGCTAATTGTATGTGCCATTCTATTCCCTACATGCACTAAAGAAATTTTGGATGTGCTAAAACAGTTCTCGAATGCGCCAAAAGACCTGCAGAAGCACTAAAAGAAGCCCTGGATGCGCTAAGGAAACCCACAGATGCACTAAAACGCGAATTTTTTTGGAAAGCTAAACTCCATAACGCAAAACTTTGTCAAAAAAACCTACAAGTAGATGTTAAAAACAGGGAAAATGCCCCACGGTGGATGCCAGAAATGTGTGTTGTGAAATATGTGTGAGCTAACTAAAGAAATATAAACCAACACACCAATAAGGCATTAAATCAAAGGAAACTAATCAAAAAGTAAAACAAACTCTTAAAACAGCAGCTCCTTCGAAAGTGTCTTATAGTGCTCTATCTCCAAGGATTCGTTGCAAGTACTGGCCCTCAGTTGGTGTAAGCAACAACTTGTTTAGAATGACAACTTCAGAGAATGAGCCTATGCAAAATGCATGTCTATTTCCTAAATGATTTAAGCTATGATATGAAAACTAAGATGCTATGAACTTGAAATAAAAATGTCTGAAAAGATTGCTAAATGTTGATTAGAATGCAACTATAGTAATAGCACTGAATTCACAAAATCTAGGATTGTTTTCAACTCACAAAGAGGTTGTATTTATAGATTTTTGGAGGCAAGAATCTAGTTGGCAAAGATCAACGATTGAAATCAAGCCTGTCAAGATGAACGGTGAGAGATTTTGGAGGTTGAAAAAAAGATAGAAGGTTGAGAGAATAATGGAAGATGTTTCCTCCTACACAATCTTTTCCATTCAAAATTGAAGGAAAGTTGCCATTTGAGGAATTAGTTGATAGTTGAAGATAAATCTCATAATTAAATAAATAAATTTATTTAATTACATGTGACAATGAATTTAGAAGTTTCCATAATTAAATAATTAATATTTAATTATGTGTGAGAAGATGATAGAAAAGCATTTAATTAAATATATAAAATACTTAATTAAGTATGAAATGAAGAAAGTTTCTAATTAAATATTTTAGAATATTTAATTATGTGGAGAAGAAAGTTTCTAATTAAATATTTTAGAATATTTAATTATATGTAGGGTGAAGAATTAGAAAGTGTTTAATTAAATATTCAAAATATTTAATTAAATGTGAAAAAGGTATTTAGAGGAATATCATTTGAATTTAAAATTCAAACTTATGATAATTAATATAAATAAATTATAAAATCTATTTAATTAATTAAGAGGAATATGGAAGATGGTAATAATTAAATAAAGTTATTTATTTAATTAAATTAGAAGAATTAGAAAGTGAACGATATAAATAAATAATTAAATTTATTTATATTTAGATGACTTTAGAAGATTAATTAAATAATTCATATTTAATTAATTAACAAACTTGATTAACTGTGACCATTTTTAGATGTATACAGTCCTAAGTGCTAGTAATGGAGTTTCATTATGAATATCAATGGCATGAGGATTGAGGAACATTATCCCACTTAAAATACAAGTGGATGGACATGATAGTCCACTCCATTCTAGTTTAGGAACCTCAACTCTTATGCCTTTACAACAAAAGTGCACAATGCAAAATAGAAAGAAATGGGGTCCAATTAATACATACATATACAACCACTTGATTTCCCATTCCATTTTCATAACAACCTAAATTCACACATAACACATTTCATTCACAATGCAACATTCCATTTTTGTAAATCAAGCTCACATGTAATCTTATTTCCAATTATAAGGTTTTCAATCCAAATTTCACCAAATTTTTAAACATAAATTTTCAAAAATTTAAATATGCCCTTTTGAATCCAAGGGCATGGAGAACATTATTTTCCGAGCACATAGAAAATTTGAAGAAAATTTTCCATAGTTTCAACATAAAATATAAAATCTTCAAATGCATACAATGAGGATTGTTGAATTGCTTCCCATTGTTTCAATAATCTACTCTTGATCAATATTTCCTAGAAAAGTAGAAATCCAACTTATCCACTTAAGATGGGCATGACATAAATACAAAGAAATTAAGAACACAAAAAATGCATAACCAAATAAAGTTTAATCACTTACCTTTTATCCTTGAGCGCAATAGAATTGAAGAAAAGGCATGGAGGGTTTACAAGGAAACTTATCCTCTTTTCCACATCATACACAACCCAACCCAAATCCCAAAAAAATGAAACTCCAATGCCCAAAGGATGCAAAGAAAGTAATAAATAAGGGCAAAATTGTTGTTTAAGAACTCTTTTCCTAGCCAAATTGGTTTCCCCATTTTTTTCAAGACCAAACAATACCAAGGGGGGGAAACAACAAAGATAATTTGTGTTAAAAACCCCTTGAATCACAAAAAAACCCTCTCAAAATCCAATGCCCAAGTGAGACAAAAGAGAGCAAGCATCGATGACAAGAAAAAGGTATCATGGTTTTCCCATGCCCAAAAGGCTTTTTTCACTCTTTTATTTAAAAATTAAGTTTCAAACATTCCCTTTCCCTTTATTTTCCAAAATATGAAATATAATTTAAATTTATTAAAATTGCAAGTTTCTCATTTCTTTTTAAACACATATTTCTCTATACTAAAATTTTCTTTTCAAAATTAGGTAATATCAACAACTTATGAATTTCATGCAACATATCAATATAGGAAATTTTTCATAAGAAAGATAGAACAAAACGCATTTACCCAAGATAATTATCTCTAATAAATCATCATTGGGGATAACCTATACCTACATACTCAAAGAAAACATCAAGCATACATATATAATACAAAATAGCAAAAGAACAATAAAAATATCTACCCATAGGATAATATCACAATCTACATCGAAGATATTGAAAATCATATATCACTAGCATGATTCAAATGCATAGATGTCAACTAGCTAATCATAAGTAAAACTAACATAGGCTACCAATCTTTGCCAATAGTTTACATAATACCTTATAAGCTAACATAGAGCTCAAGAACACAAATGAATTAAATTTTGGATCAACTAGATGTAATGACAAAAAGTCAAGATGATCTAAGAGAATCTAGGAAGTAACTAGAATTTTTTTTATCTTTGTTCAACTCTAAGAAAGTAAATTTACATTGAGGGTTGTCCAAACATTAAATCATATACAGTTGGTCTAATCTTTGTCACCGGTCTAATTTAAAATTATGGATTGGATGTTGAGTTCTTTTCTAATACTCAAGTTAATTTATTTGGTTTTGATTTTACCCCTATTGTTCAATTATTTGGATAATAAATGATATTTTAGCTCTTGTTTATTGTGGACTATACTATCATGTGTTGCTATACATGGGTAGGTTAGATTTTTCTAAACTTATATTGTTGTATTGTAATGGTGTGTTCATATTTTTATGGAATTAAAGATTTTAGGGAATTGGGAAAATAAGTGCTATTAGGGTTCATGGTGCTTTTTATTTTTGTTTGGCTTTCCTTCAATGTCTTTCATAGTTTTATGGGATTTTAATCTATAGTTTCACCTCTGATGGCTCTTGGTTGGGGGGGGTGGAGGGGGAAGGGGACCCCCTCCTAGTTGTTAAAGAATATATTAGTTGGATTTGGATTTGTAACATTGATCTAGAAGAAGGAGATCAAGATGTTGTGATAATAGTAGTAAACAAAAAGAAGAGAACTTTGGCAAGTAATGGATTAAACTATTGTATGCTATGCCTTGAGGATTCTCAACTTATTACTCTAGATGCAAAGGAATTCATAAAAGATGTATCCACCTTCCAAGCTAGGATTTTTATCTATTTTTTCTTGACCTCCCAACTTTCTCTAAAAGAAATTTGTCTCTAGACCAAGAAAAAATAGAGGATTAATGAAGAATTTGAGCTTCAATCTTGTGGAAATGGCTATTTGTAACTATTTTTGTGAATGTATCTAACAAGGATGGGTTTTTGGGTGGGGCCTTATTTCTTCATAATGTAGGTCTATTTATGAAGCATTGGCATGTGTGATTCAATTCTTTAAAGTAAATCCTTGCTACAACCTATGTTTGGATACACATGTATGCTCTCTCCCAAGAATTATAGTGTCCTTATGTTTTTGAGATGATTCACAAAAAAAAAAATGTTTTGAGATGATCTCAAATTCTTTAGGGGTGGTTTTTGATACCTCTCAACCTTGTCATGAAAGAGACCTCTTAATTTATGCTCAAATTTCTATGGAACTTGACCAAACCTATTTACTTCTAAAAAAATATTTAACCTTGAAAGATAAATATTTTGAATGGTTTCAAGCCTTAGATTATGAAAGTGACCCCTTTAGAAGTAGGGCATGCCATGGATAATGGCCCATTTTCAAAAGAAGACCTACAACATGATTAAAAATAATTTGAAGGGAACAATCAATCTAGTGAGGAGATAGTTAAGGAGACTTAGCTCCCCTGAATGAGGCAATGAGTAATCAAAAAATTGAAGGTTATTAAAATTTTAAGGGGTGTATGGAAAAATTTCAATGGATAATTTGTATCCTTCTACAATCCAAAGCCTTACAAAAAGTTTCAAAGGGGTTGGATGTCCCAATAGGTATGCATCTCTTTAAAGCAAGTAGGCATTATGCAATCACCTCCTCACATGAGAAAGGGATATTTTGGGAGTAATAAGGTTGGATGTCCCAATAGGTATGCAACTATTCAAAATGTAGTTTTGGTTGATGTTGTGGTTGGGCACCGACTCTTCTAGAAGATGTCTTGGTAGGAACCATAAAATCTAATGATGATCAATGAAGCTATTTTCTTAGAAATTATGGGGACTTAACTTGCCATCTATGAATCCTCTACTTTAGTGCCTTATGAAGACTTATTTTCTAGAGTGTTTTCTATAGAAAACTAATTTGGATCATCAACACATGATTCAGGCCTTTCTTTACTCATGTATTCTTTTTGCATGCATGCATTTCTTTCTCATTCATGTGTGCTCCTTGCATACATGCATTTCTTTTCCTTCCATACATGTTTTCTTTTCACACTTACATTACCTTTTCATGCATGCATAGATAGTAAGTACATGGATATGTATGATAAAGACACTTGAATAAAATGAATGCATTGGAGTATGTGTCTAATATAAAGACTAAACATGTCTCAATATGCATATATTAAAAATAGATAAAAATTAATAAATGAGTCCAACTTCATATAAGATTACATCATTTATCAATACACAAATAAATACAAAACTAAAAATATATCTAAATATACAAATTTCACTATTACAATATTATTATCAAATAAATATTTATTTATATATCAAACCACTCACCATTAAAATCAATATTATAATTTATCAATTATATTTTTAAGGTTACTCGCCATCAACCTAAATATTAATTTAGCAAATGATATGTAATAGGATCATAAAATATAAATTAACACAATAAGATTCTAAACCCAACCTCGACGAAAGAATATAGAGTGCCACCCACTTATTAATATATATTATATAAGTATTATCTTACTTGAGTCCAAATTTTAAATATTAAAGATAATTTTTGCATGCTTGTGATATTTAAAGCATTAATTTAATATAGTTATTGGAAGAATAAAGAAATCTGAGAAACCAAAGTGTTAGAAGCCGCACATTCCTAGATTCACGAAAGTTCCTGGCTATCGGTGATGATTTCAATGAGCACGGATATCAATCTTTATTAATTTTTAATAAATATCAGTCAACAATTCCAGTGCTAGATTCTTTGCCTTTTTCCTAATGGGGTTCATACTATAATTCATGCCAGGTAGGTAAGGGTTTCACTTCTTTCCAAATTAAATGAACTTGGTTGGAAAAGGAAGTAATCCCAAATTTGTCCTCTCCTTCCTTCACGAGACGAGTCGCCAAGGTGTGTTCTTCTTGGAAATTATGTGGCAAGTCAAACCTGGTGGGTGGAGGAGGACTGTTATAAAGTAGCTACATACGTTTCTAGAATAGAATAGGTGTCTATATTAAATTCATGTATGGCCATATTATATTTTTTTTTTATGTTAATTTAATTTTTATGTTATAATATCAATAACATTAATATTGATAAGTAGGAGTAGGAGGTATTTTTCACATCATGTTAAATTGTGTATATTGTTATTAGGATTCAACTCTGTAGTTTTTCAAATCAAACATATTGACCCATGTTTCATGAGTAGAGGTTCACAAGAACCCATCTCTCATGATAATGAATGGTCCACTTAGCACTCATTGCATCTAGGTGATGCTCACAGGGGTGAAGCATTGAGTCTTCCTAGGAGGTCACCCGTCCCAATACTACTCATGAACCATGGGCCAATGTATTTGACTCAAAAAACTACACAGTTGAATCCTAATAGCAATATCACAATATTAATATTTTTAGTTGATAGGTTATATACAGTGTGAGATTTGAGTTTGAAACAAGTCTCACACTTGCAAATGTTGAGTCATTGAAAAATAAGTTTTAGTTGTTGTTTAATGGTAAACCAACTATCATTTAATGGTAAAAACCTCCAAAATATCAAGTGAGAGCCTCCAAAATCTCACTTATCACTTAAAATCCAGATAAATATTGTTTTCCCATGTGGATGGGAACATTCTATTTCCATTTGCAATGTTTTTCTCAATTTGATGGCAACTTTTTCATTTGGATTGTTTTATGTTTTAAATCTATACACAAATATTTCAAAATCAGATAACACTTAATTTCTTTAAGAAAAAATCTAGATTTGTCTTAGTCTATGTCATTCCATTACTTAGCATTCATTATTAGTTGTTTAATCTAGCCACATACAACTAGAATTTGTAGCACATGGCATCCATACACACTCATGCACAAACACATACTCTCTAACATATTAACATGCATATAGTTTTCTGTCGGCATAATCCTTGAACCTCCTTTAGGTGCAAGTGCTAGTTAATAATTAAGTCGATATTGGCATAGTGTGATGATTTAAATTTGGTGTTGTTGTTCTTACCATCAAGGTTCAAACCTTGTTGGGGTGTAATTGTTGAATGTTTATGTTGGGATGAGGTCCTCTGTTTGTGACTTCATGGTTCATAGCTCCAAATCAAAAGTGTTTACCCCTCTTAAAAATATATTTTTAATAATTAAATAAATTAGTTTTAAATTAATATTATTTTTAATAGATATATTAAAAAATTACAGAATTGCTTTATTTAATAAATGTTATGTAGTGATATAGTACTTACTTTAAAATTAGCATAAATATCTTAAGTTTGAAACTATTTTATTTACTTAAAAGTGTTTTTCTTTTATACTGTATTGTTTGATAAAGCACTTGTTTTATTTTTATTTGTAATTTTTAATTTTACTTTTAGAAAAACCATCATTTATTATTTAAGTAATCCTAATTTTTAACAATTATTTATTTACATCTATTTTTTTTTTAAATTACTATTTTAAAAAATCATTAAAACAATAAATTTATAAAAAAAAAATTAAGAATGGATTTTTTTTCTTAATGTCTACTAATATATTTAAAAAAAAAATTGTTAAGAAATTTTAATTATGAACTAGTAAATTAATTTTAAATTTTTATTTTTCTATAATTATTTGATTTTTAAATAATAAATAGTATGTATACATCTAACTAAAATTATAGTTTAATTTTAAAATTGTATTTGTGTTTAGCTATATTTTATTTAATTATTATTATTATTAAAAATAAATTTTAAATTTTAAATGGTTAGCAAATATAAGGTAAAAGATAAGAGTTTTTGTTAACACACTCACATCATTACACTCCACCCTTCATTGTCATTGTAGAATGTTAGTCTGAAAAGAGTTATTACTAAACTAGTTAACATGTAGCCTATCTAGGAGAGTCTTGTTTAAACTACTCTTAAACTCACTTGGGAGACATCTCACTCTTTTCTAACCTCTTGGGGACTCACCAAGTGTCTCAACATTTGTCCATAGAGTCATACATGTGTTTCAATCTTGGAGGGGTAGTCAAAGTTTCACTCGTAAAGTAGAGGAAAAACTTTGACGATGGTATGTGCTCTACTAGGGTTTTGTCCTTTGTCTATGTAACTTGGCATTCCCTTGTGATTTTTTGTTGTCATACTACATTTATTATAGGATTTTTAAGCCTCTCTTTATATGGCCCCAACCTATCTAAACCTAACAACTCATGTTGGTGTTGACAGTTTGGTGGCTTTGAATCATGGCTCATTCAAACATAAATTCAAGGAATTTTTTTTCAAACGTATTCCACGAGGTATATCTATTGAAACTCCAATGAATGTGGTTCTTCCCATCCTTGAATTTGATAGTTCATGTCAATGGTTAGAGAAACATACTCTTATTGGTTATTTTGTGGAGAGAAATCCACCAGAAAGCATGCTAAGGGAATGGGTTGCTAAGTCTTGGGGCTCACATGGGGTCTACTTAAATGTTCAAAACCTCACTAAGGGGTTTTTTCTTTTTCATTTTCCTTAGAAGGTTAATTATGCCCAAGCTATTCTTCAACATGGCCAATGGTATGTTTGGTCATTTTTGTTAGTATTTCAACCATGGACGTAAGACTTCTCCATCTTAGATGATGGCTTGAATTTCTTGATCTTTCATTGCCTTGTTGGATTTTTTTGCATGTTATTGCCTCCTCTCTAGGGAAGCTTGTTTGCATTGAACTAGATTACTTTTATCAAGCCCACCCTAAAAAATGAGTTTGTGTTGAGGTGGATTTGTCTAAAGATTTGAAAGAGTCGATACACATTCAAATTGGCAATATTAATCACTCTCAACAAGTGTTATATCTAAATTCTTCTAACACTTGTTTTAGATGTTAGTCCTCTAAGCACAAGATTAAGGATTTCCCTTTGGCAACACCTAGGGTTAAGTCTCCACCCCAAGCTTCAAAGCCTCCTCATGCTTCTGAGGCTACCACCTCAAAATCAGAAGATAAATGGACAACAGTGACTCATT
Organism: Sequoia sempervirens; assembly: GCA_007258455.2. Classification (NCBI taxonomy): domain Eukaryota; kingdom Viridiplantae; phylum Streptophyta; class Pinopsida; order Cupressales; family Cupressaceae; genus Sequoia; species Sequoia sempervirens. The sequence goes on along the minus strand of VDFB02000003.1, from coordinate 285,992,526 downwards.
AGAGAGGAAAATCCACCTCTATCGATGGTACCCAAAATAAAGCTCAAGATTCTTTGACTGTTATTCAAGCATAGCTTGCTATTTCAAACTCTTATCAAAAGAGGAAGGAAGTTATGGCCACTTTAGTTGAGCCTCCTACTCATCCAAATTATTCTTGAATGCCTCATCCAACAATGATGCTCTCGTCACAACCAAAATTGCCAATGTATCCTTCCTCATCACCAAAGACTTTGTGAAATTCACATAGCCATCCTAGGTTCTTAGAGGATGGTGAGTTTGTTTCAAAAAAATAGAGAAATGTCACACCCATCATTTAGTTGGGCTCTATCCCATCAAAGATTTTGCATAATCACTTTTCCTCTCTAGATGAGTTGGATTGTGATGATATGCAAGGCTCCCACCCATGAATTTTCTATCTTGGAATGTTTGAAGTCTTACTGACCTCTCCAAAAAGTATTTTGTATGTGATACTCATTAAAAATATTTGTATTTAGAAGGTTGATTTGATGAATTTTGACTATAAATTTGTTTATTTTGACTATCGAGAGCTTTTAAGGCAAAAAACATTTATCCAGGGGTTGTACGAACCCTACATGTTGTTCGAGAAAAAAATATTTAAAAAAACTTTTTAATAGCACTCGGTGTTGTTTTAAGGAGTAGCACCCTAGCGGTTGTAGAGTGACACCTGTTGAAAACACCACCAACTACCCATGCAACCCCTCCCACGCAACAAATGAATATTATGCTATTTAACAGAATATACCAACAACGGCTTCGATTCTTGGTAGGGGAATCTGTTTAGAATATTTTGTCACCTTTTGGCATATATCGACTGTTAATTTTTTTTAAGGTCGAGATTTTTTTCTAGAAAGGGAGAATATTCTACAGAATATTTTGCTAATGTCAGCATGATGTCATGTTGACATCATCAGTACAAACGCTGGTCAAGGCCCCTTCAAATGCTCTTTGTGCCCTAAAGGTGTTAGAGTAGTCATACATTAGCTAATAATTACTTAATCTTTAATTAATTATTAGTCTAATTTATTCTCATGCACTTAGGCTAAACTTAGGAGTGATTTACTGTGTTAACTAGAGAGCTATTATTAGACCATTTTGTCTTATTGTATTAGATATTGACACTTGTCATGATCTAATCCCTTTATCATTTAGGGTTGATCCTATATAGCACTCAACCCTCATTGTATTATCTCTTTTAACCTCTAGAGATTTCATAATTTTTGTATGTCTCTTGAATTCTTAAGCTTTTTCTTGTTGAGGAATATTGCATATTATTGTTTGTAGCTCTCTTGTATGGAAGGTGTCTTTGTTCATTGTTTGATCTTGTGGCTTGTGTTTTTTCACAATTCTAACATGGTATCAGTGTGTGGATTCAACAAACCCCTTCTCAATTTATGAGGTTTTTTCTTCAACAAGGGTTACAAGCTTTAGCTCTAAATTCTTCATTATTTTTTTTGCAATTTTTGAAGGTGGGCAATTTTTAGGTGCATTTTGGTGCAAAAGGACCTCACCATTGGATTCAGGAAGTTGATTTGACAAATTTTGGCTATAAATTTGTTCAATTTGACTTTCAGGAGCTTCTAAGGATTTTTTTGTATAGGAGCCATATGGCCCCTATATGCACTCCTATGCACAAAAATAAAAAAAAATATTAAAAAAAGGCGCAAGACATTTTTTTATTTTTCTTGATTTTTTTAAATCCGAAAAATTAAAAAAAAAAATTGTGAAAAAAGGCAAGTTTCAAAGTTTTTTTGGGGCAGATTTAATTGAAACTATGAGTTTTATTAATTATGGGGGCATATTGTACAAGGGTACCCGCAGGTACCTGCATGTGCAGGCTTGTGGGCCACATCCTGTCGCTGGTGGCAATGTGTGGCCGACTGGTGTCTTCTATTGGCACCGACAGTTACCTTCTAGCCATTCGACGACCCATTAAATTTTTTGGCACCATCCTAATTTTTTTGTCGACAGTTCTTTTTCGGTGCCGACAAAAACACATTTTTCGCCCATTTCACCACTATTTTTTTCATCTCTCGACGTCATCTTTTTCTGAGAGCAACAAGAATATTTTTAGAATATTCCATTTCGCTAAGGAATATTCCATTCACCAATTTTTTTGACAGGGACCAAATTTTTTTGACAGATTGAGGAATATTCTTCAGAATATTTCACTAACGTCAATATTATGACCTACTGGCAAGTGCCCCCAAGACCCCTCTTTGGCCCTAAGGGAGCAATTTTTTTCTTTTGGCCATAACTTGGGTGTACAATATTGAAATTATGTGAACAAGATGTCGTTAGAAAGCTAGTTCTATCAACTTTCTAGTGGTGTGGGTCTCATCACCATTTTTTGTTGCTAATGCATTCTACAATTTGTTGAAGTCAGAGGTGTTGTTTTCACTCCTAAGCTCATAAATTTTGACTTGTTTCTCTATTTTTCATGATTCCAATGGTATTGGGACGGTCTTTCAAAGCTCTTCACAGCCATCCATGCAAGTTTTCTATATTTCTCTCTAGGTACATTTTATTTAGGTTTTTGTGTTTTCACATTCTAGTGAATTACTTGGATGTCTTAGCTCCTAGAAACATTTTGTTTATGTGGGATGAGTCGTTTTGGATATTTTACATGTATTTCTAGTATTTTTTCCTATTTGGGAATTGTAGACATATTTTCATGCACATTCTCTTTATAGATGCATTGAGATAATGTGCCATTCTGGTGTATAGTTTTTGGGGATTTTGCACATTTTGTTGTACCTTTTGTACTCGCACTATGATATAAAGTGCTATTGGGGGGTTGATGTTTGTCTTCAGTTTGTCATCACACCTTTGTCAAGTGAGTGTCCCTTCCACAACAACAGTGAATCATAGTGATCTGCAACTCGTGTGTGTGTCTTAGTTTGCACACCCTTTTATTTGTAGGTTGTTTCTCCTACATACACTTCTTCATTTCACACAATTTTAGTGTACTTATCTTGGCTCTCCCTTTTCAGCATTATGGGGGGGTTCTACTATTGGTGCTAATTCTTCCTTGGTTTTGTTTTTTGGAGTGATCTATGTATCTAGTTTTTGTTGCTATATACTAGGTGGATGCAACATACATCAATGGTTGTGTGGACACGGAAAATGTATCCCTTTTTGCTTGCTTGATTTGGGATTAATTGATGACAAATTGGACCTAATAAGGCCTTGACTTGGTGTTGTGGTGTTTTACACATCCACATTAGGTCTTGGGCCCTTGCAAACAAAATAAAAAGCATTTATTGATGTCTTGTAAAGGTGTTGTAAAGTGTTGTAAAAAGAATTTCACGCCTCTCTAGACTTAATGAACCCATCTTTACCTAATTCAATGATATAAAATGCATTTAATGGCATTCTCACATCAATCTAGAAGGATTGTAAACTAAACTTGACTTTAATCTAGTGGTGCAATGTGTCCTGCACATTCGCATTGGATGTTGTGCCTTTCTAGGTTGTGTGGACCTCATTTTAGTGTTGTAAATTGTATTTAATCACACTTTCACATTGATTATATGTCCCAATCCCTAATTGACCTTCACATCATCATTAATAGGCCCCTATTGCCCCATATTGTGCATCTTGAGGCTTAATTTGATCAAAGACCTGACTAGAACAACCTAGAAGCCTAATTTCTTGACTTCCTAACAATCCAACTAGCAAAAGAAGCCTTGTGGGACCAAGTCAGCCATCTGGGCAACTTAGTCCCTACTAGGTGGGACTAAGTTGCCCAGCCTGGCAACTTAGTCCAATTTGGCCTATTTTCGAGGTTTGAGCGAGAAATTTTGGAATTTAAGTTTATTCTTTCTTCATGTTGGCCTTAGGGATCCAATTAATAGGAAAATAAGGAGAATTTCCTATAAAATCAAGTCTCTAAACCCTAATTTACATCTCTTAACTCATTCACACATCTCTCATCATTCATTCATCATCTATCTTCTCCCTCAAGTCAAGCAAGCTAGGGTTTCATCATTCCAAGTCACTAAGATAGCATTTTCAAATTTTCAAGGGAAAATTCTTCATGTTTTGCTACAAAAATTCAAGATCAATCATCATGGAAAGGTAATAAATCCATTATTTCATGCTTCATTACATTCTTTCTCCATTTTGGTTTAATTTCCTAAAAGGGGTTTGACCAAGGAAAACCCCCATGCCCTAACATCCAACATTTCTCCTTTTTGTCTTGTTTGTTTGCAAATTTAGGAACTTTAAGGGTTTGAAGATCATTGAAGAAAAGGTTGAATACTTGTTGAAGGAACCTCCTTATTGACCAAGTCAAAATATCCATTAAAATTCACTTTCAGGTTGAAAATCATAGTTTTAGAAGCAGACACCCATGGGAAACCATAGTGCAAACCAAGGGCTTCCATTTCCACTATCGAATTTTTAGAAATTCAGAAGTGGACTAAGTCACCAGTAGTGGCTAATTAGTCCCACTAAACCTTTTTTTTGGAGTTTTTTGTAGATTTGGATACCCATTTGGCCAAAACGGTTTCTGAGCAATTTTCTCAAAATTGGGACTAAGTTGCCCAGCTTGGCCTAAGTGTCCCAGTCGGCTTCTGCAACTGTTTTGTCAGGATTCTAGACCTTCATGCTATCCATTTTCAACCTCCAGGTGCACACATTCTGTCTCATAGCTTTCTATTTGGATTTGTTTACATTTCTAGGTCATTTATCACATGTTTGCATATCACACTGTGTTTTCCAACACTTTGCATTTCTTAGGTTTTGCATCACTAAATCATTTCATTTTCATATCAGTCCATTAATACATATTAATTAGACATAATACATCTCATTCACATTAACTTTGAGTGTTGACATTTGCATTTTAGACCCCATTCCTTTCTCTTTTTAGGTGAAAACCTTAGAAGGAGCCAAAGCAGTGTGGGCAATCCAAAATCATTGTCCACATTTTGGTGAACCCAACTTTTGAATACATTCCTTTCTGATTTTGGAGTCCTTCATCATCCTAGAAATAGCTTGCATTTCATTTTGCATTAGTTAAAGTTGCATTCTAGGGTTTCAAATTTTGCATTAGTGAAAGTGCATTTAGGTTGCATTTTTGCACCTTAAATCATTGAAAATATCTAAAATTTTGCATTTGCATCTTAGTACTACATTATATGTACAAAGACCACCAAAATCCATCAATTTTTTTTTTGAAAATCTCAAAAAAATCCCTACTGGGACTAATTCGCCACCTTGGGCGACTTAGTCCCTATTCAACCCTAAAACTACCTTTTACAGAGCTAAAAACCCTGTTTTTAAGCTTTTATTTGCTGCCCTTACCTATTTTTATTAGTTGGCTGAGTTTCTGTACCAGGCATTTCATTAGATCTAGCTTAAATTGGCTCATTTCATGCATTGTTTAATTTTAAATTTTGCATTTCAAATATTTCATCTTTCAGGTTGTTGAATAATGTAATCAACAAATTACTTGTTTCACATCTAAAAATTGCATTTAATCATTTCATTTTAAACCATTGCATTGCACCTTATTTACTTTCGCATGTTAGCATGTTTTCTATTCAAGCATTTCATGTTTCTAGAATATTAAGTGGCTTGTATGATTCTTTTTCATGGACATAGTCTAGGAAAACAAAATAAAATATTTGATAAGCATGTTGCATACCCTCCTAGTACCTATCGTATTTGTACGAATGTCATAACACAAGAGGATGTAAGTGTAGATAATCATAACAATCATACTTGTTCTTTTCCCCATACCTCTCCTATTAGTGACAAAGGTATCTTGGTGAAAGAAGATACAAGCATTGAGAGTTTTGATTGTCCCTCTCCTTTTCCACCTTTGGAAGACATTAGGAAACAAGAGGATGAGATCATAGACACATTCCTAAACATCACCTTACTTAGTCTCCCTAACCATGACAATGAAACTTTTTCTTCTCCTAATATCCCTCCTCGATGCAACGAGGATAGGTTGGTGTTAAAAGATATACCTATTAAGAGTCATGAGAACCTTGATCCTCCTTTCCCTAATGCTCCTACCATTTGGTACAATCTATTTGAAACTCCTAGTGGTCCTTCTCTTGATGCCCTCCCCACTTGTGATGCAACTACTTTACAAACTTCCAACTTGGATGACCATATTGCAAGCTCTCCTATTAGGGTAGATAATATGGAACAAGAGAATGACACCTTAGAGACAACGAACAATCAAATAGAGTCTTCCCCTATCCTCCCCACTATTGATAATCAAACATATTCAACCATTAATAACTCCCTTATTTGTGATGAAGTTATTTTGGAAGAACCAAGCCTTACTTGTCAAGAACACGTGGTTTGTAGTTCTCCTAAAAACTTTCCTCCTAGGGAGAATATCATGATACAAGACACATATAACATTGACAATAATGATATTATGCCCTTAGAAGAAGATGAAGATCCCATGTTAGACTCTAATTCGCTAAGGAATGTTAATATCATTCAACCTCAACTCATCCTTTATCCCCCTTCACATAAACAACAAACTCACAAACAACCTGAACTCATCCTTTATCCACCATCACACCAACCTTCAACTCAACACACACTATAATTTACCCTTTACTACTGTTGCTCATACATATCACACTAGAAACAATCCGTCCCCACAACAACCAACCCTGACTTCCCTACCTTTGCCTAATTTGCCTCCTGTTCCTCGATTAAGGGAGTATGATCTTGTGGAGCAACTTAAGAGCACTACCGCTAAGATATCCCTTTGGGACCTTCTTCAAAATTCACCTACCTATCACACTATACTTCAAACGGCCTTACAACAAGTTCTTATCCCTTCTAATGCACAACCAAATGACATAGCATCTATAATTCAAGGATCAAATGCTGACATTGTTTTCCACCAAAGTGAACTCCCCCCTTTGGAAGTGCAAAAACAAAATGATGCTTTCATGTTCATATCTCAATAAAAAACAAAAGGGATAAATCGAACCCTTGTTGACGTTGGCTCAGGGGTTAATGTGTGTAGTGTGATCCTTCTAGATAGGCTGGACATTGATCAATCAAACATTCAACTTGATTCTTTATCTATTAAGGGATTTGACAATGTCGAAACAAAACCGTTTGGGGTGATCATTATACCTCTTACAACTGGAGTGGCCAAATTGAATACACCAATCCATGTTATGCCTCATGAAATTTCATGTAATCTTATACTTAGGAAAACCATGGATTCATGCAATGAATGGGGTGCCTTCCACTCTTCATCAAAAAATGAAGTACATTTACAATAACAAAGTATACACCCTTGACGCCGATCTTGAGCCTTATAGTGTCTTCCAACTTGAGAAAAAAAATGTGCATCATTTAAACGCATCAATATCTACTACACACATGGAACTTGTACAACCAAAAAACAAAGAACAACACTCAACGCTATTAGGCGATGATTGGGGTTCCTTAGACTTCACACCACCACTCATGGATGACTACTCAAATGAGGGAAACAAAAATGCAATCATGAAAACACAAAAATCAGACAACCCCTCGAAAGCATCCACCTCATCCACTTTAGACAAAAAAACAAATTACATGACAAACTTTGACGAACTCAACACTAAATAACCACCTACTCCAAAAGCAATGAAAAACCTTTATGGACGAGGATATGAGCTTATGAAACAACTTGTATACAGTGGAAAATGATGTGGTGCTAATGAATAAGGTATCCACAACCCTATAGATCCTATCACACAACAAACAACTTATGGTCTTGGTTATTGTCCTCTGATAGAGATCGCCAAGCCTCCACTCAACATCAACTCTCTCACACAACATTCTTCTAATCCCTCTTTAACTGTAAAAAATCATGTTCATTCATCAACACTAGTGGTCTTGAAATCCATCCTTTACACAACATGACACAAACGACGAAATCTTCGCTTAATGTCAATGTCATCTCGCAAAACACTCATGAATTGCATTCGTTAGATTTTACACCCTCCTGCTAAGGAGAGAAAAAAATCTCGCAATCTAAAGAGTCTTGTGTAGATATGACATTTTGTACATCTAAGAAAGGGAAATATTTGTCACAGCCTACAAGACCACCTTCTCCCATTGATCAAGAGGGTATCTTGACAAGACTTCTCCAAGATCTCTTGATCACCCTTCCTCCAAGAACTCAAAAGAAATTTTATTACAAGACTTCATTTTGTGCATATCATAGAATTCATGGTCATTCCACTAATGAATGTAAGACTCTGAGTAGTAAAATCCAACATTTTCAAGAGTTTGGTAATCTTCCACATGTGGGGGTGCCTAATTCCTCTAATTGATACTGATTTTCACTCTAATGTGCATTTTGGCTCCCCCTTGTCCTACACTCAGTGGGGGCAAGGGGTTAGATAGCCTTGTCCTTGTATGTCAATTGTTGTTTCCTCTTTTGACTAGTTGTTAACCTTTCATGAACATATAAGAGCAAGCTTGGGATGTGAATGACATGCCTTAAGTTGGATCACATGTGACATACTACCTTTTTCATGATGGAGCTTATTAGAAACATATGACTTGGAATAGGGCTTTCTGAGTAAGCTCTCATGTCTTCTTCTTCCTCTTCTACTTTAAAGAAATTGCTCATAGTAATGGTGTTAGCAACCACTTTAAAGTGGGGGCATACATCACCACTCACATTTCATTATGCAATTTATTTCTTCTTGTGATGCATCCTCTTCTTGGTGGTGTCATTGGGCTCTATTCCCTCCAACAGTGTGATACTTCTTTGACACATCCTCTCTTGGAGACGTTAAGCACAATGTACCCTAAGATGAGACCCTGCATGAACTAAGCAAAATCCCTTTGAACATTCCTTATACTATTTTTGCATTTACAATAATTGTTATATGGCCACCTTGCATAATACAGCTTCCATGCCTGTGGTACCATCTTGTTTGTCTATGAGTGTCAAGCATACAAAGTTTTTCTTACCTCATAGAGCTCAAAAATATTTTTTCTTTGTGGCACCTTATTAAAGTTATCAAAAGGTATAACTTTGATATGACTGAGCAGGAAGCCCATTTCGAGGCACGACTTTCCCCATAGCCACCTTTTGGGATTTCTCACCCGTGGACAACCAGAAGTTTCATGGCCCCATAGTGAGTATACTTGGGACTTCTCACCTGGTGGATAGCCAAGAGTTCCATCGCCCCAGAGTGAGTATGCATTTTCTTTCTAAAAAAAACAAGCCTAGATCTAATCCACAATGTGTTGGATTAACGGTCAACGCTTAATCCACCTTTTTCATTTCCTTCTAGTTCTTGCCATTATATGATCATGTATCTTGTTTTGCTGCAAATCATTTACCTTGTGTGTGTCATTTTGTGCTTATGTTGGTTTGAATTAGGATATTGGATCTTGGGGGATTGTGCAACATCCTTTGATCTTTGTCATTATTTTTCATCTGCATTGGTACGATTGGACTCCTCTTGAATGACTACTTTAGCATGAGTTTGAAGCAAGTTCATCCTCTCACTAAAGTGGGGGCTAACTGTGGACATGAAAAATGTATCCCTTTTTTCTTGCTTGATTTGGGATTAATTGATGAAAAATTGGACCTAATAAGCCCTTGAATTGGTGTTGTGAGGTGTTTTACACATCCACATTAGGTCTTGAGCCCTTGCAAATAGAGTAAAATGCATTTATTGATGTCTTGTAAAGGTGTTGTAAAGTGTTGTAAAAAGACTTTCAAGCCTCTCTAGACTTAATGAACCCATATTTACCTAATTCAATGATATAAAATGTATTTAATGGAATTCTCACATCAATCTAGAAGGCTTTTAAACTAAACTTGACTTTAATCTAGTGTTGTAATGTGTCTTGCACATTCACATTGGATGTTGTGCCTTTCTAGGCTATGTGGACCTCATTTTAGTGTTGTAAAGTGTATTTAATCACACTTTCACATTGCATTTTGTGTCCCAATCCCTAATTTACCTTCACATCATCATTAATAGGCCCCTATTGCTCCATATTGTGCATTCTGAGGCTTAATTTGATCAAAGACCTGACTAGAACAACCTATAAGCTTGATTTTTTGACTTCCCAACAATCCAGTTGGAAAAAGAAGCCTTGTGGGACCAAGTCACCCATCTGGGTGACTTAGTCCCTGCTAGGTGGGACTAAGTCGCCCAACTTGGCAACTTAGTCCAATTTGGCCTATTTTCGAGGTTTGAGCGGGAAATTTTGGAATTTAAGTTTATTCTTTCTTCATGTCAGCCTTCGGGATCCAATTAATGGGAAAATAAGGTGAATTTCCTATAAAATCAAGTCTCTAAACCCTAATTTACATCTCTTAACTCATTCACACATCTCTCATCATTCATTCATCATCTATCTTCTCCCTCAAGTCAAGCAAGCTGGGGTTTCATCATTCCAAGTTACCAAGATAGCATTTTCAGACATTCAAGGGAAGATTCTTCATGTTTTGTTGTAGAAATTCAAGATCAATCATCATGGAAAGGTAATAACTCCATTATTGCATGCTTCATTACATTCTTTCTCCATTTTGATTTAATTACCTAAAAGGGGTTTGACCAAGGCCCATGCCCTAACATCCAACATTTCTCCTTCTTGTCTTGTTTGTTTGCAGATTTAGGAAATTTAAGGGTTTGAAGATCATTGAAGAAAAGGTTGAAGAATTGTTGAAGGCATCTCCTTATTGACCAAGTCAAAATATCCATTAAAAGTCACTTTCAGGCCTGAAAATCAGAGTTTTAGAAGCAAACACCCGTGGGAAACCAAAGTGTAGATCGAGGGCTTTCGTTTCCACTTTTGAATTTTCAAAAATTTAGAAGTGGACTAAGTCACCAGTAGTGGTGACTTAGTCCCACTAAACCTTTTTTTTGGAGGTTTTTGCAGATTTGGATACCCATTTGGCCGAAATAGGTTTCTGCGCAGTTTTCTCGAAATTGGGACTAAGTCGCCTAGCTTGGTGTAAGTGTCCTAGTCGGCTTCTACAACTATTTTGTTAGGATTCCAAACCTTCATGCCATCCCTTTTCAACCTCCAAGTGCACACATTCTGCCTCACAACTTTCTATTTGGTTTTGTTTGCATTTCTAGGTCATTTATCACATGTTTGCATATCACACTATGTTTTCCAACACTTCGCATTTCTTAGGTTTTGCATCATTAAATCATTTCATTTTCATATCAGTGCATTAGTACATATTAATTAGACATAATACATCCCATTCACATTAACTTTGAGTGTTGACATTTGCATTTTGGATCCCATTCCTTTCTCCTTTTAGGTGAAAACCCCTAGAAGGAGCCAAAGTAGTGTGGGCAATCCAAAATCATTGTCCACAGGTTGATTACCCATGCATTTAGGAAAGATGGAGCATTTACCATATGGACATTCTTCAATTCCTATTTCTAGAGGAAACCTTCCATTTTCATTTGATCAAAAACTATTGGTACTTGTATTTTCAAATTGCATCTTGCATGTTGAGTAGTGTCATTAGGGTCACTCATGCAAATTCATGTGCCATTTGTATCTTCAAGTTCTAGATGTTTGGCTTTGTTTTCCATTTCATTTGAGTAGTGTCATTGGGGTGACTCATGCAGATTATTGTCTCTCTCTTGATCAATGTTATTTAGACTATTGGTACCTATATTTTCCACTTGCATCTTACATGTTAAGTAGTGTCATTGCGGTCACTTGTGCAAATCATTCATGTACCATCTCTGTCATCAAATTTTAGATGTTTTCCTTTGTTTTCCATCTGATTAGAGTAGTGTCATCGGGGGAATTCATACAAATTATTATCTTCTTGATCCTAAAATTTGTATCTTCGACTTCCAAATGTATTACCTTTGTTTTCCATTGGATTTGAGTAGTGTCATTGGGGGAACTCATGCAAATTATTGTTATCTTGATCATGATCATAATTTGTGTCAAAAGAGGTTCTTCATTTCAACACTATATCAGTCATCTTTCGATAGTTTTCTATAGCTTCTCCATGCTTCAGTGATGTTTTACATGTTCCTCTTTTTTGGGACATTGTTTTGGTTGGAGGCTTCTTAGTCTTTCACATTGGTTTGGAGGTTTTTTAGTCCTTCATTCACTTTTGTCTCTTTTGGAGAGGAGTTTCTTTCCATGAGGTTTTCTCCTTTTCTCTAGTTGCGAGAGATTAGATTGTTTGTACATGGGTACCTCACCAAGCCTTGTTTGTTGGGACCCATCATGCATTCTCTTTTTAGGGTTTTTAGCTACTCTCTAAGTTCATCTTAAGGAGGGGTGTTAGAGTAATCATACATTAGCTAATTAATAATTAATTAATTATTAGTCTAACTTATTATCACACACTTAAGCTAAACTTAGGAGTGATTTACTATACTAACTAGAGAGCTATTAATAGATCATTATGTCTCATTGTATGAGATGTTGACACTTATCATGATCTAATCCCTTTTTCATTTAGGGTTGCTCCTTTATAACACTCAACCCTCATTGTATTGTCTCTTTTGACCTCTAGAGATTTCATACCTTTTTTATGTCTCTTGAATTCTGTAGCTTTTTCTTGTTGAGGAATATTGCAACTCTCTTGCATGGGAGGTGTCTTTGTTCGTTGTTTGATCTTGTGGATCATGTTTTCCACAATTCTAAAATTTAAAAAAAAAGGTGTTTTTTTTCTTTTAACCATAACTTGGGTGTACAATATCAAAATTCAGAAAATGATATATCATCAGAAAGTTGATTCTAACAACTTACTATTGGTGTGGGTCTCATCACCTTTTTTATTGTTGGTGCATTCTACAACCTATTTAAGTTAGAGGTGCTATTTTTAGTCCCAAGCTCATAACTTTTGACCCGTTTCTTTGTTTTTCATGATTCTAGTGGCATTCATATGGTCTCTTCGATCTCTTTACAACAATCCATACCATTTTTCTAGATTTCTCTTTAAGTACATTTTATTTAGTTTTTTGTGTTTTCATATTCTAGTGAATTACTTGGATGTCTTAGCTCCTAGAAACTTTTTGTTTGCATGGGATGACTCATTTTTTGCTATTGTACATGTATTTATAGTATTCTATCATATTTGGGCATTGCAAACATCTTTTCATTCACATTCTCTTTTGTAGATGCACTAAGATAAAGTGTCATTCTGGTGTATACTCTTTGAGTATTTTGCATATCCTATTGTGCCTTTTGTACTCAAACTATGATATAAAGTGCCATGGGGGGTTGATGTTTGTCTTTGGTTTGCCATCACACCTTTTTCAAGTGAGTGTTCCTTTCATGATAGTAGTGAATCCTAGTGATTCTTGCCTCATGCATGTGTGCCTTAGTTTACACACCCTTTTATTTGTAGGTTGTTTCTCCTATATGCACTTCTTAGTTTCACATAGTTTCAGTGTACCTTTCTTGGTTCTCCCTTGTCAACATTATGAGAGGGTTTCTCTTGTTGGTGCTAATGCTTCCTTGGTTTCATTTTTTGAGTGATCTACATATCTAGTTCTTGTTCCTATGTACTAGGCAGATGCAATGCACATTGAAATGATTGGTTACCCATGCATTTTAGTGAGATTGAGAATTTACCATATGGATATTTTTTTATTCCTATTTCTGGAGGCATCCTTCCATTTTTATTTGATCAGGCACTATTGGTACCTGTATTTTCAACTTGCATCTTGCATGTTTAGTATTTTTATTAGGGTCATTCATGCAGAATCATGTGCCTCTTGTATCTTCAAGTTCCAAATGTTTTCCTTTTTTTCCATCTGATTCGAGTAGTGTCATTGGGGACACTCATGCAAATAATTGTCTCTCTTGATCAGTGTTCTTCAAACTATTGGTACTTGTATTTTCAACTTGCATCTTGCATGTTGAGTAGTGTCATTGGGGTCACTCATGCAGATTCATGTACCATTTGTATCTTTGACTTCCACATGTTTTCCCGTGTTTTCCATCTGATTCGAGTAGTGTCATTAGGGGCAATCATTTAGATTATTATCTTCTTGATCCTAACATTTTTATCTTCAACTTTTAGATGTTTTCTTTTATTTTCCATCTAATTCGAGTAGCATCATTGGGGGAACTCATGCAAATTCTTGTTATCTTGATCCTAATCATCATTTGTTTCAGAGGAGGTTCTTCATTTCAGCATTATAACAATCATCATTCGACAATAGTCTACAACTTCTTCGTGCTTCAATGATGTTCTACATGTTCCTATTCTTTTGGGATATTGGTTGGAGGCTTCTTAGTCCTTCACCTCGATTTTGAGGACTTTTCAGTCCTTCATTCGCCTTTCTATCTTTTGGAGAGGAGTTTTTTCCATGTGGTTTTCTCATTTTCTCTAGTTGTGAGAGACTAGATTATTTATACATGGGTACCTCACCAAGTCTTGTTTGTTGGGACCCATCATGCAATCTCTTTTTAGGGTTTTTAGCTAATCCCTAAGTTCATCTTAAGGGGGGTGTTAGAGTAATCATGCATCAACTAATGATTTATAATTTATTCTCACCACTTAAGCTAAACTTAAGAGTGATTTTCTATGTTAACTAGAGAGCTATTATTAGATCATTTTGTCTTATTATATGAGATGATGACACTTGTCATGATCTAATCCCTTTATCATTTAGGGTTGCTCATATATAACACTCAACCCTCATTGTATTATCTCTCTTGAGCTTTCATGCCTTGGATTCCTTTGATAAAATTCTCAACCTTTGAGAACTATTGTTTTCCTTGAAGATTCTTGAGGTTCATTTTTTAGTTTTTTCTTGTTGACGAATATTGCATATTATTGTTTGCAGCTCTCTTGCATGGAATGTGTCTTTTTTCATTGTTTGATCTTGTGGCTCATGTTTTTCACAATTCTAACAAAAAAGAAATAGTTAAAAGATTCCATAGCTTACATTTTTTTTATATGTAAGATTAGAATATTTATAATAAAAAAATATTTACATTGTCATCCCATAAGCACCATAAGTTCTGATATGACCATGAAATTATTGCTATACTGACCCCTATACTTGCCTCTTGATAGAACAATAGACTATTACATATCTGGTTAACTATATCAAAAAGGAGCTATCATCCCATTCATACTACCCCATAGATCTAAACTCTAACCTTAAAGAAACCCTTTCCCCTGTGCAAAGGCTTCAAAAACAACCAACCATTTGAAGTCCTAGACAAGTGTCATATATGCAATACCTTCTTGAGAAATTTGACTGCAACATTGGACAATTCAATCAAGATTCACCATATGGGAAGAAATCAATTCTCCATCAACCGCTAGATTTGCAAAGATGTTTGCTTCTTTGTTGCTCTCCCTGTATACATGGTTTGTTGTGAAAGATTCAAAGAGAGTAGTTATTTCCATGGCCTCTTCAAGTAATCCTTGCAATTGCCAACTTGGTGTATCCCCAAATCTTAAAGCATTAATGACTATTGTAGGGTTGCCTTCAACCTCAAGCATGGGTAAGTTAAGTTCCTTACACTTACGCAGTCCAAGAATTAAAGTTTCAAATTCAACAATGTTGTTTGTTCCTCTAGGCAGAGGTTGAGAAAACATTCCTAACGTCAAACCAGTGCTATCCCTTATCAAACAACTAGCCTTGGAACCCCCAGGATTGCCACAAGAGGCCCCATCAAAATTCAATTTTACCTAGCCTTGTTTAGGAGCTTCCCACTTATCCAACTTCCGCAAGTTCTTTGTTTCCTTCCCACTAGGACCAACCTTAGGAGGATTTTTGAGACCATACCAATTCTTTTTCATTTATGCATCCCATTCAGTGAAGGATATATTCTTCCTTTGGAGATTTCTCATTCTATTATTGGTGACTTATGTGATTGACACCTCCACTTTATCAAGAAAGGAGGACATCATCATTTCTTTATTATGAAATATCCTTCTATTCCTCTCCTTCCAAAGTTCCCGCAATAGTATCAAAGGACTGATCCCCCATAAGCATGAAAATGTTGCACTCCTTTTAAGTAATGGCCAAGCTTGAAACAAACTCACAATATCTTTGGGAAGGGTTGTCAGGCTTTATCCTAGTCTTGCACATAACCAAGACTAACACTCTTGTGCAAAAGGGACATGCTAATAATAGATGATCAATTTCCACTTCTTCACAATGACATAATGCACATTGTGAAGGACCTTCATAACCCATTCTCGTGATTTTGTTAGTTGTAAGAACTTTTTTCTATAGGGTTGCCCATGTGAAAATATCGGCTTTGGGTAGACACTGTTTATTCCAACACAAATTCATCGGAGATGAAGATATTTCATTCATCAAGTTCAATTCAAGAATCATGTAACCATCTTTTGAGTTATAATTTACACTCTTAGATCCATTCCATTTGATGATATCAACCCCCTCTCTAAATGCCACTGACATTTGTTTTAGTATTCAGTCGATGTTCTTCCTTTCTATCTCCGGTAACCCCATGTCATCTAGTGACTTCCATGACCAAACTCGAAAGCCATCCTTTATTTCAATCTTGAGATAATCTGCAACATATAACCTCCATTGTTGTTTTAATCTCTGTTTTGAGAAATTAACCTCAAGAATCTTATCCAAACTATCATATCCACACTATGAATCTTCGCAGAAAAGGGCAGAACATCCATTGTGTATATCTCAAGTAATAAAATCTGAGATAAGATTACGACAATCCTGTATGAAATTCCATATTCTTGAACCTTTTGGAGCATCTTGAGTGTTTAGGTTATTGTAGCCTCTATTGTATTTATGCTGAAAGATTCTTGCCCATTTACAATTCGGTTCCTCAAACATTCTCCATACAAGCTTTGCCCCTAATGCTTTATTATGAAGTTTTTGGTTTCTTATACCTACTCCCCCACAATCCTTAGGTTTGCTAATCTTCTCCCAAGCAATTAATGCCACTTTGTCTTTCTCTTCACTTCTTTGCCAAAACAATCTCCTAAGAGTCATGTTCATCTTTTGTTGTGTTGTCAAAGACCGTGAAAGACAAGAAAGTAGGTAGACAGGAATTGTTGATAAAACAACCTTTACCATTGTTAGTCGTCTTGCCCACGATAACCATCTGCCCTTCCAAGATGAGGCTTTGTTTAACATCTTATCACATACTCCATCCCATAACTTGTTGCTCCTGATCCCTTTATCCAATGGGACCCAAGATAAGTGCATGGTAGCTAACCTTTAGATTCCTTAGCTTATGTTATGCTAATATTACTATTCACAATTTAATCCAATAGAATGATAGATAAATTAGTTTTGGTATTTAATAAAAAAGTGAAAAAAAATATACACTAAATTTTTTTATCAAACTATTTTAATTCTATCATCATATTGATTTATTTGTTAGAAACTAATAAATAGATGAATACATGAATATTCTTTGAACTAATAAAACATAAATATATAATTTTTATCATTATAATATTATAATTTATCAAATAAATATTTACTTATATATTAAATCACTCACTATCAAAATCAATATTATATTTTATCAACTATATATTTGTTTATATTTTTAAGGTTACTCGCCATCACACTAAATACTAATTTATCAAATGATACGTAATAAATTATAAAATATACTAACGAAAAGAAAAATTTATACACAATATCATAAGATACCAAACCCAATCTCCACGAAAGAATATAGAACGCCACCAATTTATTTATAAGTATTATCTTACTTGAATCCAATTTTTTAAAAAAATATTAAAGATTATGTTTGCATTATATGCTTGTAATGTTTTGAGCATTAATTTAATATAGTTCTTAGAAGAATAAAGAAATCTGAGAAACCAAAGTGTTGGAAGCTGCACATTCCTAGCTTTATTAAAGTTCCGGGCTATCCGTGATGCTTTCAATGAGCACGGATATCAAAATTTATTATTTTTTAATAATTATATCAGACCACAATTCCAATGGGATTCTTTCACCTTTCGGTTCATACTATAATTCATGCTATTTTGTCTTCTTTTCCAATTAAATGAATTTGGGTGGAAAAGGAAGTGGTCACAAATTTGTCCTCTCCTTCCTCCATGAGACGAGTCAAACATGTGTGTTCTTGGAAATTAAGTAGGATGTCGAACATTAGTAGGTGGAGGGGGACTTTTATAATTAACTATATATGTTTGTCGATTAGGTGTCTGTAGAAAAGGAGAAAACCTCCCAAAAATAAATAAACTATAATGAACAATTTCAAGAGTATTGTAAGAAGTGTCTATAGAACAATAGATTACAAGCAAAGACTTGTAATGAGAAATTCTATTTAAACATCTAAATTAAAAAGTAACAACAACAACCACAGTCCTATAGAAATATGATTGACCCAAACTTTCAACTTACCAGCAACCAACAAGTTAATCTAGGAGTACACTCTTGAAAAGCTACAGTTGAAGCACAAGTTATAGTCTAAATTTGAATAAGCTCTAGAGTTGTCTAGAACATTGAATGCCCCCTTCATGAAGCTACAAAAATTAATGTTTAATCTCCTCTAGACATCTATTATATATTGGTCACTTCTGGGTAATCTCCCTTTCTTTTCCTCATTGCTTAAAATGGTGTTGAAGTCACCATCTATAATAAAGGCCTCATTTTGCAACTCTTGGAAAATTAGAGATAGTTGATTCCATGTTTCCATTCTTTGAATAGTCCCATTTGGGCCATAAATGTTCACCAAGAAAAAATAACACTTTGTGGTAAGTAGTTTACTTTACCAAGTTGCCATTCTTTGTTATCTTTGATGATATCAAATATTATCTTAAGAGGATCCCATAGGATCCCCAATCCTCTTGAAGCTCCACTCGTAGGTGAGAATGTTCCATGCCATTTCTTCCATTTGATCATTAGTTTTCCAACCTCCTCCCTTGACAATTTTGTTTCTTACAACATAACAATGTTTAATTTGCTCAAATCAATTTGGCATTTGAGTAGACATCTTTTGTTAGGGGTGCTAAGGCCCCTAAAATTTTATGGTAGGAGAATCATGGCTCCTTGAGAAGGGGACCTCCCTTTGCATTCCCAACAATTTCTAATTTTTCTTTGATTGATTTTCTTCCTCTTCCCTCTTTCTTGCCATTCTTTGGCTTCTTTATGTTCAATGTGGATTACTCCAACATTCTTTCCTCTAGTGTGTCCACATCGTCATTCCCATTGTCACCTTCAATTTCCTCCTTAGATACTTTCTCTTTCCAACTGGGCACCACCAATTGCCCCTTTGGAATGGTGATGGCAACTTTAAATGTGGGTTGGTCCCCTTTGGGGCTTTGGGGGATTTCTTTGCTTGTACTATTTGGATTTACTTCCTTGCCTTCTAAGGGTTCTTCACCACTAACATCCATTCGTGATTCTGGAAATGGTAGGTCTATTGCTTTAGCTCACTATTCTCTTTTAAAATGCCACCCCTTGCATTGCCTCTAAGAATTTTCTCGAATCTCCCATTCCCTCCGAGTTGGTTAATTCAGTTGACCCCATGTTGTATGATTTTCCTCTTGATTTGGGGCTTAGGGGGCCCTCAACCACCTCCCTTTCTTTTGTCCTTGCACATTCCTACAAATTATGGCCAAAGGTTGCACATGAGTTACATATTAACACTGGAATATCCTTTTCCACCCTTTGCTTCCATTTTGATCTCATAAGGATTCGCTCTCTTACACTCCCCTCTACATAGATTTGAGCATAGATACCAAAGTCACCCTCTTCTATCTTCTCATTTGTCTTGATGAAGGTCTTAATCTTATTTCCAATTGCTTCTAGGGTTTCCTTGTCCCAATATTCTTGTGGAAAATTGTAAAGCCTCTACCAAATTGGTGCCACCTCGATTTCCTATTGGAGGGGATTGAAATTTGGCTCCCAATCTTTGATGAAAAACCCAACCTCGTCCATTAAATAAGGGCCACCTCATAAGATTTTTGCCTTATGCTTTGCACTAGGACATTCAATCACGAAAAAGCCCCATAAGAGGGATTTCATCAATATATCCTTCCCCCATTGTTTACGACACTAGTGTAGTATTTGAACCTTTGATGGCCATTCACACACCCGTTTGATGAAAAAAGCTTTCTCTTTTAACTTAGCTACTTCATTTTTTAAACCTTCATTTTCAAGGATGAGTGAAATGCACTTATCTAGGGGCTTGCTATTGAGTGGAACTTTGTTTGCGCTAGTTGTGGGATTATTTGTGTCGAAGTAACCACATTCATAAAACTCATCTACCTCCTCCCTTCTTCTCCATCTTTCTCTTCCCCATGACTGTTGATTTTGATGTCTATCATTCCTTGGGAATGATTTCAATCTCCAACCATATTAATGTGGGCTTCGTTCGCCATCCGCTTGTAGCTCTCCACCTTCTACCCTTCTTCTATGCCCCACAATGAAATTCCAGTCATGCACCATTTTCCTATTAATTTTTTTGAATGCATTTAACTTTAAACTAATAAAAGATGTTAGAATTTACATATTTAGTGTTTCTTGAGTAAACTATGAAGCAAATAAATATAAAATAGATCAAAAAATATAATTAATCAATATCTTTTATTAAATATTATTTTTTATCATTAATTTTTAAAATATTTTAAATTAATAAATATAAAATCTATTAATATTAATCATTTTAATCACATATCTCATATTTTCTCTATTTCATATTTTCAATAAATTAAAATTGTCTCAAATATGATTAAAAAAATATATTTATTTGCCCACAATCTTTTAATGCCATTTATCAAATAGGACAATAAATAGAATTAAAAAGTGAGATGAAAATATATTTGCACTATTAATTTTTTTATAGCCAAAATAAAATAGTTCAAAGATTCCATAGCTTAGATCACACTAATATTACTATTCACAATTATTATCCAAAAGAATGATAAATAAATTAGTTTTGGTATTAATAAAAATTTGAAAAAAATATACATAAGAAAATTTGGACAAACTATTTTAATTCTATCAACTTATTGATTTATTTGTTGAAAACTAATAAATAGATGAATGCATTAATATTTCTTGAACTAATAAAACATAAATATACAAATTTCACTATTACAATATTATAATTTCTCAAATAAATATTATTATTTATATATTAAATCACTCGCTATCAAAATCAATATCATAATTTATCAACAACATATTTGTTCATATTTTAAAGGTTACTCGCCATCATACTAAATATTAATTTATCAAATGATACTAACGAAAACAAAAAATTATACACAATATCATAAGATACTAGGTATCCCCAATCTCCACGAAAGAACATAGAACGCTACCAATTTATTTATAAGTATTATCTTACTTGAATCCAAATTTTAAATATTAAAGATTATGTTTGTGATATTTAGAGCATTACTTTAATATAGTTATTGGAAGAATAAAGAAATCTGAGAAACCAAAGTATTGGAAGCCAAAGATTCATAAATTTTCGAAAGTTCCTGGCTATCGGTGATGATGTTAATGAGCACGGATATCTATTTTTATTATATTTTAATATATATCAGTCCACAATTCCAATTCATGCTATTTTGTCTTTGTTTCCCAATTAAATGAATTTGGGTGGAAAAGGAAGTGGTCCCGAATTTGTCCTCTCCTTCCTTCACGACACGAGTCAAACAAGGTGTGTTGTTCTTGGAAATTAAGTCGGATGTCAAACATTAGTAGGTGGAGGGGGACTTTTATAATTAACTATATATGTTTGTCGACTAGGTGTCTATATTTAATATATTATTATTATTTTTATTGATCAAAGTAAAATTATATAAAAAATAACAGTCTAAAAAGGAATTATGTAGAAAAGGATAAAACCTCTTAAAAATAAATAAATTATAATGAACAATTTCAAGAGCATTGTAAGAAGTGTTTATAGAATAATAAATTACAAGCAAAGACTTGTACTGAGAAATTCTGCATAAAATATCCAAATTAAGAAGTAACAACATCAACTTGTTGGAAGATGAATTATTCTGAGAGGGGGGTGTGAATCAGAGTAGTATACAATTTTTCAATTAATCTTAAAATGCAGATATAAATGATGACCTTGAAAAACAACAAAGTGAACCCACTTAATTTACAAAGTGAACTCTAACACATCAAAGAGCTTTTTAGCAGAATGATAGATTGACAAAAGACAGTGTCAAAACATGTTATTAATTGTTCATGTAAACTTGATTGAACAATTCTTTTTAATGCTTTATTTTCACAAGACTTCATGAACACTTTCATAACAGAATGAAATGCTTAGTCAAGTATTAGAGCATTGCATGAGTTGTATTGACTGATTTGAATGATTGATATGAAATGTGGCATAACAATGACGAATATGAAAGACTGATAATTAAACATTTGACAACATATCAAAATCAAACACATAAAAACACCACATAACACATAATTTTGTCCTAAGTGGAAAAAACCTCTTGGGGTATAACAAACCACTCAAATAATTCCTTTTATTATTTAGAGCACCAACTCCAACATTACAAGAGCACCAACCCGGTTACAAGTTAGGAGCACCAACTCCTTTTATAGTTTAGGAACACCAACTCCTTTTAACAATTCTGAATAATATCAATGATTCAGAGGGTTTCTCTGTTTCAATAAAACCTCTTACAAAAACTGATTGGTATACACAATACCTTAAGAATTCAAAAAAAAAATGAATCCTTAAAATATCAGGTATAGTAGTATAATGTTCTGCCTCTCAAAGATTTTCAAAATTTCAAATACATATATTCAAATTGGCTTTATAGCAGTCTCTATTTTTCCTCTCTCACACCATTCAAGTTTGAAGACCTTTGAATATATATATATATATATATATATATGCATAGAAATAATGTCAAACTGATTTCCAACTGTCTTTCTTATAACTGATTTTCAAATCTACGAATACCATTAGGGTTTCCAAACAACCCTTTACAATGATAGCATTTTTCTTTTCAAAACAACAATAATTCTATTTTTTCCTTTCAAATCTTTCTATATCCGAGCAATGGCTAAAAGCCATGCTTATCAATGTAAACTTGTGTAAATCACTGAAACTCTCGAGCTTAAACTCGGGTAATAAAAAAAAAACTGAAATGCAGTTATTTACAACTGCTTTTATATTTTCTTTTCAAACCAAGCTTTTAAAAGAATACTAAACACATTTACCATTTGTTGAAATGCTAAACCATAAAAGAAAGAATGAGAGCAAACTGAAAAACATTTTGTAATCTTCTTGCAATCTTCATTTCGAAATGACAAAGATATTGTCAAGATTTACCTTATTTTATGTTGGCCAGATGTCAAACAAAAAACTCAAGAATACCTTCATTTCCAGCTATGAGACAAACAACTACCTTCTAATCCCTTCCTTCACTTCAGCTAACTAGAACAAGAATCCATCAAGTCTCAAAACTAACTCTGCAAATTTTGGATGGCGGCTAGGGTTTCACCTTCAAAAGAATGATAATTACAAACTCATTTTCCCCTATTCTGAATACCAAACCCAAGTGTATAATGATTTCAAATTCAAACGAAATAATATTCTATATCATTTAAAATCCATGTGTATGTCTAAAACCACTGACAACACAATTACCTTTATTATTGTTGTCGATACATGAGTCACTGTCCACATGACCCGTTTACTATACAAAGCCATAATGCATTTTGACCGACAATAGATACTTCAAGGTAACCGATGGTTACAAATAAATATGACATATAAGTAATGCTTGAAAAAATTCTCAGAAATGCCAAAACAATGTGAGAAGTAAATATATCACAAATGGCTTATGTAAAGTCATTAATTAATTTTTTTTTTAAAAATGAACCATGTAACCTCTCATAATTAAAATGTGCCACCATTTATTCAATTTGAACCAAAGAACCTATAGCATGTTCATCAATTGAGCCTTGCATGATCTTGGAATAATCCTATGATCAATGATGTATCACTTGAAACTTTTTCCAAACAACCATATATCACTAAAACCTGATCATGAACTACACATATACTCAAAAGATTAGTCCAGCCAAAGATAGTAGAACTGAATAGAATGCCAATCATAACAAAGTGAACTGAGCACCAACAAATGAAAAAACAAGATACCAATCAAGTAATTATGCCAACTGTGCCAATATCAAATGAATATGCAAAAAAAAATCATCATAATGACAACATAGACACTAAGCCAGATGAATACGACTAAACCAGGAGCCAAATGGTATAAAATCATGCCAAGCATTAGTCAATTTGAATTGAATGTTATCCTTGTTGAATATACATGTGGCAATAATTGTGGTATGTAGTCTTTGAGAAAGAAAACTGTTGACTTGAAATAGTAACATGTAACTGCAAATTATATATCAAGCAATTTGAGAATGCATCCTATCAACATGAATTATAAACACTGTCAGCATCAACATGTATAAAGATCCTGTCAAGGATAAGATTTGCATGTGCCAAATAAAACCAACTATGTAAAGCATCATATGCCATGAAGATCAAACCATCAAACCATCATGAGTAATCAACATGTAAATATGTCACCATCACTATGAACCAACTGTAAACATCATGTGACTACATAAATATGAATCAATGAATACAAAAGCATTGTATCAAAACCAATTTTAACATCAATTTTGACATCAGGGACAAACCACAAAACAACTGAAAGCCAACAAACTCCCCACATCAATTTTGACATCAAAGACAAACCACAAAACAACTAAAAGCCAACAAACTCCCCCTTTTTCCTTGATGGAAAAACACATACTCTCTCTCCCCCTTTTTTCCTTAATGACAAAGAATGATAGAGGAGAATGTGAAATTCCACGAAAAAAAATAACTAAATCCAACCAACACATATTTATTTTAGTCATAATCAAAACATAATATCTCTGCAGCCATAATACTGTCTTTTCTATCATACCAACTACCACTATTTTTGGAATGCCACCGTGAGAGCCTTTTGCTAACTTTCTTTGTGGACACTATTTTGATAAAGAGATAATAATAATATCAAGAATCATCAGCCTTGAGAACAAAGATCTTAAATGACAAGAATACCATTTTCAATAGTAGCATACTGAAATAAAAGACAACTCATTATGTAACTGTCACCAAGGCAAACCTGTAACACACTGCCACTATCAACATGTAGCTGGTAGTGATCAAGTCACTCACAAATATCTGTTACCTTATATCAACATGTAAGTATCATAAAATCAAGTACTATGAGATCAAAAGCAACTTACTGCCACTCCAAGAAAGATTGTCCATAAGGAACCATTGACAGGCAAAAAAATATTGCAAACACACTCATGTATCTTAGGAAATAATTGTCCTTTGCCAAAATATTGTCCACTATACTGAGATAAACCATTATACTACCAATATACTATAAGCTAATCTCATTGTTATCAAGATACATTGTCAAAACACAAACCATTGTTCTCACTGTTCTCATTGTATAACAAGTGATTTACTACATTGTGTTATGCAAACATACATCACGAGCAAAATTGATCATACCTGATATACTTTTCTCCTTTGAAAGACACAAGAGATAAACATACATACCATCAAGCAAGGAAATCCAAACCTCATAACATTGTCTTCCTATACCACTGAGCATCATGCAAGGTCTTCTTCAAATTCAAAACACTATCTCATGTTAGGAAAATGTATACAAGCCAATTGAAATAGATCTTGTCTTCTATCTTGTATCAACTTTTCAAGACGATCAAACCTAACAAGACTCTCTGAAAATAACTTTTGGCATCAATCAAAACATCACAAATACATCTGACTCGCTATTAACCTGTTGTGCTACAAGACCTCTGAGTATTTGTATGCATTTGAATGTATGAAGAGATTTGCTAAAGTCTGTACTGGCCTTTAAAGCTTTCACTGCCCCTTATATTGACATCACATCAAAAAAAATTCTCCTCATTGTCACTCAGATTTAGAATGCACAAAAAAAAATGACATTATATGAAGGTAATTCATTGATCACCAAAGAGATCACTCCACACTGAAATAACACCGAGCAAATAAGCAAACAAGACTTTCCAACCAGTTGAATTCACTTCATACTATCCAAGAATGTGAATAGGAATTGTTCATTGTGACATAAAAACAAGCTTGAAAGAATGTTTGACATCATACTGCGGTCATGGTCCAAACATATTGTCCAACACAACCAAGTCCACTACCAATTTTTCAATCAAGATAATACTATGAAACAATTACTGAAGCAATGCCAACAATACCAAGCTAAAAAAAGGATATAAGCATGAAAATCTCTTCCACAATAGTCATTAAAGCCTTATGAAGGATGGTATACATAATATATCGAGTACCAATGCCAAGACTAATCCATATCACTGTGTACCTGTTACCTGATCATAAACTTGAAAAACCAATGTCAAGAATATATAGATTGTCAATGTCAGGATCAAAGGATTTAACAAGCAGTCATGCCATACTGTCATATGATTCCTCAACCAAATATCACTGTATTATCAAAAAAATTATCCTTATCACTGCCAAACTTAGAACTTTATATGCAATAAGTCATTAACAAATGAGCAAGTATCAACCCCTGTCAAATTTTGACAACTTTGACAAGAAAAAAGTAATTAACCAACACTTTGCAATGATAACAAAGAAAAATGAACTTGACATCAACATAGTTCTTACTGCCCCAAAATGCAAGTAGCCAAAGTAATGCTTACTTGTGTCAAGTCCTGCAAGCATGATTATTACAAATTTCAGACAACATTTGGACTTCATAGTTATATCATCAACAAATTGTTCTTTATCACTCTATGAAAGAACAATCAATTAAATCCTTTTCAAGTGTAAATTCCATGATTAGAAAGCATCAAAATATCATTGTCACCACGCACTGATCAAGATATTAGGTGCCAAACAAGTAGATATTACTGTTATACCAATACTATCAATATTTGAGACTTATTATGCTATCATAACTCATTCTTGACTTCATAGGGGTAAAAAAATATGTTACCATACTAGACTCCCCCTGAGTCTTTGCTTCTTCTCAAAACTTGGATGACATCACATGTGCAAGGAGTGCACAGTGCACTTCCATGGATTCATCTTTATTACCAGATTAATTATGCTTTCTTCTCCAAATCATACATGATCCTTTCTCTTTCTTGTCATCTTGATTGATCTTTCTTCTCCACACTTGTATAGGCTTTTTCTTCTCCTTACTCAAGGTTTTTTTTCCTTTTGTTTGAACATGTAGTCCCTAGAAGGCTTTATCATACTTTTCTTACACCATTGTGCTTTGTAACCAAACCCATTACACCTATAACATATAATGGTGTTTTCTAGACCAAAGAGAGGATAATTTCTTCTAGACATGTTGTATGAACCTCTCTTGACATTCTTCACATGATTATGAATTTTATTCACCCAACAATTTCTTGTACAATTTCTTGCTCTATGTCCATAAGCATTACAACAATAGTAATAGCCATGAAATTGAGAGTGATTATACCTAATAAATGGAGATCTTGATGGTCTTTTTGTCCTTTCATCAACCCACTTATCTTTTGTCTAAGCAACAACAATATGGTGACCAATATCAACTTTCACTCTTGGTGTTTTCTTGGTTGTAAACTTCTTTCCATCTGCAGTAGAAAACATTGTCTCATGTTTAGATTCTTCTACAGAGCTTTGTCCAACTTCATATCCTACTCCTGTAGGATCTTTAAAATTCTTTTGTTTTCCAATCATTTCATTCAATAAATTAGTGCTATGATCAAATTTCCGAATTTTATCTAATTGACCCTTGACACTTTCAAGCTCTTTTCTTAATGTTACTACTTCTCCTTCAAGTTTTATACATTCAATCTTTTTTACCTCCAAATCAGATCTTACAACATCTGCTATCCTCTTACATTCTTCAATTTTAATTTTCTGACTAATAATCATATCATCTTTAAGAGTTAGTTCTTTTAACAAGGAATCATTATCTAAACATTTCTTTAATGAAGCAACCTCATTTTCTAGTTTAATACACAACTCATCCTTGTCTTTTAACTTGGCTTCCAATCCTTCTTCAGTCTTTTTCTTATCAACCATTTGGGCTTTCAAAAATTCAATAATCTTTTTATCACCATTATGATCTTGTATTATAGCTTTATTAACATTGACACTTTCTTGTAGGCATACCTTAAGATCCTGATTTTCTTTTCTAAGACTCTTAAGTTCATCTAAACTAGCAAGTAGTTCTTCCTCCAAATCAACCTCAAATTCATCACCTTCATAGTCCTTTTCACTTACCAAGTGAATTTCTTCTTCTCCAACTACAGGATCACATTTAGTATTAGCTAGCAGAGGTATTGCTTGAGACAAAACTTCACTAGACTTGACACTAGTGTTTTTCTTTTGATTTCTATTTCTTTTGCACTTACCCATAATACCCCTCTTATCAAGAAATTGGTTGAACTTAATTTGGTTAGGTTTATGCAAGGGTCTAGCTCTTTATACCAACATCAATCGAAAACATATATGTTTTCATAAAACACAGACTGTACCATCAGACAGAAACACCATCTTGAACTTGTGACATATTTGACAAACTTCCAAGACTAGAATCAATCCTAGGTATGAAACCTAGTGCACGACCCTACACTCTAATACCAATTGCTGGAAGATGAATTACTCTGAGAGGGGGGGTGAATCAGAGTAGTATACAATTTTTCAATTAATCTTAAAATGCAGATATAAATGATGACCTTGAAAAACAACAAAGTGAACCCACTTAATTTACAAAGTGAACTCTAACACATCAAAGAGCTTTTTAGCAGAATGATAGATTGACAAAAGACAGTGTCAAAACATGTTATTAATTGTTCATGTAAACTTGATTGAACAATTCCTTTTAATGCTTTATTTTCACAAGACTTCATGAACAATTTCATAACAGAATGGAATGCTTAGTCAAGTATCAACGCATTGCATGAGTTGTATTGACTGATTTGAATGATTGATATGAAATGTGGCATAACAATGACGAATATGAAAGACTAATAATCAAGCATTTGACAACATATCAAAATCAGACACATAAAAACACCACATAACACAAAATTTTGTCCTGAGTGGAAAAACCCTATTGGGGTATAAAAAACCACTCGAATAATTCCTTTTATTATTTAGAGCACCAACTCAATCAGGAGCACCAACTCCACCATTACAAGAGCCCCAACTCTGTTACAATTTAGGAGCACCAACTCCTTTTATAGTTTAGGAGCACCAACTCCTTTTAACAATTCTGAATAACATCAATGATTTAGAGGGTTTCTCTGTTTCAATAAAACCTCTTACAAAAATTGACTGGTATACACAATACCTTAAGAATTCAAAAAAAAAATTGAATCCTTAAAATATCAGGTATAGCAATATAATGTTCTGCCTCTCAAAGATTTTCAAAATTTCAAATACATATATTCAGATTGGCTTTATAGCAGTCTCTATTTTTTCTCTCTCACACCATTTAGGTTCAAAGACCTTTGAATATATATATGCACAGAAATAATGTCAAACTGATTTCCAACTGTCTTTCTTATAACTGATTTTCAAATCTATGAATGCCATTAGGGTTTCCAAACAACCCTTTACAATGATAGCATTTTTCTTTTCAAAACAATAATAATTATGTTTTTCCCTTTCAAATCTTTCTATATCTGAGCAATGGCTAAAATCCACGCCTATCAATGTAAACTTGTGTAAATCACTGAAACTCTCGAGCTCAAACTCGAGTAATCAAAAAACTAAAATGCAGTTATTTACAACTGCTTTTATATTTTCTTTTCAAACCAAGCTTTTAAAAGAATACTGAACACATTTACCATTTTTTGAAATGCTGTCAAACTAGAAAAGAAAGAATGAGAGCAAATTGAAAAATGTTTTGCAATCTTCTTGCAATCTTCATTTCGAAATGACAAAGATATTGTCAAGATTTACCTTATTTTATGTCGGCTAGATGTCAAACAAAAAACTCAAGAATACCTTCATTTCCAGCTGCGAGACAAACAACTACTTTGCAATTCCTTCCTTGACTTTAGCTAACTTGAACAAGAATCCATCAAAGTCTCAAAACTGACTTTGCAAATTTTGGATGGCGGCTAGGGTTTCACCTTCAAAAGAATGATAATTACAAACTCGTTTTTCCCTATTCTGAATCCCAAACCCAAGTGTATAATGATTTCAAATTCAAACGGAATAATATTCTATATCATTTGAAATCCGTGTGTATGTCTAAAACCACTGACAACACAATTACCTTTATTATTGATGTCGATACATGAGTCACTGTCCACATGACCCGTTTACTATACAAAGCCATAATACATTTTGACTGACAATAGATACTTCAAGGAAACTGGTGGTTACAAATAAATATGCCATATAAGTAATGCTCGAAAAAAATCTCAAAAATGCCAAAATAATGTGAGAAGTAAATATATCACAAATGGCTTATGTAAAGTCATTAATTATTATTATTCTTTTAAATGAACCATGCAACCTCTCATAATTAAAATATGCCACCATTTATTCAATTTGAACCAAAGAACCTATAGCATGTTCATCAATTGAGCCTTGCATGATCCTGGAATAATCCTATGATCAATGATGTATCACTTGAAACTTTTGCCAAACAACCATATATCACTAAAACCTGATCATGAACTACACATATACTCAAAAGATTAGTCCAGCCAAAGATAGTAGAACTGAATAGAATGCCAACCATAACAAAGTGAACTCAGCACCAACAAATGAAAAATCAAGATACCAATCAAATAATTATGCCAACTGTGCCAATATCAAATGAATATGCACAAAATTTTCATCATAATGACAACATAGAAACTGAGCTAGATGAATATGACTAAACTAAGCCAAATGGTATGAAATCACGCCAAGCATTAGTCAATTTGAATTGAATGTTATCCCTGCTGAATATACATGTGGAAATCATTGTGGTATGTAGTCTTTGAGAAAGCAAACTGTTGACCTGAAATAGTAACATGTAACTGCAAATTATATATCAAGCAATCTGAGAATGTATCCTGTCAACATGAATTATAAACACTGTCAGCATCAACATGTATCAAGATCCTATCAAGGATAAGATTTGCATGTGCCAAATAAAACCAACTGTGTAAAGCATCATATGCCATGAAGATTAAACCATCAAACCATCATGAGTCATCAACATGTAAATATGTCACCATCACTATGAACCAACTATAAACATCATGTGACTGCATAAATGTGAATCATTGAATACGAAAGCACTGTATCAAACCAATTTTAACATCAATTTTGACATCAGGGACAAACCACAAAACAATTGAAAGCCAACAAACTCCCCACATCAATTTTGACATCAAGGACAAACCACAAAACAACTGAAAGACAACACAACCATAGTCTTATAGAAATACGATTGACCCAAACTTTCAACTTACTAGTATCCTATGAGCTAATCTAGGAGCGCACTCTCGAAAAACTACAGTTGAAGCACAAGTTATAGTCTGAATTTGAATAAGCTCTAGAATTGTCTAGAACATTGAATATCCCCTTCATGGAGTTGCAAAAATTAGTGTTTAATCTCCTCCAGATGCTTGTTGTATTTAGCATCTTCTTTCAATTGAGAACATAAAAAGACAAATTGTAACATGACTCCAGAGTAAACCTTTACCATTTCTACTTCTTGATGAATAATACGATTAGAAAACATAGTTGAACATGTATTTTTCATATATGAAGCAAAATAGTCTGACTTATAGTATTAGCAACCCTATTTGTATGAAGCCCAATACCCAAACCAACTTTTTTCCAACCCAACACATGATCAAAATGGCACGGGAATTACCAAATTTAACTTCTTTTTTGCCAAAAAATCCTCAAAAATATTTTTTAATCTTTTAGTATGCTCACAATAAGGACACATGATTGGCTGAATCTTCAAATATTTCAATATACCCCCCACAAAAATCTTGCAATGCATGATTTTCCAAGCCAAAATGTGAGCATCTGCCTTCACTTTAGACCTCCAAATTTGAGTGCTCAGGGTCTTCCACTTCTTTTCTCGAAATCTACAACTCCATTTATTATTTAAGAATTTCTTGTATGTATTTAATGTATTGAAGAATATGAAATTAAATTTATTATTTAAGATGGGAAAGTTGTGATATTATATTTCTTGTATATGTATTTAAGATATCTATGCTAATTTAATTATAATTTTATTTTAATTTAATATAATTTAATATTAATATTTTAACAATTAAATAATTTAATTTTAAATTAATTTTATTTTTAATAAATAGATTTGAAAATCATAGAATTATTTTATTTGGCAACTGTGACATAGTATTTGGTTTAAAAATATGTTTTTTTTTTTTTAATAAAAGTGGCATAACCACTAAAAATTTTATGGATATCAAGAAAATTACATAGCCAAACCATCACGATTACAAGGAAGAGCAATAAAACTCCAGAGGAGTAAGCATACTAATCATGCTTACATAAAAGAAAAACAAAAAAGTTGTCGCATTTACAGAAGTGAGCTAGATATCAAAAAATGCTAGTCACCCAATGAGATGCCAGAGGCAAAACAAAAAGAAGTAGACGAATTAACAAAGGGGTGGTGGAACAAAAAATACCCTAGCCACCCAGACAAGCAAAACCATTGCACCATCACCATAGAAGAAATCAAGTGCCACTTTCAAAAGAAGATGCCAAATCCGTGGGAGGAGGAAAGAACAAGATGAAATGGGGCTCCTCCAGAGCATGGCGTAACAGAAACTACACAACATTGAAAATATTTCTCACCTTTCCACATACAAAATTGCCATGCTTTGGTCTCATTTCATTGAGATGCCAAGAGAATTCTAAAGATCAATCATCCACCAACCCATGAACCATCACACTCAGGAGAGAGGAAACAACAGGGTTAGAAAGCAGTTGTTCTCGGCACAAAACCTCGCCAACCATGTAAAAGATCATACCCATCTAATAATAGCAAGAAATTTCACAAGCTCTGAACACCAAAGAACATCCATTAAGTTAGACAAGAATAAAGAAGCAACTTTGCTAGGTAAATCCATCAGATGAGAATCCAACCAATCCTACCCAAGTACTATGAAAATTGTATCCACCACCTGAGAGAACTCAATGGCAAAACATTTTTGTAGTTTACCAATTAAGAAAGGGTGAAAATCCCTTAATTCATGATACCTGGAAGGAATAAAAATTCTAAAAGATGACTCCATGGAAATGCTGCAAGAAATCATGTTTAAAAAGCTCCCAATAATACCATATATAAACAATAAATATGCCCATAAAGCATGCAAAAAACACTCGCACAAAAGAAACTGATACAACCCAAACCAACCAGCATTCCAATGAGAGAGAATGCACACCATTGTACAAACAAAAGGAAAGAAAGGTTGTAAAAGCCTTGCATTTAATAAAACCCAGAGAGAAAATCCCTGCAATCAGATTACCATGCCAGGCATCACAAGGAGTGGCCACCTTCAAGAAACATCAATGCCAAGTAAGATTGCAAGTCATATCAACCTCAATAGAATGAATGCCATTAAAACAAGTGCAACTGCCACCATCCCAATCACCTACGTTCATCCATGTGAGACAAGACCTCACATGGGCAGACGAAGGTGAAGAGGGACACCAAGATGGGGTTATGTGCACAACATGACAAAAATATGTTTACAATTGCTTTATAGTAGAATTTATTTTGTCTTGTGATGTTTTAATAGATATGAAATAAATCATATAAATACTATATGCTTTGAATGATAAATTAGTAAAGAATAATCATTTTTTTCATAATAATTTAGGTAAAGTAAAATGTTCATTTAATATATAATACATGAGTTAGTTGTCAACATAATACTCATAATTAATTTGTATTTTATAATCTATCTAATAATAAAAAAATTGAGCATACTATTTTATTAATTTATTTTACTATTGAATACATTTTGAATTGATTATGATATGTTGCTAAATATACTATCATTTAAAAAAATTAAATATTTGTAACATTAATATACACACCTTTATTATTTTATTTAATTTATTTGCTTTTTATTAAAAAAGCAGGGAAAGGGCCTTGATCCTAAGAGTTTAAGACAACATAATAAAAAACATAGAAATAGTAGGAGGGCACACATGCCTAAACATACAGCTAAAGGGTGTGTAGGCCCAACAAAACAACAAAATTAAGGAAACAAAACCGAGAGAGAACAAAAAACCACATACATCAGATTAGCAGATCAAGCTCTAGTCTTCAAGGAGGGCATCTAAGGACACTTCCCAATCCTCCTTATCATTTTGTTCTTCATCATTCTTATAATTCACATTCTTCTCCTTGTCTCCTTTAGCCCTTCTTTTCTTCTATTTCGTAATTTTAGAGTGGCTAGAGATGGTTCCCACAACATTTTTTTTTCATAATGCCAGTGGTGAGCACTATGAATTTGGAAAAGGCATTTTCCAAATGAGTAATCCTCTCAATGCTACTGCTGGAAACAATATTTTTCTCCAACCCTTCAACCTTAGCTTGGATGTGCTTAATTTCAGCATTGTCTTTATCCTTAGTGCCCAGGGCTGAGAGGAGAGAAGGGATTTTATCCTCATTGTTACTCAAGATCTCCAAAATTTCGAGGGAGGGAGGAGTCAAAAAAACAATATCCCTGACCTCCACATGCATAGCCTCATTATGTTCATTCTCCACATCAAGCTCTTCATCCTCATATTCTCCATCGTGTTCCCCAAATTTATCATCATCCTGCATATTCTTCTTGGACTCGTTCTTTGAATCTTCTTCCTCCCAACCATCCTCAAAATGAGGAAGAAACTCCTCATCATTCAACTATTCATCATAAGACTCCTCCCAAATCTCGTTTCCTTTATTTTTCTTGGGGTTCTCAATACTCGAAGCTTTATTTAGTCTAGCAGACATGCGGCTACTCAAACCTTTGGTGTCACAATGAGCCACCACAATATCCTCCTCTACCTCCTCAACATCAAAGAATTTAATAGCCTCACTCCTAGTAGGGAGGGGAATGGGGCCTTTATCTTTTTTATTATTTTTTTCCTATTGTTCCACATACACACTTAGGGTCGCTACTTCCTTTTCTTGATAGGAAAAATTGCCAACAACTCATTCTGGGGGGTGTTAATCTCCACGAGCACCTTACATTTTTTTTGGGGCCCACCTTACCACCAAAGCTAGGGCTAGCCCGTTGTTCTTAATCAGAGAAGTAAAAGGGGCCTTAAAGGCTTTATCATCTAGTATTTTAATTTTTGCATTTCTCTTAGCCTTGGGATTAGTAGAGGGGGTCATCGTAAGGAAATACTTATAGAGATCCATGATAGGGACTTGGTACAAGGGGGGTAGGCACCATTGAGAATACATTCCTTGAGGGAATAAAACAAATAGAAAAGGAAATTCATTTTTTTACCATGACATAGGTGGTTAAGTATAGGGAAATGGTAACCATGGATGGTCTTAAATTGACCTTCACAAGTAAAATAATTCATATAAGAGAGACTTACCAACACCCAAGGAGCTGAAAGATTCTCCTTGCTATAGCCATTTTGGAAGTGGACTGGTTTCTCCTCACCCACGAAGGTGGCGATAATTTTTTTATATTCCCCTTTGCTCTTCTTCTCCACGTTGAGGCCATTTCACACTAAACTAGTGGCCTTAGCAATCAACTCATTAGAGACACAAAACCACACCCCACTGATGGTGACCTTTCCTTTAGACCAAGAATTCACAAATTTTGAGATGAGTTTATCAATGTAACCCTTCATAGCTTGGAAGAAGGGTGTGGATCCGCCTTTGTCAAACAACTCCAAGAGTTTGACATTTTATTTGAGAGATTCACAAGAGATAGGTTTAGTCCTAAGCTATGGGCCACCCATAGTAAACTTTCTACCAAGAATCATAAAGAACCACCTGAGCCACAAGAAGAGCAAGGAAGCCAAAAAATAAAAGAAGGAAACTAAAACAATGGATACTTTCACACCTTTTTTGGGAATTCCTTCACTACATCTAGTATCGAGATATAGTAAAAGCAATCCTAGATAACCTTGCCTCTTCTAAAAAATTCCCCAAATTTAGTGGTACTAGAGTCATCATTATACATAGCCTCTACCATCTTATGGATAACAATCATAATATTTCCATTAATGGTCTTATGAGGGAAAAGGACAACCTCATAAATGAGGAGTAAAATTCACACGAGAAGGGGGAGGTTTCCATATCAAGCATCACACTAATCTTCCAAGTGTACTGAAAAGATAATGAACCACAAACAATACCCATAGCCTTAATATTTATCTTGCTTCCTTTACTATAAAACCAATTTTGAATTAAATTATCATGATGTAGAATGATGTTATCCCTTGTGGTAACCATAGTAATAAAATTATTGCAATCCTCACTTATAACAAGCCACATCATAGCTTCCATGATATCTAAGCCAATCCACTCTGTCCTATTCAAAACATCCACTTTAAATTGACCCCTAAACATGTAAAGGCTAATCATAACAAAATAGGGGTGTAACTGGTAAGTTTTTGATAGGAAAGAATATATTGAAGGTTGCTCAAGAGATTTGAATTCAAATTCTAGTAGTTCCATTATTCACACTGCAAACCAAAATTACAAGACAAGTCTGTTATGTCGTTACCCTCCCTGTAGGTATGACTAATTCTAACCCGATGAAATTTTTGGAGGTCATTTCTATAATTCTTGATAATATCTTCCATGAAAGAATCATGTCATTCCTAAGGAGGGTTAAATAGAAAATGTGTACATATTGTTTGAAGGTTAAATGAAGGAATTGAGTATTTAGTTTTAAGAATTATGATAAATGTTAATTTTAATATTATAAATTTCACCTTTTTTTTTATACAACCCAAAAAATATATTTTAAGAATGATGTCATGTCCCTTTTTCCAAAAAGACAGTTGCGAAGTGGAATCCAGGAATTCTACCGCATTCCTCTGTAGGAGCTCATCTCAGCCTACATTTTTGGATGTAGCATATATAATAAAGGCCCCACAACATATCTAAATATTGTGGGAAAAATATCATCTACTGAAAAGATATCCCCATCAGAAGATCATCGATTCAGGATCACTGTGCCAAGACAGAGTCAATTTCAGGGATCCCTTCACTTTCCTCTGTAGGAGCATGTTCAACTATGCAGGTTGGAACATAACACTTATAATGGCACTTGCACATCATATCCAAAACTAAAGAAGGTAGGATTGGGCAGAAAAAAGATATTGCTAATAGAAGGTGACTATGCTAGTCAACTGGTATCCACTTCTACATGCTCGAAGGATAAGTCATTGTGGGATCAATAAAAGATCCAAGCCATTCTAGATTGGCCACCTCCTACAAACTTGTCTCGACTAAGAGGTTTCTTTGGAATGTGTAGCTACTATCAGAGGTTTGTTAGGAGCCTTTGAATTGACAACACAAGCACACAGGACCTTTGAAAAATTGAAAGAGGTAATTAGCTCTTGTCTGGTTCTTGCAATTCTTGATTTTTCACTTCCATTTGTTGTAGAATGTGATGCTTTCGGTGAAGGGATTGGTGTTGTGTTATCTCAGAGGGGACACCCCATAGCATTTGAAAGCAGGAAATTAAGAGAATATGAAAAATAATATCTCATATATGATAAGGAGATGCTAGCTATAATGCACGCATTAGAGAAATTTTGATAATACCTGGTATGTGGAAGACTTATGGTCAAGACAAACCATAATAGACTGAAATTATTCTTGAGACAACAAAATTTGAATGAAAGGAAACAAAATGGGTCAGAAAACTTCAGGCATATGATTTTGATATTGAATATATCAAGGGAAAGAAGAATATTATGGTAGATGCACTCTTTAGAAGACCTACACGGTGCCATGTGTCCATCACATCAACTGATTGAAATGATTCCATCATGGAGGAGTATGCTAAGGATCCTTTTGATACCAATGTCTGGGAAGGTGTAAAGAAGGATGACCTATATGTGATGGAGGAAGGCTCGATACTCTTAAAAAATAGGGTATTCCTAGTTCCAAGATCTAAGGTAAAGGAAAAGATATTGGAGCTTATCATAATGCGCCAACAACAGGGCATCCTAGATTCTACAAAACTTATCAGAAGATCAAGGAAAGGTTTGCTTGGAAGGGAATTCAGGAGGATGTTCTCTCACACATCTGGGAATGTGTCATAGGCCATTAGAACAAGGGTGAACAAGAGCTTCTAGCTAGATTAATACAACCTCTTCCCATTCCATAGCACAAATGGGAAAGTATCTCCATGGTTTTAATCACTGGATTACATAAAGCGCAAGGCAAGGATTGCATCTATGTTGTAGTGGATAGGTTGACTGAGTATACTCATTTCTTTTCCATCTCCAATGACTACAAAGTTCTGCAAGTTGTAAAAATATTCTTCAAGGAAGTTCTTCGATTACATGGATTACCCAAGAACATAGTTAGTGATAGAGATATTTGTTTCCTCGATAATTTTTGGAAGGAGCTTCTCCATCTACTAGGCACCAAAATCACCCCTAGCACAAGTTATAATCCATAAATTGATGGGAAAAATGAAATTGTAAACAAGTGGTTAAAAGGATACTTGAGGAACTATGTCACCAGTCAATAGACGACCTAGATCAAATGGTTACATTTGGGAGAATATTATTATAACACAAATCATCACATGTCTATTGGAATGTCCCCATTTAGAGCCCTCTATGGATATGATGCATTAAACTTTACAAAATTTGTCCTCACAGACAATAGAGTTCTAGCAACAAGTGATTTGGTTAATCAAAGTCAAGACATCTTGAGAATTCTCAAGGATCATCTGCAAGTTTCCCATAATCAACAAAATATGTATGCAAATAGAAAGTGCATAGAAAGAGAATTTGAGGTAGGATATATGGTGTTTATCATATTGCAACCATATAGACAAAATTCCATCAAGAAAGGAGGAGCAAACAAGCTCAAGCCTAAGTTCTATGGATCATACAAGATAGTCCAAAGAGCTGGAGGAGTTTCTTATGAGGTGGAACTTCCGACAAACAATAAAATCCATAATGTTTTCCATGTTGCATGATTGAAAAAGGTTTTTGGATTGAACCTTGCTTAAAGGGGTGCAAAAATATGACTTTAACAAAGGAGGTGGTTTTGTTGGGGGTTTGTTCCCTCGACATTTTCTTCACTATAAAAAGAGGTATGCAAAGGCATTCCAAGGGCTCATATTGTCAAATATGCATGACTCTTCTTCTTTTCTGAATCAAGCACTTAACAAATACCATTTTGAGTTTAATTTGGAAGAAGAGGCTCAATTTAAAAGAAAGTATCAAGCAATTTCTTTCCTTAAAACTCATAACTATATTCAAGGGTTGCAAGTTTCTATTGGGCCACTCATTCGCAAGGGAAACAGAATGGTTCCTCAAGTTCCTGATATAAATATCATAGTCCATACTCAAGCAATGACAACAAGTCAAATGCAAGGGCTTTCTCAAGGTGTTCAAGATGAAAATTCAGTCTATTGTCTTCGTAGGGGTGGTTTTAAATCAGGTTCATTTTAATGTATGGCATTCATGGAGGGTTGGCTATTAGATTTCAGTTATAGTCATAAAGTTTAGCTATTGTCACAACATTTTGTAAATGTCCAATATCATCAGGGTTTATATGGGGATTAGCTGTGAATAGAGATTATGTATAGTATTTTAGTTGTTTGATAGATACAACCATTTTTGGCTTTGGATTGCTATATATGGGATATTGGTGGCTGCGAATCATTACTACATATTTTGAAGACTCTTCTATTTTCCAACTATGGCAATTTTGTAATAAGCTTTTTATGTTAATATATTCTACAGGCATAATTCCTTTCACCCAAAAAAAAAAGGTTTTTGGATTGAATATATCTCCTACTACTAAGTACCACCCCTTGATGATGAAGGTAAACTCATCCTTATTTTGG
Source organism: Sequoia sempervirens (assembly GCA_007258455.2). Lineage (NCBI taxonomy): Eukaryota > Viridiplantae > Streptophyta > Pinopsida > Cupressales > Cupressaceae > Sequoia > Sequoia sempervirens. The sequence goes on along the minus strand of VDFB02000003.1, from coordinate 285,952,426 downwards.
AAGTTTTGATTGATACCAGGGTAAAAAATCTAAGGAAAAAGAATATAACTAAGTATCTTGTCCATTGGAAGGACTTTCCAATTAAAGATGCTACTTTAGAAGGACCTGAAATCCTAGAGCATCCAAATTTTCATTTCTTGAGGACAAGAAATTTTGGGAAGGGAGGATTTGTCATGTCCCTTTTCAGAAAGACAATGACAAAGTGGAATCTGAGAATTCTACTGCATTCCTTCATAGGAGCTCATCTCAGTCTACAGTTTGAGACGTAGCATGTAATAAATGCCCCACAACATATCCAGAGCTCATGGGAAAAAATATCATCTACTAGAAAGATATTGCCATCGAAAGATCATCAGTTCAAGCTCACTGTCCCAAGATAGAGTCAATTCTGGGGATCCCTCTATAGGAGCATGTTCAAGTGTGCAGTTCAGAACATAGCACCTATGATGGTACTTGCACATAATATCCAAAACTCAAGAAGGGAGGATTGGGTAGTGGAAAGATATTGCTAGCAGAAGCCAACTATGCTAGTCAAATGGTATCCACTTCTACAGGCTTGAAGGATAAGACATTGCAAGATCATGTGATAGTAATGGTGAAGTCTTAGGAAGATGGAAAGGGCCAGACAATTGTGTGGATGGGTATGTAGGCAACATGCTTATTACAAAGCACTAGTACATTTTGACCCATTTTTCGATGAGGATGCCGAGCCAGAATTTTGACGTTTCAAATGCTGTCGAAATTCTGATGGAATAATAGCGACGAACAACTATCAAAATTTTGATGAATGATCATCGAAAAATGGGTCAAAATGTACTAGTGAAGGAAACAACATTGGCCTTAATACCAACCTAATGTAGCATGCTAGGAATTCAAATTCTGACTTTGACACCAATAGGGCACAAGGCCAACCTATTCCTTAAAGAGGAATGTTAGCATATAAATGTAGGGAAACTATTGAAATATTCTATGCTACCCTTGGATGCACATCATTTATATCTGATCAGAGAGGTCTATGTGTGCATTTGGTTGGAATCCATGATTATTTTTGATGAATTAGAGTCTTTGAGGTTTTGAAACTCCTCAATTGTGTTTGATTAGGGTTCTGAATTGCATGTAGGGTTTAAACCCTCTTAAAACCCTAGTTCTTTTGCCTTATCACTTTTGTTTTGTTCCCTCATTGACCTTTTGTACCTCGTATTTGATTGGCTAAGTTACACTTATGTCTTAGGTGGTCATGTTCTTACTAGCCTCTTTACCCATGTCTTCCAATTGCAACCCAGTTTAAATAATTGTCTTAAACCTTACATTTACGAGTCTTGAAATATTTTCACCCAAGTTTAATGTTTTTTCCTAGGTCTAAATGTTCTAAGTCACATAACCTCACTTTACGTAGGTGTGGCCCCCATTTTAAAACAACTTTTAAGGCATGTGCTAATTTATGTCGCTTATACCTTTGTATCGCCCATCGCGGATTGACTTTCCCTCATCGACTTTGTTTGCACGATTAGTGATACACTAGCATTTCCTTCATATTGCTAGCTCTCTTCACATCATGGATTGATAAATTCCTATTGAAAATAAAGTAGTGATGAGAAATGATCTTTTCCTTTGCATCACATATCGCTGCAATCATTTGGCGTTTGTGTTTCACTTATGCGATGCGCGACGAATGGTCTAGATTCAAAGGAAAGGATCCAACAGTCATCACAGGTTCCCTATGCATCATAGTTATGTTCCAAGAGGTTGAAGGCCTTTGCATGATGGGAAATGAATGACAGGTTCTATTCATCAAAGGGGTAGACAGGTATCGATGGAACATTGATGATGATCCCTTCAACATACCAAAATGAGTTTTTGAAGGATGGATGGTGAATGCTGAGGTGACAGGTGTCTTGGTGGGCCCGAGGCCTTGGTTTTCTTTGTATGGTACCAATGACTCAAATTTAGTGTAGGAAGATCCAACAGTCATTGCGTGCATCATTCACATCGTTGTTGTGAATAATGTTGCCCAAGTGCTTTTCACGATGATCTTTTGTGGTGCGATGGAAATTCAATGGTCTTGATGTGAAGAATGAAGATATAATGGCTATCGCATGTGGTCTTTGCATCATGATTTCTTTTTTAAAGGTTGAGGTGCTTTCATGATGGTCTTGTTTGCCACGATGAGGGGCTGAGATTTGAGGGCAAGCATCTGACGGTCATCGCGAGGGTTCTTCACATCGTAGTTTGAAAACATAAAGCTTGGTTCCTTTTCATGATGAGTGGTGAAGGGATGAGATTAAATGATGAATATCTAATGGATGAGGTGGAATTTCACCCTTGCTTCACATCATTGTTGTGAAGCAAGGTGGTGGATTGGTTTTGTTGTGCAGTTTTTGCACACACACCCTACTGAAAGCAGGGACCCTCTTTTGCTTTCGATTTTGGTATTTTGGCCCTTGTTATTTTGAGGTTTTGTTACCTTTGTACATGCTTAAATTTTTATCTTATTTGTGTAAATTCCCCTTTTGTGGGAAGTACTTTGAAAATCTGATGTTCTAGACAATTTTTGGGTTTTTGGCTTTTTTTGAGAAAATCCACTCCTGGCGGAATTCCTCGGTTTCCTTTAAAACCCAGTGATGGATGCTTTACACTGTGAACAGGAGATTTTGGTCCTTCATGGAATTCCGTCAGACCAGATTTCTCTGAAATTTTGTCACCTTGTTGAGTTTCTGGGTTTTGGTTTAGCCTGTCTTGTCGAATGCATTAATGCTTAGTGGTACAATTTCTAAGGCAAGTATTTAATCGATTTTGGTGAATTTTGGGCTATTATGTTTTGTCATTTTCTCTCTAATTGACCCGAAGTGCTTGATCTTGAATGTTTGGTTGGATTTGGTGATCAAATTTGTGAATTGTTGGATTTGGTGGTCATTTTTCTGGGTGTCATAACTGCTGTTGTTTGCTCTGGTGCCAAGGACTATTGTTTGTCATTGTTGTAATCAACTTTCACTTTGTCAATGGTATGTACCTATTCCCTTTCTTTTCATTATTGAGTGTGAGTGATTCTTTAATGTCCTGAGCATGCTTCGAGTTTGAATTTCGGTGTGTATGGGCATTGAGCATTTGAGGCTAGGGTTGCTCGATTGTGTTTGATTGATAATTTCAAGTGAGTTTCTGAGCTCATCTTTTGATTTAATTTTGAGGTAGCTTGCTTGTGTGGCCATAAAAGAACTTTGTAAAACTTAGCAGTTGAGTAATCGGAGCCCGAACTTGCCATGTGCGTCAATGGTGGAATTTTAGGGTTTTGTACTTAGGGCATCACCAATCCCTTTCGATTTCCCTCAAGGAGAGCTTAAAATTTGAAGATGATCTATAGGAGGTCCAAATCAAGTCAGTTGCAGGCCCAAGTTCCTCAAATTTGTGATCGTTTGATCAATTTGAATGGGATCATGAGGGAACATCGACATTCGGGTTTTCCTTCAGTTTCAGGATTTTCCTTCATTAGCGGATTTCCCCGATTTTCCATGTTCTCTCCGTTTTTCCCCAAATGTGTTGAAGTCCAGAGTTTTGTTTGCTTCGCAGAATTCCTTTGTTGCCAGATTTTCCCAAAATTTCTCTCATCCCTTCGTTTTCTCAGAATTCGTATGACATTGTTGTTTTCGCAGAAATTTGTCCTAGGTGGATTTGTCCGAAACTTTTTTGAAAATGATGAACTGAGAGATAGCATGATTTATTAGTTGATGATTATGAATTGTATGATCAAATTGAGTTGTTTAAGGATGTATCATGTTGTTTCTTAGTTAATGATGGTCAATTACATGATTATTTGATGCTTTTATGCTTATTTTGCTAGAATCCGCCTGGCTGGGAATTTTATGGAATTCCTCTCTGGCCTGGATTCTGTGGGATGGCTGAAAACCCGAACTTTGAGATGATTAATTTTTATGAGGTTTTAAAGCATTTGGATTATCATTGGACTTATATGGAGGTTGAATGTGCTATTTGTGATTGGTTAACTTGGCTTTCATGTGATCTTTACTATGGTTTCTTTGTTGGATGCAGGGTGAGTCAAGTAAGGCAGTGACAAGTGGAACCAAGGGTAGAGTGGTGGATCCAAGTGCAGAGGGGTCTTTTTTTTTTGAAGCAGAAAGAATCAAGATGGACATCAAGAGTAGAATTCCTGAGAGCAAGCTTTCTTCTGTCTGGTCGGAGGTAACTGATACTAATGTTGGACTGTGGGATTACGAAGAATTCAAGACAAGAATGGTTATACATGACCTTCCTTTGTTGGTGAAAAGGACTTTGGAATCATGATTGGCACATGTAGCTGGATTTCCTTCTACAGTGCAATGTTATGAGTTAGTGCTCGAGTGTGCTAGACACTATGACAATGGTACACAAAGGATAGTTGGTCCCCAAAGGAGAATTGTGGAAAATTTAAATCCTGTGTCTATAGCCTAGACCTTTGACATGCCAGACAGATCTCGTGTGGTGGCTTTTGATATGGATATGGCCAAGAAGTTTTATGAGGAAGATATTATCAAGTCCCAACAGGTTATCGATTCTTGGTTGGAGAAGCCTAAGTCCCACTATTCCAAGCTACCTAAGTAGTTGTTTAGAGCTAAGTTCAAGAAGGAATACTATGATGTTATCACCCTTCTCTGTAGGGTGGTAGGGTTGAAGAGTGCCGACGTATTTGAGAATTGGATGTTTCATGTCATTGTGAGGATGGAGCCGAATATTAATTATCATTGGGCAGGTGTTATAAGTGCTATGATTCATGAATAGATGTGTAATGTCCTATAGACAAAGACCTTCACAATGACTTCCTACTTAGTCTATGTGCTTGCAAGATTCCATCCATACAAGGGGCTAAGTACAAGGGGCATGTTTGGGAAGGATGTGATCTATGAGGTTTATCCACAATTGCATCTGGGTAACTTGAGCTACAGGAGGGTGAATGATGCATTCACCATGTAAATCACTACATTATTGGAGGGTGTAGAGCATGTGAGGATATTTGACAATGCCAAGGAGCTGATCAAAAGGTATGGGACTTGGTTCATATGGTTTCCAACCTTCTCATACATAAGGATAGATGGTTGTCAGAGGGCTCTGTACAGACTTCCTAGGTATCCCACAGATCACATTATACTTCTGGAAGTTACAAGGAAAATATGTTATTTTGATGCCATTGTGAAAAAAGATAAGCATAAGACTGGACTCGATGGATATTTTCCTCTGAGGATAGGCACTGGTGAGGCTTTCCCTTCTATTAATTCAGCCTATGCTTCTAAGGAAGAAATGAGAACTCTTGGGTTATCCTTCCATTCCAAGAGGTCTAGGTTTGATAGGACTGGTGAAGCGCAGAAGAAGGCCAACAAAGAATATAGCCACAAAGATGATATAGAAGAATATTGGTCCAATTGCAGTGGTGAATTTGAGATGAGAAAGAAGAAGTTTTCTAGGCTACCTGTTAACTTGGTCTAACTATATAATGTGAAGGCTATTCCAGATCAAGTTGAAGATGATGGAGATTTGATTCAGGGCCATGCTTATGAGGCAGTGAAGGACAAACCAGTTGGAGAAGTGGACTGGTTGGAAGAGGAGAAAACATAATTGGAACAACTTATGACTCCAGTCATTAAGTATACAAAGTTGTGGCTCAAGCATAAGATGTGGGAACTGGAAAGTGAAGGTGTACAATGCACCTATAATCTAATGGGAGACTTGGAGTCTCATTCTACTTCTGAGGAGTGAACTAAATAGAATCCTAAGGGTAAGGGTAAGGTGAGTTCTCCTTTCAAAATAAATATTAAGGATGTTCAAGCAGAGGAAGTACAGGAGGCAGCAAAACAAAGAAAGCCTATTACAAAAAAAAGGGCGCATGATTCAAGAACTAAAAAGCCAACAAAAGATGAAGTTGAAAAGGAAGACAAAGAGGTTGGTGCTTCTGTGCCTAAGAGAATAAGGATGGTAAGAATGTCACAAAAGGAAAATGGAAGCTCCAAAGCAGGAGAGGAAGTTGGCCCACCTGTGATAAATGTAGAAATCTCAGGAGAAAGGACACAGGTATATACAAGGAAATCTAGAACTCCTTCTCCTAAGGACAGTGTGCCATAGAAGGATGCTCCTCTAGTCGCTCCTCTTGCAGAACAACATGATAATGTTCCTCCTCCTCATGAAGCTAGTAGTGTGCTGGATGAACCAGCTGAATCTAAGGAAGCATAAACTCATCTAGATCCAGAGGGAGAAGAATTTCAAGAAGGTGAGCTCTATAGTGTTGAGGCAAAAATAGAGAGGGTTTTGCAGTCTCCACTGGTTACATATGATGATTCACCTGCTAGGAGTGAAGAAGATAGACCTCCTCAGAGAGAGGAAATACTAGTTAAGACTTCATCTCTGGTGCACGAAGAAGAAAAGCATAATGGAGGAAAAGAAGAAACAACTGAGAAGATCCCTGAGAAACAGGATTTGAATGAAGATATGCCTAGAGATCAACAGGATGAGGTTGGGCAGAGTAAAGTGCAATCTGAATCTACTGTTCCAGGATGGTTGGATACGGAGTTAAAGAGCAAACAGATTGTTGTAGATGACACCCCTCCCAATTGGGATGAGTTATTGGAAAATATAGGAAAGGGTAAAGGAAAGAAGAAAGCCAGGGTCATCTCCAAGATTGAGAGAGATGAAACAAACAACAGGGTGGCCCACATTGCTACTCCTACTCTTGATAAGAACAAAGATGATGTAACTGGAAGTGATTACAATGTGCAAACCATCAACCTAGGGCCTACTTCCATGAATCAAGAGATTGAAGAGTATGATGGATCTAGTGTTGTGATCCTGGGTAGGTTGAGGAAAGAAGTGCAAACTAAGCAATAACTAAAGAAGGAGAATGATAAATTGAAGAAGTACTTGCAAGACTTGATGAAGCCCTTGCAATCTATTAGCTCCTCATCTTCTGCTGTGAGTTTCCTACCACAAGAAACCATAACAGAGCTGGAGAGGATGAAGACCACTACTCTTGCCACAACGAACTGGTTACGGGGGGTGAAAACTAAGGGAGATAATGCTATCAAATACATCCTTTCAACTAGAGGAGATGCAATGAGATCAATAAATTGGTTGAAAAATTTATTGGCTCAAGATAAAGAAGATGTAGATCTCCTGTTGCAAAATACCAAGACCATCATGGAGTATACTGAAAATAAGTTGGTGAGTGATGGAATTCTTCCTTCCTCCAGAGCTGCTGAACCTTGGGAGTGGTTTGAAGCTTTGAAAATAAGGAAAAAGGTTTTGAAGAAGGTATATAAGCAGAGCAGGAAAATTGAAGACACCCTGCATTATATCTATAATAAATGCATTTCCTTCTTTGAAGTGATGACAGGGAGAAAGAAGTTCACACCGAAGCATTTGAGGTTAGAGCACTTGAGGAAATGGTGGTGAGATGTATATTCTCCAATCAGTGAAGATCTAGTTACTGAACATCAATTGGATGATGCGGCCACCTATATTGCAGTTATTGATAAATATCAAACCAGTAAGGTTGAGTGGGATAAGTCGGTAGAACAGTTAAGAGAAAATATTAAATCTATTGAGAAGAGACTTAAGGTTTTACCTCTGCCACCTATAGCCGACTTGGACATGTTACTTTTGATAGTGCATGATAGGGTGGAGCGAAATAAAGATAAATGGGGAAGCAGTTAATGCAAGGCTACATTGGAATTTGTGCTTCCCATTATTTCTTCCTTCACATGCATTGGATCGAGTTTTGTTGGAGACCCTAGGCCGACCTGGATGGAATACTTGCATTTAATGTCCAATTTGTTTATTTTGAATTCTTCTTGGCCGACTTGCTTGTGGCTATTTTATTATTGTAAACTCTAACTAGGCCTACATATCTTGGGGGTTTCTATTAATATGGCATTCTGTCCCATTTGTAAGGGCTAGATATTTTTTTCTTTGGAGTGAATTAAGCAGTATAGTAAGAGCTAGAGTTAGGAGTTAATTTTGTTTTCAAGCAAGCAAGTGTTGTAACAAAATATTGGAATTATTGCTACTTTGGGTAATTTAATGCAAGTGAAGACATTGTGATTTGGTGCCTTTCTTGTGTTGAATTTTATCTGGCATGGTTCTTGTGATTCTATCTTTGGAATTACTTAAGTTTATTTGATAGATGTGGTAAGTTGATTGTTAGATAAATTGATAGTGTTTATGATTTGGTACTTGAAGTGTTACAACAATCTCCGGTCCATACTTTTCATAACCAACTGATTGTTAGTTGCTTTGCAAAGTTAGCCTGGACTTTTATACTCATTGAGCTTAGTTTAATTGTGAAGGTTTATTCATTTCAATTGCAATAGGGTTGTTTTGAATGAATCTTCATGATTTGAAAATATTTAATGCCTTAGAATATTGCACTATTTCTGTAAGATTGCAAATTCATCTGGGTCAAGTGGAAATTAGTTTTTGAGGGATTGGTCCATTTCAAGTGTTTTGTCATTTGCATTGTTAATTCTAGGAGTAGTTCTTAAATTTAGGAATCTCTTTGAAACCTTATCTCTTTTGTTATTTCTTTTATCATTTGGGTTAAATCTAGAATTGGAAATATCATCATATTGCTAGATCTGATAAATTTAAAGATTCAGTATTTGCTTGTAGTAAGGTCCCTTTGTGATTATCAGCATTTTCACATTTATCACTGAGTTGTTTATGCATTGCCAAGACCTGACATTAGAAACCTTGGGGTTATCTCTTGAGGCTTGCTGATAGAGATTTACCTTTCAAGAGAGATAGAATATCATATTCTGTCTGAGTTGTTGCTGTGTAGAAAACACCATCAACAGGTTTGCTTGATGCATGATGAACAACCCTGATTTGAAGGAAAAGATCAACGACAATGTTTTAAACTTGGCTCAATGTTCGATCTCAACCATCCATGTCCAATCCAACGACCATTTTTCAAACTACAACTGCCAATGACTCTTGTTCACAACAGATTTGTTGAAGTAATTGCTCAATGAAATTTCTCAACTGCTTGATCGAATCTGATCATCTTGGATCATTTTTTCATGCCTTTTCAACATTGTATTATTTGCAGGAAGTTGTCACTACTCCTTGATGTGTTGCAGAGGCCATATTCTTCTATTAGGGTATTTTGGTCTAATATTTTGCTACTATTTTCATGGGTGCCCATCCCTGCATTGAGAGTCATCATCTTGGGATGTGCCCAAGATGTCAGAGCCTTTATGGCTAGTTATGTCACTCTATGATGGGAGCAATTCAGATCATTTTTTCTGATTGATTTCATCTTTTGTAACCCTAGTTAGTTTAGGGTTAGGGCTTTGAATTCAACTCTTGGTTATGCTTGAACCATAAAGGAAAATATTGTATCTTTTTTATGCATTATTCCTTCGATCTCTCTGGGATTTTTCATTTGCAGACCTACAACTCTTGCATTTTCTACCATTGTAAAGGTTGCTTCTAAGCTTTATGTTAACAAATTTAGCTATTATCACCATTTTCTCTTGTATGTTTGAGTAAAATTCATTTACTTTCATATCTAAACATGTGTTTTAGCTGTTCCTTTGATTTATTATGTTGTTTTGAAGTAGGAAGAAACACACTCTAAATTTGGTGCATCACCTTTTTTCCATTTTATGTTATCTTTCTATCCTTTTTCCTTTGTGAGTTTTTAGATTAGAAGTAGTGATAGGTTTTCATTTTGCTGGGTTAGACCAACGCAATTGCACTTAGTTTAGAAGAAGAAGGTAGACTTCTCCGGAGACTTGACCTCAATTTGCAAGGTCCCACACCTTGAGGTCATTTCCATTATGTCGTTAGAACACTAAACTCTTGTTCAGTAGGGTGCAATTTTATCTAACAATAGAAACCAATTCATGTAAAGCTATCAAATTATTATGTCATTATCTTGTAAATTTGGGACACTTGCATTCTAATTTATTTTGTAGATGAAAAAACATAGGAGTTGTGTTCATTGGATGAAAACCTAGTGTTCACTAGGATTAGAGGATGAAACCCCTTTGGTTATTGAGGGAATTCTCATTTAGGGATTACATCAGAGCTTCAAATATTTTGTAGGGAAGTTAACACTGTTATTTGTGTTAGAGTTATCATGTATTAGATAATAATTAATTAATATTTAATTAATTATTATTCTAATTCTCATGCACTTAAGCTAAACTTAGGATTGCTTTATTAGTTAACTCAATGCTTTATTTATGTTAACTAGAGAGCTAATCTTAGATCATTTCGTCTCATCACAGAGGATGTTGACACTTGTCATGATCTAATCCCTTTATCATTAGGGTTGATCTTATAAAGCATTATTTCTCTCTTGTATTATTCATTTTATAAGTATTTTATTTTCAAGGAATAAAAAATATTTGTTTTGCAGAGCTCTTGCATGGAAGGTGTTTTGTTCGCTATTTGATCTTATGCCTAATGTTATTCACAATTCTAACATGGTATTAGAGTTGTTGAGAAAGTCAATTTTACTTTTTGTTTGGCTTGATTTGGATTCTTGTGGTCAGATCTACAAGGGTTTGAAGTAGCCATTTTTTTCTAGATCTGGGGGGTAGTTATGATTTCGGTGCATTTAGAGCCAAAAAGAACCTCATGGTTGCATTCAAGAGGTTGATTCGATGAATTTTTACTATAAATTTTCCTATTGTCGATGTTGGGAGCTTCTAAGGCAATTTTTCCCCTAAGGGTCGTGTGGCCTTTGTACAACCCCTATCCACACAATTTGAAAAAAAATCAGGTTGGCTTTTTATTTTTTAAATTTTTGTGTTTTTTCAAAAAAATTATTAAAATTTGGACAATTTTTTTTAAAAAGGGGGCAAGTTTTATTTTTAAGGGGGTAGATTAAATTTAAGGGTATTCGCAGGGTAACACTTTCCCTATGGACCACGTACATTTCTGCATGGTGGCATCCATACCTGTCGACAATGACCCCTTATAAGTCGCCCGATGGCAAAAAAAAACCCAACGCCAATTTTTTATTATTTTCCCAGCCACCTCCAAGATTCTGGCAACAGATTTTTTGCGGTGACCTTTTCTAGCCGTGTTTTTTGATAGATATTTTTTCGGTAGTGCAAAGGTTTTGGCTAGCTAGGAGGTTTTATGGCTTCATTAGTCATTGACTGAGTTTAGTTTTCCTCTAGATTGGTGTGACAATCAAAGTTTCATTCACATTTCTCACAATCTAGTGGAGCATCAGCGTATTAAGAACATAGAGATCCACATGCACTTCATACGGCAATTGATTTAGGATGGTTTTCTCACCTTGGAGTACATGCCTAAAGAGGAGAAAGTTACAAACATCTTCACAAAACCTTTACCGTCACCTCATTACCTCCAATTGTGATCATGGGGTGAAGAAGATGTCCTTAGGGAATCTCCATGAGGTCTCCTTCCTTCATTTTTATAAAATGATTTCATCTCTCTTTAGGAGAGTATTTTTTCCCATGTGGTTTTCTCCTTTTCTCTAGTTATGAGAGATTTATTTGATTGTACTGGGTACCTCATCAGGCCTTATTGTTGGGACCCATTCATGTTTTCTTTGCTTTTTATGTATTGGTTTTTAGAGTTTTTAGCTACTCCCTAAGTTACACTTAAGGGGGGTATTAGAGTTATCATGTATTGAATAATAATTAATTATTATTCTAATTCTCATGCACTTAAGCTAAACTTAGGATTGCTTTATTAATTAAATCAATGCTTTATTTATGTTAACTAGAGAGCTAATATTAGATCATTCTGTCTCATCGCACGAGATGTTGACACTTGTCATGATCTAATCCCCTTATCATTAGGGTTTCTCTTATAAAGCATTCTCTCTCTCTCTCTCTATCTTGTATTATTCATTTTGTAAGAATTTTCTTTTTGAGGAATATAAAATATTTGTTTTGCAGAGCTCTTGCATGGAAAGTGTTTTGTTCGTTGTTTCATCATGTGTCTCATGTTATTCAGAAATCTAATAATTTGTGGTGATTTGGAAAATCATTTCAGATCATTGTTCTAAATTGTAGTCAATATATATTATTCACATTCTGGAGATCATCATAATTTGGTGTAATATATGTTGTTATTATCTTGTTGTGTTTGAATTTCATCTGTAAATTAGTATTGTTACAATTGTTGGCTTTGTTGTTGCACCAAAAGATCGACCTGTCAATGCCCGATACAAGTGTCAGTTAAGATCCATAGGAGGCGGTTAGACCATGTCACAAACCCAAGCGTTGTGCTGCAAGGAAGACCAAGGGACACACCATCTTGCAACAATCCCCCCTAGCACAAGCGAGGGGTTTGAACCTGTGACTAGATCTAATACCAATTGTTGGCCTTGTTGTTGCACCAAAAGGTCGACTTGTCAATGCTCGATACAAGTGTCAGTTAATATCCATAGAAGGCATTTAGACCATGTCACAAACCCAAGTGTTGTGCTACAAGGAAGACCAAGGGACACACCATCTTGCAACAACAATTTATATGTTAGAGACATTAAAAATGATTAGTAGGAGTTATATTGGGTCCCCACCTTTAAAATTATGACAAGATTACATCATTAAGGATAAAAAGAGCACGTCAAAACACTAATAGGAAATGAATTTACATATAAATAAAAAAATAGATCTAACCTATAACATCAATATAAGTAGAAAAAACAACAAATTGAAACAAACATAGGATTGTTACCAGATTTTCACTTATAGCTCAATCAGGTTGAGATTGTTGATTTGAAATTGAGAAAAAGGTACATTTAAATCATTCCTACATTACATTCAAATGCATAAATGAAATAATCCAGAAAATATTACAATTACAAATTATTGCATTCATACATATGCATGTGACAAAAGAAGGATTCAAATCTTTCTTTTCTGAACAAAGTAATCTTTATTGAATGCATAATTGTACATTATCTCACACAAGCTGTGAGGTTGAATTAACTTATTCAATACAAATAAAGAAAAGCATATACATGGATAAGTAACAGAAAAGTAAATGTGCATGTAAAGAGAGAAACCGGTCATTGCCTGAGAATGACTGGTTCTGTATGCGTCGTCTTGTCCTGCTGCTGCCTTGAGCTGCTTGTGTCCTTCCTAGTTTCGTATCGCTCCTAGTCTTGCATCTAGAAAAAGCAATGGTATTAGAACAATTCTCTAAGCAATGAAAAGTTTCAAACCATACATGAACATACACCTATGCACATATACACTAATCTCCATATGTATTAAATAAGCTATGTACACTTTAGGTGTCCTAGAAACCATTAAAGTCATCAAACACACCTAAGATGTACACATGTTTTCCTAATGTTTGTTTCATGTGTAGATACAGGAAAAATAATGTTTCTATTTTAATTCATCTGATTATAGCACGTGGGATAAAACATGGCTCCCACAAGGGTTGATCCTGGTGTGCTTTCTTCTTAGGTTTTGACAGAGTTAAGAGTGTAAAGTCTTTCATTGTAATCCTATTAAATAAGTATTTATTGTTCATAACAGTGAGTTAATTGGTTCACTGCCACAAATAACAAATATCTGCTCAATAGGGTTACAATAATGAAAAGGAATGAGACAGTGAGAGATTAGACTAAGAGGAATGTAGCCTCATTTGAATTGGATCAATGACTTCATCAAGATAATAATGAGCATCAACTATGGAGGAACATGTAGACCAATGCCAACATTGGAAATAAATATTAATATAATGAGTGAATAGCTATGATGATAGCATTGAGTACACCTTGCATAGCAGTCACAAAGACTATTCAAAGGGAAGTCATTTCAGCCCCTTGGATAAAGATAGTCATAACTTTTGTATGATAGCCAACACAAATTCATGAGGTGCCAAGCAGAGTGTGATTCATATAAAATATTCACAAGATCGGGTTTTAGTTTGGCAAGAATGATAGAGGGTAGTGACTTTAATGTAGAAGACAATCCACCTATAAGTATTTTCATGGCAGTCAAGGTGACAGTGGATCTTTGACAAAGCAGTGGGCCAATGAGATAAAAATGAGTTGAGTTAATAATTTTTCTAGATTTAGGAGCAAAAGATTCAAAGCCTCAACCTCTAGGGTTTTATTTCCGAACCCTCATGTTTCTGAAGAAAGAACACACAAAGCTTGAGATGAGTGGCATAGAGGAACAATGTTTCTTCTTCAAAACCAGAAATACAAAATGCATGGTGAACGCCTGTAAATAAAAGCTATAGAAATTTCTCCTTTTTCTCAAAGGAATACATGAAAACAATATACTCACAATCGTTGAAATAATGGGCCATTGCATTTTTTTGTGAGTAGAAATTAAATCTACATAAAATTTAGGGAGAATGCTGATGTGAGGCTGCGACCAAGAAGAGAAATTATAGAGATATCAATGTTTTTTTAAATAGGAAATTATCATGGTGGACCAGATGTAACAACAATAGGTGAAATCTATAGTAAGCAAGCAAAAAAGAGAAAACCATCGATCATGAAGCAAAGTAGAGGAACAATAACATATATATAGGTTGTTTTCATCATTTCCTGCCTGAATGATAGTGCAAAACTGTGGTTAAGTGAAGGAAAGAAGCAATTAACAATGCACATAAAGTCTCAAATGCCTGTACCAGGATGATTCAGAATAGTGGCCATTTAAATATAGGGAAATCTTTGTATTTAAATGAAATGAAATACCACAAAATGTAGAAGAAATCATGAGACCGCATCCTGTAATGAAGAGATATCAAAATATTTTACAAAAAAAATGTTTCATTTTCTTGTATCTTTTGCTGATACACATGAGAAGCACAAAGATACAGAAAATACCAGATAATGTGTTTGAAGATAGACTCAAAATAAGTTATTTTATTTTACAGAAAATGAGATATGATGATCTCGAAAGCTTACCTTGAATTTTTGGGTATCTTTGCTATGGGAAATGCAGAAAAAATTCTTCTATAGCTCACGAGTCTGCCATGAATGCCATGGTCGAGTTCCAGACAAACCCTAACCCTGTGGCGATGGAGAGAACTTTCCAAAGGGTCGATGGGAGAAATGTTTTTTGCCTTGAGTATTTTTTACATTTGTTTTGATTTTAGGGTTTTAATCCCCAAAGGAGGCTGATGGTTAAGTGAATTTTTACTTTCTTTTAAATATATGCAAGCAACTAATGTTGGGTGTGGCATAAGACTTTAGGTCTTATGTTCTCTAATGCTGACTAAGTCTTTTAAGACTTACTTTTTTCTTTTAATCTCTCACATGGGCCAAGCCCTTTATTATTTTTGCATTTGATTTGCTAATGTAAGGTATGTGATAAGTGATATTGCTATAAATCACTTTAATCAAGGTGTTATTTTTAATGCAAAATAAGATGCTATGGTGCAAAATAAGGATATGGTCAAAAGAGAGTTGGTTATTCATGGAAGTTATGTTTTTGCAAGCATATTGGAAGAGTTTGAAGTGGTTATCCAACATTTGGAGCAAATTTAGGCATGTTGACTCAATTTGGAGCCTTTATTCATGGAAGTTATGTTTTTGCAAGCATATTGGAGGAGTTTGAAGTGGTTATCCAACATTTGGAGCGAATTTAGGCATGTTGACTCAATTTGGAGCCTTTTTGGGGTGTTTTTATGGCTTGACTTGGTCAAATATGACTTTTTCACCTCTTTGGAGCCTTTTTGGAGTAGATATGTATGCTATATTTTTGGCTTTATTGGAGAATCCGACCCAAGAAGTTTCCAGGTCCTATTTTAATGGATCTTGTTGAGAGTTGAGGAATATAGTCACTTATGTGACTTCATTGTAATCAGTTCTTCTTATGCAATTTCTAGAGATTGTGACTTTTACAGTCTTTTGCTATAGTATTGGCATTTCTTTGTAACTCAGCTCTTTGGATATGAAATGCATAAGATACCTTGTTTCTTTTTTATTAAGAAATTATTGCCTTCTTGTTCTTGAAATCTTGTGCATGGTAAATGATCGATAAAGCTCTTAGTGAAATTTTTAGTTTTCCTTTAAGCTTTGTCTCATGAATTTTTCCTTTTCTGCAAATATGAGTTTATGCAGGTTACTAATTGTGTTTAATAAATGCATGTAAATTTTCAATTGTGAAGAGTATCTTCCTTTTGTTGATTTATTTGTATTTCACTAAAAGATGTATTTGTATTTCAACCTTTTAGTGAAATATTTATGTAGAAACTTACTGCAATAAGCTGTGCAAAAATCTGTTTCTTATCAATTTGTATCAAGTGTTTAAATTTCAAAATTTCATTATCCATCTTAAGTTAGGTGTATCACCATAGGAAATAGTGTTTACCAGTTCTTGTTTTATTCATTTTTAGTTTTCCTTCTCCATTTACCTTAAAAAAATCTTTTAGTTTAGGTGATATTACTAGCTAGGAAGCCGGCCTATCCAGAGGCTCATTCTCATTTTGGGTGACCCACAACCTGAGAATGCTCCCATGTTTCTCTAGCTAATTGAGTTTCATAACTCAGTTCGGGTACAAGCTTAGGAGATAACAAGCATAAAAGCTAATACAAAGCTATTATGGTGTAAGATTTCACCCTAGTGCAATTTCCCATAACATACCCTTACTTTAGCCTTATAAAATTGATAATGCTAAATCCCACCACCATAAGCCTTTTGTCCCTTTCGTACTTTTTTTTTTCTATTGGTGGAGGGAATTTTGACTTGGACACTTCTGTGCTACACAAACATCTGTGCATCACATGAACATCCTTGAAAAATTCCTAGATTAGGAGACGTTGGGATGTTACACTTCTTGTCACCTGCGAAGTGTAACGCTCCCTATGACTGCAGGCCCACCTGAAAATGACTCTTTTTCCTCTAAAAATCTATTTTGAATATAGTTTTTCATTCCATTAAAGAGAATTTTCATTCCAACATTCATTCTTGCAACTTATCACTTCACTCTATCGATTCTTCCACTCCCTTCTTGCTTTCATTCTCTCTACACCATTTTCTTGTAGGTTTCAAGTTCTGCATCATTCTTGCACATCCATCTTGCACCCTTGAAGCTCTTGTCCTTCCTCTTAGCTTCTTCAAGCTTGTAGAAGGGAGGGTAACACTTTGTTATCTTATTGCATTATCAATATTAAAGTTATCATATTGTTGTCTTTGTTTTCTATACATATTATATACTTCTTTCTTTATTATCTTTTCTACATTATGGTCTATGTAGCTGTCCATGGAAGTGGAAACACCAAAGTGGGGGTATGATTGAGGAAAACTTCAAAACACAACCCTAAAATTTTCTCATTTCTGTGTGTGTAGGTTTTCGTTTGTGTGGAGCTTATGAGAGGATAAACCTACCATAAGTTATATTTCTTTTTCCCTTTACTTGTCATTTTATTCATAGTTAATTTATCTTTCATTTATAGTATTCTTCTTGTTGTACTACTTATCTTTTACTCATATTTAACATTATGTTATCTTTTGTTAAATTATCATATTCAAGCATTCAGGTTGTTAGAAAACCCTAAGTGTTTCATATTGTAGACTCTACTCTTTGTCCATATGAGACACCAATGCATCCCTAAGACGATGTCGTGTCATGTTGTCATCCATCTACCGTACTGTCATCTTCTGACCGAGAGGCAGTTAGTCTATCTCTTGAGACCTCCGTGGTCTCTTCATCCAATTCCTAAAGTCCTCCACCCTAAAAACCCAAAAAATATAGATTAGATTTTTCTTTATTTTCCATCCCTTCTTTTAACCTTTATCATTGAGGTGATCGAGGGAAATTTTATTCCTTTAGACCCTATTTGTCGTGGGACTTGGGAGTAGTGAATCCCCTCCTTCACATTTTGGTGAACCTGAACCTCCTTCTCTCATCATCCTTATTTCAAAAAAAAATTCTCACATGTTAGGACGCATGGTTGATAGCATGTTGTGATGCTCTTTATGAGCTTCACAACCCATTCAACTACCTTATACCACATTGTTAGGATTTATCAAAATTTAGACATGGGATCTAGGAGGTTCAATCCTCCCCATATCGGTCCATCCTTTGAGGAGTTCAGTGCAGGACTCTCTGTTGGATATACTCCTCTTGTCCTTGAAGCTAGAACTCATGTTCCCACCCCTCCTACCTCACCTTTGATCTTTGCCTCATGTTTAGAAGATGAAACTTCACTCAAGGTCCCTGTGGAGCAAGTTTACTCCTTAGAGTTGACACTCATAAGCTTGCGGGATTCTTGGCAAGAGACAATGCTTTTTCCCAGGTGGATCCTGTAGTTGAAAGTTTGAGATATTTATTAACTAAAGATCGAAGAGGTCTAGAGATTCTTTGTGGTATTTCCGATATTGTAGAGACACACGTCTCCTCCTACATCTCTACTTCGAGTGCTACTCAAGATGTGGGGTCAGGGATCATTGAAAAATAGCTAGAAATCTCAATGTTCAAGGTGTCGATGTGCATGACTGATGTAGGTCCCTTTACTAACACCAACAATCTAATACCAACATCGTGCTTGAGCAAGATCGTACAATTAAAGTAAATAAGGTATATTTGGGCTTTAGTTATTCCACATCTAAAGCTCAGGGCATCCCTACTTCTGGTATTGATGTCAGTACCTCTATCAACACTGGTGTTGGTGTTAGAGCCCTTGGTGGTGCCGGTGCTAAGGGCTCTATTGGTGCTGGTGCTGGTGGTGATGCTAGTAGTTCAGTTGGCCATACCTCATCTCTTGATCCAATACTTAATGCTCTTTTATAGAACCTGGGATGGATGCATAATCAGTTAGTGAATTTAAGTAGCTCCTCCTCACAATCTATGTTTCAACCTTTTTCTAGGTGTAGTCCTCTTTCTAGTTCCACTCGAAACACTCCTATCCCTTAGGATGTGGAGATCCCAAAATTCAAAAAGTACAATGGTCATGTGGATTTTTGGATGCATGTCTCATCTTTAATCAAGCTATGTACAAATTTATTTTATAATGATGCACTATTGGCCAAGATATTCTCACATTCTCTCAAGGATGTTGCCTTGGAATGGTATTGTGCCTTGCCTAAAAATTCTCTTTTCTCTTTTGATTAGTTGGATAATTAATTTCTCCTACAGTTTCAAGCCAACATTGGGCTGAAGATCACTTTCAATGATTTCATCCAATGCAAGTAGGGGACTCATGATAAGTTAGCTAATTTTATGGCTCGGTATCAAGCCATATTTGCTCAAATTTCTTATCCTTTGCCTAATTTTGGTGTTCAAAAAGTGCTTATGAAGAACTTGTTGCCTTTGTTGCAATAAAAGTTTATTTTAATGAAATACCCTTCTTTTGTGCATCTATATGTTTCCTTGCGAGAGTACCATCAAACAATTGTTTTGTATTGGGATTCATCCTTGTGCTCCTTCTAGGATGGTTGGTTAGTCATGTTAGTCTCTGGAAAGAACAAGGTCGTGGAAAACATGGTATTTTTTCCATAAGACAAAACACTACAGGACATAATGGAAATTTTAATAAATTGTTAGAATCATATAATAGTGTCCTATAAATTTTTTTGAAAGGTAAAGTAATATATTTTCTAGAGATTCGACATTGTCCAAGCCATATCCTCAATAGTACGAATCCCAAAAGTTCTGTCAATACCACTGAGTTGTTGGACATGACACTGAAAGATGTGTCCACCTACATCATGTGATCTAGGACCTCATTAGTGACAAGACCATTTTCCTTGATAGTAGAAAATATAACCCTAACAAGTCTGTAGTAAAGCCAAATAGCCAATTGCATATATACATAAATAATTTCTCGTCGCACTCTATTAATCTGGTCATTCCTTCTTCACTGTCTTTTGATCTTATCCCATCTAAATATGTGAATGTACACTCATTCAATCACATTACTCTACAAAGCATGTGAACGCTAACCCTAACATCTCATTCACTTCACATGATCTACCCTTGAACAAGGAGCTTTCTCCACTTTATGTTCCCACTTTTATCAATGGTAACTTCGTAACTTCGTAATATGGTTTATCCCTCAAGCTGAGTGAATGTTGTTAAGGAGGAGACCTTGTTTATCAATAATTTACATAGGGAGAAATATGATGAGTCATAGGCTACCCTTTGCACACATGATGGGTTTTCTATTATGCCTATAGGCATAGTTTCTTTGTCATTCTCGGTAGGACCTAGGATTGTGGAAGTCCCATTTGTTGTGATCCCATAGTCTAACCTATTTAGAGCAAGACTAGGAATTCTATGGCTAGCCTCCATGAATACAATCACTTTTTTGATCCACCAATGTCTGAATTTCCTCCATGAGGGCATTGTGCATGTTGTCCAAGACACTAGATACAAGCCACTAAGAGCACATGGGGGCTTCTCCCTTGACTATTTTTGGCGCACCTTAGCCAGAATTCTCCCTCCTAGGGGATATATTTTGTATAGAGCTTATTGTAGATACAAGATTGGGGGTTCAACATTGAACAGTGGTTCCCCTCATTTCCTTATGTTATTTCTCTGAAGGCCTACTTGTGTGCACAAAAACATGCTTCATCTTCTACCCCTCCAAAGGGGAAGGACAAGCCTTCCCCCTCTATTTCCTCTATTTTGTCTTCTTATGCACCTTTCACTTCCTCTTCCCAACCCTTGGTGGCATCCTCTGTTCTTGCTACTATGCCTAGCATAGGAAAATGAAAGGTGCCCATGCTGCAAAAATTAAATCCACAAGTTTTTTCAACTTCTTGTTTTACCCACGGTACCCTGACCCACCCTATATGGCAAGGGGAAGCATTCTCATGGGGTTGTTCCTACATTTCAACCTTTGTGGCCTTCGTCTATTACTCCACCTACTCCTAGAGAGGGAAATGAAAGAGGCCCATTGTTGTGATGCCTATTTTTGTTCTTGTTGTGCATGTTTTGCAAACACAACCCGCCGAAGGTAGGGATCCCCTTTTTTCTGCTTTTGCCTTGCTCCTGTTGACTTGGTCCCTGCTCACTTGCTTCACTTTTTCCTTCATTTTTTTGTCTTTGGGGACAAGTTTTCTATGGATTTGGGATGTTTCTATGATGCCTAAGTGAACTACCAAGGTTTCGCTAAGTTTTGTGAAGTTGTAGAAATTTCTTTGCCGGCCAACGTCCCTCCATTGCCGTCCACAATAATTTCTTTGTAGGTCGTCGTCCCTCCATCGTCGTCCGCAGGAATTTCTTTTGCGGGTTGTTGTCTCTCCATCACTGTCTGCGAGAATTTATTTGTGGGTCACTATCGCTCCATCGCCATTTGCAGGATTTCGTGTGTGGGTCGTCATGTGTGGGTCATCGTGTGCTGGTTTCCGTGTGTGGATTGCCTTTTTTAGGGTGGCGGAACCTCCGACTTCCCCTTCCAAATCTCTGCATTCCCAAAAAAGGGTGCAAACTTCAATTTTTCATCATCTAGGGCCCATAAAATGAGTTTATTCACATGCCTAAAGG
This sequence comes from Sequoia sempervirens, assembly GCA_007258455.2. Classification (NCBI taxonomy): domain Eukaryota; kingdom Viridiplantae; phylum Streptophyta; class Pinopsida; order Cupressales; family Cupressaceae; genus Sequoia; species Sequoia sempervirens. The sequence goes on along the minus strand of VDFB02000003.1, from coordinate 285,930,997 downwards.
GGTTTGCATCAAAATTTTCATGTGTTTAGACATTGTGGAAATTTCACTATTGAAGTCCGCTCGCGGAAGTCCATCTGCAGAATGCCGCTGTAAAGGGAGGTGGACCCTTCGACTTCTGCATTCCAATTTTTTTAATTTTTCAAAAGGAGTCAAATCTTAAGGAAATGTGTCTTAACACTCTTTCTACCCCTTTTCCCATGTGCTAAAATTGAAAAATCTCAAATTTACTAAGTTTTGTGAAGTTGCGGAAATTTCATTGCAGGCCACTGTCCCTTCGTTGACATATGCAGGAATTTATTTGCAGGCCATCGTCCCTCTGTCGCCATCTGCGGTAATTTCTTTGTGGGTTTCCATCCCTCCATCGCCATCCACGAGAATTTCTTTGTAGGCCATCATCTCTCTGTCGCAGCTCGTGGGAATTCCTTTGTGGGTTGTCGTCCCTCCATCGCCGTCCGTGGGAATTTCTAGGTGTTTAATGCCATCTTCAAGGAAACGGACCCTCCGACTTCCACATTCTAGATCTCTGCAGTTTTTGAAAAGGGCCAAATCTTTGAGGAATAGGTCTAGGCACCCTTCTAATGCATCTTCCATGTGCTTAATTTGGAAAAAAATCAAAATTTCTAAGAGTTGTGGCTTTGCGGAACTCCTTATGCAGGTTGTCGTCTCCTGAATGTTGTCACTTAATGGCCAAGCTTTAACACCTTTCCACCTCACGGTGCCTACATCCTTCAAACCCACAAGAGCATCAAAGCTTCATCTAATGACTTCAAGTGTCTCACGACCCATTTTCACCCTTGCTTAATCATTCCTTGGGAGATTTTCCCTTTCACCACCGTCCCTCCAACGCCATTCCTAACGGTGAACATATGATGGCGGCCCGATAGCTCCCTCCCGCATCTCCTAAATTGGTCAAACTTTTGCACATAGCCCTTAACGTCTGAGGCAGCCACGGGTCCCACATTGTGGTCTTCCACCTACACGTCATCGTTCTCTAAATTTTGTTGCTTAATGGTGGAGACTCCAAACGTCCTTCAACCTTCTTACACCCGCATGCCTTAGACCCACAAATGCATCAAGCTTAACTTGGTAATTTTAGGTGCCTTACAATTGATTTCTACACATGCCAAAGTGCCTCACATGGAATTTGATCACCAAGTTCACCATGCAGAACTTTTGCTGTGGACGGTTGTCTGCGGCTCTCTGTGGCCTCAGTGCTATCCTGCTCCTATCTGCTTTGAACGACTTCTAGCCTAGAGGAAACCCACACCCACGAACCCAAATTATGTTTATGGTCCAAATGAGCTCCAAATGTGGAACAATGATGAATATTATGATCTTTTAATGATGCATGGATAGATCTAACAATGAATTTGTAGGATTTAATTGGTATTTTCCACATCTATATGTAAGAGAACTTACTGTGTCTTTGGGTGCAGGATTTATGAAACCTACTGAGGATCCATCGAAGAAGCCCACAAGAGACCCTAGAGGAAGAGAGGAAAATGATTTCTGCATCAACAATGAAGGATTGACCAACATATGAACGCATGCCAAGGAAGTCAGTGAAAAAACTACAAAGGGTGACCTTGAAAGGAATAGGAAGGAGCTATTTTATTTTCCACTAGGTGATGATGATTGTCAGGAGCTATCCATCCAGATCAGGAGAAATATATATACTTCTTAGAAGCACCAATTTTCAAAATGAATGCACTTAATTGGTTGCAAGAATGCTGCAACACATCAAACGAAGGGAAACCTTTAGTAGTTTCAACTACAACAGGGAAGGAAATCACTACAAGACAAAAATGCTATAGTGCTAGGGTCACTAGATGACAAAATAGGCTACAAGACAAAATAGAGAAAAGGAAAAAATAACTTATTTTAAATTGTGAAATATTGGGGTAGGTGAAACCCTAACTTGTATTGAATCTGAGCCACACATTATAATTAAATATTGGCCATTCATTTGGGCTTTGGAAAACTATAAATAGGGGCTTGCTCCTCATTTGTAAGTGTTGGAGAACTGGTGTAAAGGGAATTTTGCAGCATTAGATAGGAGCATTACATGATTTTATGGATGTTTCTTTTGAATCTTTTCATTATGCATGCATGGTTCAACTTCCACATTAGTTTAGTTGGTACTTTCTTCAATGATTGTGATAATGGTGTTTGCTATTATGGTATTTGATGAACTTTCAACCCATTCTTTTGGCACTTATTGATGACAAGTTTCTATGTAAAGTTAGTTTGGGCCTCCTTATTTCATTACTACAACTTAGTTCAATTTTATGTTCATGAAGTGCATGTACAATCTGAAAATCTATAGTCCTTAGAAGATTGTACATGTTTTGTGTAGCTGTAGGCTTCTCTGGGTCAAGCAAAACCCAATTTAGGAAGTTTGTCTACTGTAGCACCCTCCATGGTTACTGTTCATTCATAGCTTAGATTTAGAACAACCCTCTCAACTCTCTATATTTTTCTCTTTCTTTTGGTCCTTTGTTAGAGTAGGATTTCGAGCATCAAAACAAAGCTAAATCTAATGAACTTGGTGAGTTTCAGCTTGTTGTTTTGACTGAGCAGCCACTGTTCATTCACTTCTAGCACTCTAAAACTCCATTTACAGACATAACTTCCCATGCTTTGTAAACTATAAAGGCCACCTTGTGATTACCTACAAATCCTATCAAACAACTGAACTATTCCAAGCATTATCATGACTTGACACCCGAGAGACCTTGGGGCAGTGATCTAGAACTTGTTTGCAGATTTCTACCTTTCAAGAGAGGTAGCATTCTTGTGTGTTGCCTATGTTGAGAAGGTGAAATAACACCTATCAATAGAACTAGTGCTAGAAGGAGGGCATGGTTGAGCAGAAGGCTGCAAAGCTGAAAGTTGGAATTTGAAAAACACTTTCAAGTAAAAATTTGAATTAGGGAGATCTCATCATATGTTGGAAATTTAGAATTAGAAATTTGAAGACAAACAAGAACTCAGCTGAAATGGAGCAACATTTGCAAATCAACATCACTCATTTGCATGCATATTTAAATAGAAGATTAAATAAGGCATTGCAACACTTTGTATTGATAGATAAGTGTAGAATCCATAGCACTCACAAGCACAACAAATTGGGATGTTTGTCATTCTTGAAAAGAATTGAAATGGTTTTACAAGGAGAAATCCCTTTTTGTAAAATATACCAACCCTTGGCATTGCCAGACCCAGAGGAAGAATTCATCAACATGGAAACCAAGGCCTTCCAAGAGTTGATCTAGGAACACTTGAGCAACAAAGATGGGCCAAGGCTGGAGGAGGTATTGATGTCTAGTTGGTGCATATTTCATAATACACCCCACTCAGAATTTACTTGCCCATCATGTGCAGACATCATCACTCAAGTTAGGGGAAATTTGTACAAGTTAGAACAACAAACTCTCAATGAGGAGGAGTCATCTACTGAGGCATGAGGGTTTTCAACATCTAGGGGACAACATATTGAAGTTGAACCAAGAAGCTCCACCGAAGTAAGTGTTGGGACAACAAATATAGATGTTGAAAATAAAGAGGAAGGAGCTGATTTCCCAGGGACAACAAGAAGCTTTGGTGAAAGTTCACTTAGAAGGGTATTAGAAAGCCTCTCCTTCATTGGTAAAGGGCAGTCCTCCACTCAAGAAGAGGAACCATTGGTAGTTGAAGATGAATTAATAGAGTTTGCAGCAGCATATGCTGGGACAACCAATACAGATGCTGAAAATCAAAAAGAAGAAAAGGTTGAAAGTTATAGGACAACAAGAAATGATGATGAAAGCATAAGAAAAAATAGATTAGAAGACCTCTCCTTCATGAACGACAGTGATCAGGCATCTGAAATAGAAGATTTAGAGGAATGGGAACAACCACATGCCATGACTATCTACTATCAAACTTCCTTCCCAACTGATGATGACAACCCAATGGTGGAAATATATAATGAACTCATGTTGAGACTCACAAGGGATTGGTTGGAGCTGAGATATCAAGTGGATTTGGAAGTATTATTGCTGCTCGGTTGGTGTAGGCTCCATGATTTTCCACATTCTGAGTTCACATGTGAGCTATCCCAAGAGGTCATCAAAAAAATTAAAGAACAAGTGGAGCAACCAAGTGCCCAACCCCCTAAAATTGTTTCAAGGACCAAGTCAAAATTCGAAGAGCCAAAACCAAGTGATAACTTAGCTGAAATAAGCCCTCAAGAAGGTGTTGGGGTAGTGATTGAAGAAGAACAACATAGTCTCGAACCTCTCAACGATGAAGTAGATCAAGTGGGAGAGCCATCCATTAAACATCAAGAGTCTTTCCATTTTGTAGAGAATTTTTATGCGATGGATGATAGGCTTTATGAAGGACTTTCAGAGGTGGACCGCTCATCATACATTGATCCCCTTAACGGGCCCGTGTCACTTGCTAATTTCTTCCCACTTGGAATTGTGTCAAAAAGGTATAACAACACTAAAGAAGAGTAAATTTTAGAAGATGGAAGTGATGAGGACATACTACCCGAGCCTCTAGATTGTGAAATATCAGATCTCCCGGATTGGGAGAGAAACTCCTTTTCCATCTATAGTAATAGTGAATAAGAGGAAATGAGTAAACATCTTGATGAGCTGCATGAACTATGAGAAGAAGAGGAAAAAAGCGAGGATGTCTTGGAGGCTTCCCATAATGATGATATACCTTGCCAACTATAGGCTACAACTGGGAGACTTTCTTCTTTTCCCATTGCTTATCCTCCTACACACTCCAAGAATTGCAACATGATAGATTCATCCATGTCATGTTTTTATGACATGAACCATAAACAAATTGAAGTCAACACGAGGGAAGTAAGATGGGACATGTTTCCTTTTGAAGACAACAATCAAATAGACACTAGGATCGTTGATGACTGACATGATAGTGTCTATCTTCTCGAAGAACAACTAATAGAAGCTACGAGTCCCACTGGTTCCTCGCATCTAAATTTTTTTCTTCACAATGTGTACTACCTGGTCAATTCGATTATGATCTACATATTTGTAATGCAGGAAGGATGCTACACCATCCATTGCATCCACCTGAGGCTTCCAATGCAATGACCAACGGTCAAATGTTGCCACCTTTGCATGGTGACATCCAGATTCTACCTTTCCTTACTCCTATGAATACTCACAACTTCCTTTATCATTTTTATTATGGGAATGGGGGAAGGAAGACTTGTTTATTGATTGATGATGGGTTTAATGAACCACCTCAATTGTTGATCCTTCCTGAATGTGTTATTGAATTTGAATGTTGCAACATTGAGCTTCTTTTTTTTTTAATATAAGGACGAGTTTGCATGACTTAGAACCATAATGATTGCCCTACTTCTTGTGCATACATTACAAAATCCAACAGGTGTAAATGTCAGTTTTCCTTGCCTGAATGTGATCCTTTGTAAATATCTTTGTACATAGTTATTTTTGGGTAGTGTAGGTTTTGTGTATATACCTAGCTTTCCTGCTTTTGTTAGGTTAGTCTGTTGGCTTTAGATTAGGTTGCTTTAGAGTAGTTTCCTTGTTTTTTGATATTTCTTTAATGCTTTGGTTAGTTTAGGTGTTTGCTTTTCATTTTCTTCCGCTTTTTTGCTGCTTTGCTCGGGGTCCCTCTACTTTTAGTTAGGTATGTTTACATGCACAACAACCATTTTTATTGTGTAAGGGTTGTTCTATGTATTTATTTGATAAACTTTAATCAAGTTTTTGTTGAAAAATGAAGTGTTTTCTTAGCTTAATACTCTGTAAAACTTTAATATTGTTGATCTAAGTAAGCTTTTTCTTTGTTACATATATTCTTTGTGGGTGATTATCTTGATTAATCCATTTTACTGTTGTAGAATGTAGACAGAAGTTGATAGAAAAACTAGACAAGATATTAGAAAGATTACACAAGATATAACGTGGAGAAACCCTTTCGGGAAAAAACTCCACCAAGAATTATTCTATTATTCAATCTCTGAAATACAATAGCTCCAATTCTTGCTTGATAATTATTCTTTTGTCTTTACCAATCTTATTCACACCTGCAAATAAAAATTATGAAAACTCTCTTCAACTTGAATGAGATATAGAGACAATATACAACCTTGTAATCTCCAAATGGTGATAATTACTGTAGACATCCAAATTTGGACACTTAATTTATCCAAATTTATCACTTTTCATCTAAACATCCTTTTATCCAGGTTAATTAAGTAATATTACTATTATTTAATTAATACCTTTAATTCTGCCAAATCCCTAAGGTATTTAAGTAATAATTAAATACCTTACCCTCCTTAATCCTCTTTTCATCAAATATATTAAATAAATATTACATTAATTTAATTCCTCACATGTCATTTTCATCTAATCCTAATCCATTTCCTAATCTCTTCATTAAGGATGTGCACATGCCTAATCTTTGATTAGGATGTGTCACATCCTCCAACTTTTGCAAGTTGGATTTTAATCCATATTAACCCCTAATTATCCTCTAATTACTAATTAGTTAAACCTAATTAGTACCTTAGTCAACTCTCCCCATCACCCAAGGAATTTTTAATTCCTTTTTTATTCATCCCATGTCTCTCTCCTCCCCATGTGAATTTTTAATTCACATTTTGTCCTTCCAAGGCTTCTAGAACCTTGGACTTGTCACAATCTCCACATGTGACCAAGTCCCACCTTTTTGGAGCCCACCTTTTACCCTCTAGATCATCTTAGGAATGTGAATTTTTAATTCACATTTATATTCCCATCCACCTTTCCTTTTCCCATGTAGATTTTTGAGGAATTCCAAAATTCCTCAAATGTCTCTTTCACTCCCACTTGGGGATAAGAAATCCCTTTTTGTGGAAATCTCCTCACTCCCCAAGGTGCATGTCATTTTTTCACTTCATGTACCTTCTTGACAACTCATTTCCATCTCATATCCCCTTGGCCACTTCACCCTCCACATGTCAAGATGTGAGGGCTTGTGGGTTCTCAACCCACCATAGCCCTTCATCTTGACCTTGTTGGATCAATCTTGACCGTTGAATTCTCTAGAGAATTCAAATTCTCCTATAAATACCCCCTCCTCAAGGGATTTGAAGGAATTGGAATTTTTGCAACTACATGCTGCCATTTTGTGCACTCATCTAGCCTTCAATTACATTCACTTGCATTTATATCCAAGCATATAGTAAAATCCTCCATTTTAGCCACATCAAGAGCCATCAAGGAGCACACATATTATTCCAAGCAAGGGCCAATCAAAGGGATATCAACAACAAGGAAGGTAAAACCATTTGTCTTGTGCTATCTATTTCCTTCTTGTTTTGTCACTCTCTTTTAGCTAATCTTGAGGTGTCCTTGGTCTTTTATCATTCGTATTTTGAGTTATTTTATGCACTAGAATAGGATAAATTCCAAGGTTCATATTTCTGGCACGCCCGGTGGGACCCACAAATGGGTTCCCATACTTTACGTTTGTTGTTGTTGAGGTTTTTGCAGGAACACGTCGCAGAAGTGCAACTACGCCCCTGTTTTTACTGCAGAAGTGCAACTACGCCCCTGTCTTTACTGCAGAAGGGCGTGTGCGCCCACCTGGGCTGAAATTTCACTTTTTTTTTTACTGTCTTTACTGCAGAAGGGCGTGTGCGCCCACGTTGGCTGAAATTTCACTTTTTACTAACACTTTTCTGCAAAAGGGCGTGTGCGCCCACGTTGGCTGAAATTTCACTTTTTACTAACACTTTTCTACAGAAGGGCGTGTGCACCCACGTTGGCTGAAATTTTACTTTTTACTAACACTTTTCTGTAGAAGGCGTGTGCGCCCACGTTGGCTGAAATTTTATTTTTTTAGTAACACTTTTCTGCAGAAGGGCGTGTGCGCCCATGTTGGCTGAAATTTCACTTTTTACTAACACTTTTCTGCAGAAGGGCGTGTGCGCCCACGTTGGCTGAAATTTCATTTTTTACTAACACTTTTCTGTAGAAGTGCGTGTGCGCCCACCTGGGCTGAAACTTCACTTTTTACTAACACTTTTCTGCGGAAGGGCGTGTGCGCCCATGTTGGCTGAAATTTCACTTTTTTACTAACACTTTTCTACAGAAGTGCAATTGCCCCCTCCTGGTCACTGTAAAAGTGCAATTGCGCCCTCCTGTTCACTGCAGAAGTGCAATTGCACCCTCCTGGTCACTGCAGAAGTGCAATTGTGCCCTCCTGTTCACTGTAGAAGTGCAATTGCGCCCTCCTATTCACTGCAGAAGTGCAACTGCGCCCCCTAAAAGTTGATGGAGAAAGCGGGATAAAATATCTAATATTTGCTTGCAAGGCTATCCATTTGCTCAATCTTTTTTTAAATTATCCTTGTTGTTTGCATTAATCTAAGAACATAGCTTAATTAGAGGGAGTAATATTCGTTGTTTGTTGTTCTTGTCTTTTTGTGTTACCCTGAGGGAGCATTAGCTTGTTTTCGCTTTCCCCTTGCACTTCGTGTGAGCCTGAGGAGTAGTTGGAAGCGGTTAGTGCTTTCTTCATAGTGGGACTTGCTTGGGGATTTCATCACCCCAAGGGACGATTCCAACCACGCGTACCGGCGGGGTATACAAAGGGGGGAGAGCGAAAGTTGTACCCCAATCCAATCACGTCGTAATTGACAGAGCGTCGAAGCTAAGGTGATACCTAGATAGATGTGAAGAGTTGGTCTGAGCCCTTCAGTATCTCGCTGGGGTTCCCGACTCATGCTTGTGATGGGCTGGTGTTCACGGTTGTGCCTCACGTACCGAGAGTATATCGAGGACTCCCTAGATACCTTGTGCATCCTAGATTAAGACCACTTTGGCCATACCCTTAACACTAATCATAGGGTTGTATTTGCTTGAGAGTGTTTTCTTGTGAGAAACCAGTGAACTTTTGACAATTTGGCCTTATCATTATCATTTTAAAGTCCTTTCCATAGTCATTTGCATCAAACCAAGCCTCTGTTTTACCGCATAAAGGTGATTACGCCCCTATTTTTACTGTAGAAAGGCGATTACGCCCCTGTTTTTACCGCAGAAAGGCGAATACGCCCCTGTTTTTACTGCAGAAAGGTGATTACACCCCTGTTTTTACTGCAGAAAGGCGATTACGCCCTTGTTTTTACTGCAGAAAGGTGATTACGCCCCCGTTTTACAGCAGAAAGGCGATTACGCCCCTATTTTTTCGCAGAAAAGCGATTACACGCCTGGTTTGCTACAGAAGGGTGAATTTGCCCTCCTGAACACCCGAAATCACCCCATTTGGATCCATTTAGCCTCTAAACCATCATTTAACCATTCCCAACCATTACCTCATCATCCCAAGCCTTTGTTTTGTCATTTTAAACCTTAAAAAAAAACCCCGTTTGACCATTTTAAACCTCCATCTCATTATTCCAAACTTTCGTTTAACCATTCTAAATCCCCATACATTCTCCACAATTATCCTTAACCCCCCATTCATTTTAATTTCTCCCTAATCCACCAATAATTTCTTACTATTTGCATCTCCAAACACCACCCATAACCAAACCGTCCTAACCTTGTATTACAAAGTGGTTACCCAAATTGACTATAACACTTGAAGTTGATTATTAGTCTTTAACTTCAACCCCAATCAATTCGCTTCCATCTTGAGGTGAATTCGGTGTTGTAAGTTATCATCCTCGGCCCAATCAATCCATTCCTATCTTAAGCTGGATTTGGTGTCGTAATCATCCTCTTAATTAATCAAAGCTCTAGGGTCACTAAGGGTAATCTCACGTGATCAAGCTTAAGGTCTCTTTCTTACATCTTTTATCATCCAACCATACCCATCCAATAGTCCTAATCCAATCCAATCCCAATCCAATCCAAATTCAAATCCAATCCAATCCAATCCAATCCAATCCAAATCCAATCCAAACCCAATCAAATTTAAATCCAATCCAATCCAATCCAATCCAAATCCAATCCAAATTCAAATATAATCCAAATCCAATCCAAATCCAATCCAATCCAATCCAAATCCAATCCAAATTCAAATCTAATCGAAATCCAATCGAAATCCAATCCAATCCAATCCAAATCCAATTCAAAATCCAATCAACCTTATCCAATCCAATCCAATCACATCACCTTCGACCCAATCAATATACTTCCATCTCGAAGTAGATTTGGTGTCGCAATCATCTTTTGATAATCAAATCTTATCGTCATAATCAATCCCATCACATCATCCAATCATCCTAATCTGAGCTTTAGTCCAATCCTGATCTAAGCTTGACCAAAGTCTCGATTTGAGCTTTAGTCTGATCCCATCTAAAGTCTTTCATCCATCCTCTTTATCCTTTCACCAGCATGAATCCTTATCCTCCATCAATAGTGGTCAAGGGAAACCCTAATTACATTGATAATGATAACGAAAGTCTTGTTGATCAAGAGGAATATGACATAGACCCCCTTGACACTATCATTGCTAGTAAGCTTTCTCCACCCACTTTCCAAAATCCAATCACCCCCTCGAGTTATCCCATTATGTCTTCGTCCATGCCTAATCATGTTGCTTCTGCTACCTTTGACAAGGGATATCCGTCATATCCATCATATCCTCATCTACATCATCCCCTTATCCAACACCCGCATCCTCTTATCCTAGTCTACCATCTCAATACCCCTATCCTAATCCCCCATCCACATCCTCCTATCTAAATCCTTCATCCGCATATACCCACTACCCTAATCTTCCATGCCAATCTACTCACTCTAATCCTACATTTGTACCTTCCTATCTTAATCCTACATCCACACCCTTTTACCTTAATCCTACATCCACATATCCTCATCCTAATCCACCATCCCAATACCCTTATTATAATTCATCCCCCACATCCTCTTGTCCCACTACACCACCTATATCCTCTTGTCCTAATCCACAATCCATGTCCCCCTATCTTAATTCACCACTCCAATATCCTTACCTTAACTCTCCATCCAATCCTAGTCCTCCATCTACTCCTAGTCCTCCATCCAATCCCATTCATCCATCTACTCCTAGTCCTCCATCCAATCCTAATCCCCCATTTTACTCATAGTCCTACATTCAATCCCATTCCTCCATCCTAACCCTAGTCCACCAATCCATAATCCTCATCCATTTCTACCACCCCAGCCAAGCCCATATGCAAGTCTCATTTAGAAGTTCTCCAAGGACTCATTACAAAGAAGCCATCCCCAACTCCACATCTTGAAGTCATGGAACCATGCCATCTAGATCCATCATCCACGGTCACTAGTGATGGGACCCTCCTCCATACCACACCTATTATTGACGTTACCACCCCTAGTACTGCTCAAACCATTGAAACCATTGAACCCCCATCTCCTACCATCACATCCTCTGAACAGTCCCCATCTCCTACCATCACATCCTCTAAATCCACTAAGTCCCCTCTCCTACCATCACATCCTCTCCAAGTCCCCATCTCCTACCATCACATCCTCTGAATCCACTAGTCCCCATCTCCTACCATCACATCCTCTAAATCCACTGAGTCCCCATCTCCTACCATCATATCTACCAAATCCATTGAACACCCACCCCCTACTCGAGAGCCATCGAACCTATCGACGACACCCAAATCCAATCCACTTCTTCCACTCCTAGTATCCATTTCCCAGGAATATTTTGAATCCTCCATCCTTCCATCTTCCCCACTTGAAGATTCCCAACCAGACTCCATTATCATGCCATCCACACAAGATGAGTCACGCCAAGAGTCTAATCCAAAGCATGCCAGCATATCCCCTTCTCCAGATCAAGATCCTACCATCCCATCTAGTCCACTTCAAGATCACAGTCCCCCATCCATTCCATCCCATGATCCCCTTGTCATTCAAGCTTCCACTGCTCCATCTCCATCTCCATTGCATGAGCCTACTACCACAAATCCACATCCTATCATACCCCCTAATCCCTCTCCTGATATCACCTATCCACATGCTGCTATCCCGCCATCTCCCTCTCATGATCCCCCATCATCGCCCAAAACTACTATACCTACACCGCTTGCATATCCCCTTGGTACTCTCACATTCTTCCATGGTGGCCTCCTTGCAGAAGAAAAGCATAGCGTATTTACCGCCCATCATCCTCCACCTAATAATGGACTCGCATCATGTTTTCTGAATAACACAAATCCTATCATGGATCGCATGCTCAAGAAAATGAGCTATCAAGGAAAAGGTCTAGGCTTTCATGAGCAAGGTATTTTAGATCCCATCCAAGTCAAAGAACAAGTCTGCATGCAAGGTCTTGGACCTATTTCCCAAGACTCACAATCTAAAGATGTTGGTACAACTTCTAGACGTCCTCAACAAGCCTTTTCCAACAGAACTGTCGGATCTTCCCATCGCCCCACTAGATCATATGTTGCCATCCCTCCTCCTCTAACATATCACCTCAAAACCACCGTCCATATCCCTCCTTCATCTGCTCCATCCATTTTGGGTCCTTACATCCCTCCATCCACCATATCCCATCCTTCATTCACTCCATCCATCTTGGGTCCATATATCCCAAGATCACCTCCTCCATCTCATCCTTTCATCCATTCATCACCTATCCATTTCATCCATCATAAACATCCCTCTCACATGTCCCCTAATCAGGATCAACAAAGGCACATACCCCGCACATCCTCCGTCTACACATAATCCCCATACTCCTACCTTCGTCGCTCCACATCATCCATTTCCTCACACCCATGCCATTGCTTCTAAAAGCACTTTGGCTGTTAAAGAAAAAATTCATCAATCTAAACATCCACATGAATTAAAAGCTTCCCATGTGCCCTCTAAACGACATGTTAAAGCAAAGCAAAATCAAATCCAAAATCCAAATCAAATCTGTAGGCCGCAAAGGCCTACCAAAGCAAAGATCAAAACCATGTGGATCCCAAAGAAAACAAATGAAGCCTCCATAAGAACATCCAAAGTCACTAATCCCAAAGCTAATCATACATTATCCCCACATTCTCCATCCCTTAATCCTATTATCTTTTCACATCCACCACCACATGTGCCAATGTCGGTCCTGAACACATCTCCCCATCACATATCCACCCCATCATTCTATCTATACCCTTTCCAGCATCCCATCCATTATCCCATGTATCAACCCCATCAAATCCCTCTAATTCATCCTCTTGCATAATCCACTTATCCTAATAAGGTTGTATCAACATCCAACAGTCAGTTCGAACAATGGCTCTTAGTGCCTCATATAGAACTTGATGCTTGAGTCCTTCATCCATATCCTCATCATGTATCTTCTAAATTCCCTTATTCACATCCCTCTCCTTATCCATTTTCATCCCCCTACTATCCAAAGACCCGAAAAATTGAAAAAACGTCAAAAAAATAAATAGTAAAGAGAAATAATTTGTCCAATGGTGAAAACTTGGCAAACAAGCGCCTTGGATAAGTACCATGATGAAAACCTGGCAAACAGGCGTCATGTGTAAATCCCCATCTGCACTTGGGGGCAACTTCCAGATATACATTCCCTCCATCTGCTATGCTTCCTGCTATGCTTCCAGCGATGCACCCGTCTTCCTATTATCCATCCTCTTCATAAATCCCCTCCATCCCACCTATCTTCTGCATCCTACCATCATATCTCATTTATCTCCCATCCCTCCATCCTTCTTGTGATCTTGATCAAAATAGGGGAACCTATCTATGCAGGCTTTGGACACCTCTTGGTATACATTCCCTTCATCCATGCTCTATTGTATTCCTTGGTCACCCATCTTATCCTCCTCTAGTTATCTCCTCTTCCCATCCACTCATCTCCCATCCCTCATGCCTCATCATATATGACATATCTAGAGTGGGGGCATCTACTTCCTTTGTGACATAGTCCTTAGAGACATCATCTATCATAACATCCCTTCATCTCCCTATCCATCTATCATAGCATCCATTCCATCTCCCCATCCTTATCTTCTCATCCATCTATCCTAGCATCCCATCCATCTCCCCATCCTTATCTTTGTATCCATCTATCCTAGCATCTCTTTAATCTCTCAATCCTTATATCCCTATCCATCTATCACAGCATCCCTTCCATCTCCCCATCCTTATCTTCATATCCATTTATACTAGCATCCCTTTCATCTCCCAATCCTTATATTCCTATCCATCCAAACAATCCCTCCCATCCTTCATCCATTCTTTCATCTTTATCCTCATCCCATCTCACAATCCCTTGTCATTGGTATTTGGCTATAGGCCTCCTTCCATGCAACCCAATGCCCTTTATCTCATCGCCCTCACTTTTGCTTCTCTTACACATCTTTTCAATCTCTTATCTTTTCTCCGTGTTCATGCATGTCCTCTTCGCTTTTCTTTTGTCGCGGTGAAATAGCCCCTCGAGTGTTGTTAGATCGTGTCCACCCGTCGAGCGTCTAGCCCTCAGGCGTCAGCCCGGTCGAGCGTGTCAGCCCTCGAGGCATGTCGCCCCATCGAGTGATCTGGCCACTCAGGCGATCTATGGAGTCGAGTGTCTTTCCCTCTGAGGGCATCTGCGTCGAGGCGTCCTCATGATCGAGTGTGTGTGCACCCTCGTCTGCGTATTGCGGCGTAGTTAAGGCGTCATGGCAGCAGAGTGTGTCGCTCCTATGACCCGGGCGCTTATCGTAGCGTGGTAGCCCTCTCCACATGGAAACGTTTCGCTTTTTATAGTCTTTTTCAAAAAACTAATCCCGACCCATTTTCTAATTTCCCCTACCAACAAAACCCATGTTTTGAAATTTTCAAAATTGATTTTTGATTTTTACACCGACACTTCCAGAGGCCATAACTTTTGACTTGGGTGTCCGTTTGAGCTGAAATTTGACGGGTGGTTGCGTTATGAGATAATGAGTGGATTTCCAACGGGTTTCTATGAAACCCGTTGGAACCCGTTTTGACCCATTTTCGGGGCCTCAAACTTTCATCCAGGCCTTCAAAATCCCAATTTAGTGTTTTTTTTCCAGCATTTTGAAAAATTGTTTTCACTCATAACTCAAATGTATATCTCGAATCTGGGATGTTAGTTGGCAATTCATCCTATCTCACCAATGGGTATTTCTTGGAAAAAATTGGGACTCTCAAACATATGACCATGAAGTTTCCTAAAATGGCAAAATTTGACAATTTTTGAAAATTGCCAAATCGGAAAAAATTTCCTTGTCAACACCTTACGCCCTTTAAACCCCAGAACTCGGTGTAGAATCAATCCAATCATATCCTTCAATCATTCTAGTCTTCAATCCAATCCTCATCTGAGCTTTAATCTTATCCCAATCTGAGCTTAGCCAAACCCCTAATTTGAGCTTTCATCCATCTGCAGTCAATGTCTTTGGATACCAAACAAAGTCTTAAGATCCCTCCCTCCATCTTCTTCAATTTTGTCCTATTCGTCCATTCTAATAAATCCATTCACTCATTCCATGTAACCATTCATCTACTTCGAACCTTCATCTATCATCTCAACACTTCATCGAACCTCCTATCATCTCAACACTTCATCGAACCTCCTATCATCTCAAACCTTCATCAAACCTCCTTCTATCATTTCAAAGTAATCTTCCACCTATTCCCACCCTTCACCTTCTAGTTCCAAGAATCAGTCATCTATCCATCTAATCACCTTTTCCTCATCCAAATCCTTATCCCTCTATCCAATCCACCCAAACAATCCTTTTCCTCCCCCCATCCTCTCCCCTCATCCCATCTCATAATCCCTTGTCATTGGTATCTAGCTATAGGCTTTTCCCCATGCAAACCAATGTCATCTATCTCATCGTCATCACTTCTGCTTCTTTTGCCGATCTTTTCCATCCCCTATCCTTTCTCATCATTCATCTCTCCATCATATCATCTGCCCACTTCATCTTTGATGATTTGGATCACTATCCCCTCCCTGAGCTTTGTGTAGTCACTATCCTCTAATCCAATCCAATCCAACAAGTCTATCTTGTCCCATCGTGTTGTTCCAATCATTTTATCCCCTTATCTAGGGTTATCTCATCATCTTTCATCCATCACTTGTCTTTGGCCTTTTGTCGAACTACGTTGCCCCTGCGCTTTCACGTAGGCAAGGTCAATCATTTGATCCGCCCCCTGGGTTCCATCCATCATCGATCTATATTGTCCACTTTTCTCCTGTTCTCCATCCTATCTTGGTCATCCATCGAAATCTCCATCATGGTCAGTCGTCAGCCTTTTATAGAACTACGAGGGCTCTGCGCTTCCACGTAGGCAAGGCTAATCTTTGATTGGCCCCCAAGCCCCTAGGTCGCTCGGATGTGTTAGTCTCCTATCTTGTGTCATGTCTCTCCTATCGCATCATCAAGCTATGCCCTTATCTAGCTGGTTCTTAACAAACAAGATCCACTTGTATCAACAAATCCAATCAGTTTTGAATATCCTACAACATATCGATCTTTTAGCTTAGTATCCATCATTGGTCTCAACAGGATGAATCCTTCCTAACAGACCTCATCAATCCCATCCATCCCCTTGATCCTATAGCAAAGGACGTTTGAAATTGATTGCGATCTTTTGATGCTTTTGGCTTTTGTTTATCATTTGAGCTCCCTATCATCACTTGTCAAGGCTGCCATGATCCATCATATTATGGTGTGTTTTGATTGGTCAACATAGGGGCATATCTTGATCATTTGTTTGATTGTGTCTTCTTGGTTGTCCCACATAGTACCCACCAAGATCCCCAAGGTCTTGTGTTATACTGGGGCATCCTTTTGTGCTTGTGGTTATCTCAATACCTGACCCGACCAAGGTCTTTGTGACTTTGGGGTGTTGGGATAGCCTTCTTGTCTATTGTGTTTGTTTTATGCATTAGACACTAATTCGCCTTGGTTCTTCATACCCTGGTGTCTTGTGTCTTATGCTATAGCAAAAATCAGTGCTCCGAAGATGGCAAATTGCATTAGGATTGCATTTCATTTTCCATTCTATTGTCTTGCATGTATCCCCCCATCCATTCATCCTTCATCCTTATCTCACATCTCTATCCTATCCCCATCCATTCCATTTAGCCTGAATCATCTAATCATATCCTTGGTCTTGTTCTCAGTCTTGTTACAAGTGTGGATCCGATCCTCATCATCATCATCATCCCATTTTATTCTTCCATATCCCTTTGGTGTTGTTTTGGGATGTATCCTTCCCTCATCAACAACACTTTCATCATCCTCATCGGGAGGTACTCTTCCCTATCCTTTAGTGGTGTTTTGGGATGTATCCTTCCCTCATCAATACCACTCATTGGGATGTATCCTTCCCTATCCTCATTGACAACATTCCATCCATCCTCAACCCCTTTTAGCTTGTACCTTGACTGGGGCAACATCATCTTCATCTTTGCATCCATTTTTGTTTCCCAACCTCCTACCTCCTTTTCATCCTTTCATATCCATCCCTTTACATCCTCTTCCTCATCTCCCATTTCATCATCTCATCCATTTCGAGAGCACATCCGTGTTCTCTTGAACCCGCATGTCCTCTCGAGGGGGCATCCTCAATCCCTACTCTTCATCTTGACCCCCATCATCTTTCTTCCTAGTCATCCCTTTGATGACTGGGGCATCTTTTCCAATCTAACCATCTCCTTCTGGGTTCTATATTTTAATATTCTTTGAAATGATGCTACTTCGTAACACCATCTCAAAGAGGGGAAAAATGTAGACATCCAAATTTGGACAATTAATTTATCCAAATTTATCACTTTTCATCTAAACATCCTTTAATCTGGGTTAATTAAGTAATATTACTATTATTTAATTAATACCTTTAATTTTGCCAAATCCCTAAGGTATTTAAGTAATAATTAAATACCTTACCCTCCTTAATCCTCTTTTCATCAAATAAATTAAATAAATATTACATTTATTTAATTCCTCACATGTCATTTTCATCTAATCCTAATCCATTTCCTAATCTCTTCATTAAGGATGTGCACATGCCTAATCCTTGATTAGGATGTGTCACATCCTCCAACTTTTGCAAGTTGGCTTTTAATCCATATTAACCCCTAATTATCCTCTAATTACTAATTAGTTAAACCTAATTAGTACCTTAGTCAACTCTCCCCATCCCCCAAGGAATTTTTAATTCCTTTTTATTCATCCCATGTCTCTCTCCTCCCCATGTGAATTTTTAATTCACATTTTGTCCTTCCAAGGCTTCTAGAACCTTGGACTTGTCACAATCTCCACATGTGACCAAGTCCCACCTTTTTGGAGCCCACCTTTTACCCTCTAGATCATCCTAGGAATGTGAATTTTTAATTCACATTTATATTCCCATCCACCTTTCCTTTTCCCATGTAGATTTTTGAGGAATTCCAAAATTCCTCAAATGTCTCTTTCACTCCCACTTGGGGATAAGAAATCCCTTTTTGTGGAAATATCCTCACTCCCCAAGGTGTATGTCCTTTTTCCACCTCATGTACCTTCTTGACAACTCATTTCCATCTCATATCCCCTTGGCCATTTCACCCTCCACATGTCAAGATGTGAGGGCTTGTGGGTTCTCAACCCACCATAGCCCTTCATCTTGACCTTGTTGGATCAATCTTGACCGTTGAATTCTCTAGAGAATTCAAATTCTCCTATAAATACCCCCTCCTCAAGGGAATTTGAAGGACTTGGAATTTTTGCAACTACATGCTGCCATTTTGTGCACTCATCTAGCCTTCAATTACATTCACTTGCATTTACATCCAAGCATATAGTAAAATCCTCCATTTTAGCCACATCAAGAGCCATCAAGGAGCACACATATCATTCCAAGCAAGGGCCAATCAAAGGGATATCAACAACAAGGAAGGTAAAACCATTTGTCTTGTGCTATCTATTTTCCTTCTTGTTTTGTCACTCTCTTTTGGCTAATTTTGAGGTGTCCTTGGTCTTTTATCATTCGTATTTTGAGTTATTTTATGCACTAGAATAGGATAAATTCCAAAGTTCACAATTACAATGCACAAGCTCAAGCCTTAGAAAAGGTACACCATATTGCTTGAAGTTGAGTTATTCTGTGAAGACTAAAGCTTACAACATGTGCTTCATGCATTTGGGCATCCCAAATTGAAGCTACAACTTATCCTTCACTTTGGTGATAATTCCAAAGCTCTTCCTCAAAGTTCTCGCCCATAAGTAATCCTACTTAACTAAGCCTTCAAAAATATCTTATCATGCAAGAGAGGTAAATCCAAGAAAGCATCTTGGGCGCCCAAGTTGGCTCCAAGTGATTTCTAGTTAACTGAAACATTTACTCAACACCATTCATGCAAGAATGGTCATCCCCTGTTAACTGGAGGTAGTCCCTATTATCTGTCATACAACTCAATGTTATTAGCCATGCATTCCAAGTTAACTGAAGTTAACTAACATACAACTGAAACTAACTAAAGACAACTGAACCATAACTGAACTGAACTGAACTAAACTGAATTGAACTGAACTAAAATGATGAACTGAATTGAACTAAACTGAACTTCAAGCATGAAAGCATCAAACCCTAACTCCTAGGATCTTTACATGCATTTAGAAGTGTTAATTGTTACTTTGTATAGTTAACTGAACACAAGGTGAGTGTCACCTTACCATGTGGGTGCTCCATGTGCCCCTATTATTTAGGAACTCACTATGGATGCCCTCACATGCTCCTTACATTTAGAATTAATTACAAATGTCAATAATCATGATTATTTCATCAAATATTAATCTCATCCTAATCTTAGTGTTGTTGAACACATTCTAAGAATCTAGGAGATACATGAAATAATTAATGTTTAGGATTTGCAATTAAATGGCATCTTATTTCCAATAGTTTTTAGAGTGGATGGTGAGGGTCTTATGTTAGTGTCAAATTACCTGGATGCCTAATTCAAAGGGGATAAGTCAGTTTAATTTGGTCTTGATGTATTTTGAAATCTCATATCTCACATACTTTAAGAATCCTTGGGTTGTTGTATGTCCTTTGTGAGGTCCAGTTAAGTGAAAAATCTAAAATTCTGCTTCAACACCATTGTGATTCTCAGCCCTGAGTGCAAGTTTCATTACTTGCAGGTTGAAATGAAAGGAATTGAAAAGAGAAAAATCAAAAGGAAAGAAACAAAAGAGAAAAAAAAGGTCATTGAAAATCAAAAGAAAGAAATTCAACTTTCAGGAGGATCCGAATAAATTTACTGGGGCTATGGACTCCTGGACAATAGTAGAGAAATGTTTGGGAGAATCACATTGACAACCTCATTAGGGCTATGGACACCTAATTGGCAATGTCCTAGATGATTTTGGAGTTAGAATAAACTATGTAGCTTAACTTGACAGAGCTTGGGTTCCTGTCGTGACTTAAGGGAGGAAATTAATGCAATTGCACACACTTAGATTTTTAGCATATTGAAGGTTGGGTTGACTAGTGGTTTTGATCCTTTGGTCAAGTGTTTGGTTTGTTTGCCCTAGCATGAAGGTCAGAACCAAAGATTTTGGGTTCATAATTCAAGTTTTTCATCGAAATGCTCTAGAGCATTTTCCCCAGCGAGTCGCCATTTGTTGTGCATGTTTTGCACACATGCCCTGCCGAAGGCAAGGACCCCCTTTTTTTTTTTTCTGCTTTTGCCTTGCTCTTGCTGATTTGGTCCCTACTCACTTGCTTTTATTTTTCCTTAATTTTTTGACTTTGGGGACAAGTTTCCTATGGATTTGGGATGTTTCTATGATGCCTAAGTGAATTGCTAAGGTTTTTCTAAGTTTTGTGAAGTTGTGGAAATTTCTTTGCGAGCCACCATCCCTCTATCACCGTCTGCGAGAATTTCTTTACAAGTCACCATCCCTCTGTCATCGTCCATGGGAATTTCTTTGTGGGTTGCCATCTGCAAGAATTTATTTGTGGTTTGTCGTCCCTCCATTGTCGTACGCGAGATTCCTTGTGCGGGTCATCATGTGTGGGTTTTCGTGTGTGGATTTATCTTTTTTAGGGCAGTAGACCCTTCGGCTTCCCCCTTCCAAATCTCCACATTTCCAAAAAAGGGTGCAAACTTCAATTTTTCATCATCGAGGGCCCATAAAATGAGTGTCTTCACATGCCTAAAGGGGTTTGCATCAAATTTTTGCTGTGTTTAGACATTACAAAAATTTCACTATGAAAGTCTGCTCATGGAAGTTTGTTTGAGCAATGCCATTGTAAAGGGTTGTGGACCCTTCAGCTTCCGCATTCCAAATTTCTACATTTTTTAAAACAAGTCAAATCTTAAGGAAATATGTCTTGGCACTCTTTCTACCCATTTTCCCATGTGCTAAAATTGAAAAATCTCAAATTTACTAAGTTTTGTGAAATTGCAGAAATTTCATTGCGGGCTGATGTCCCTCCATTACCGTTCACGGGAATTTACTTGCAAGTCGCCATCCCTCTGTTGTTGTCTACAAGAATTTCTTAGTAGGTCGTTGTCCCTCCGTTTCCATCTGCAGGAATTTCTTTGCAGACCGTTGTCCCTTTGTTGCCACCCGCAAGAATTCCTTTGGGGGTTGTTGTCCCTCCGTCGCAGTCCACAGGAATTTTTGGGTGCTCAATGTCGTCTTTAAGGCAACAGAACCTCCGACTTTCGCATTCTATATTTCTACATTTTTTGAATAGGGCCAAATCATTTAGGAATAGGTCTAGGCACCCTTCTAATGCATCTTCCATGTGCTTAATTTGGAAAAATGCAAAATTGCTAAGAGTTGTGGCTTTGCAAAACTCCTTATGTGGGTCGCTGTCTCCTGAATGCTGTCACTTAACGACTGATCTTTAATGACTTTCCACCTCACAATGCCTGCATCCTTCAAACCTACAATAGCATCAAAGATTTATCTAATGACTTCAAGTGTTTCACGACCCATTTTCACCCTTGCTTAATTATTCCTTGGGAGATCTTCCCTTTCATCCTCGTCCCTCCAATGCCATTCCTAACGACAAACATATGATGGAATCTCGTTAGCTCTCTCCCGCATCTCCTATATTGGTCAAAATTTCGCACGTAGCCCTTAACATTTGAGGAACCCGTAGGTCCCATAGTGAGGACTTTCGCCTCCGAGTTGTCATGCTCTAAATTCCATTGCTTAATAGTGGAGACTCCAAATGTCTTTCAACCTTCTTACACCCACGTGCCTCGGACCCACAAACGCATCAAGCTTAATCTGGTAATTTTAGGTGCCTTACAATTGATTTCTGCACATGCCAAAGCACCTCACATGGAATTTGATCGCCAAGTTGACCATGTAGAACTTTTGTTGTGGGCAGCTACCTATGGGTCTCTGTGGCCTTGGCGTTGTCTTGCTCCTAGTTGCTCTAAATGGCTTCCGGCCTAGGGGAAACCCACACCCCTAAACCCATATTTATTTTTATGGTCCAAATGAGCTCCAAATGTGGAACAATGATGAATATTATGATCTTTTAATGATATGCATGGATAGATCTAACAATGAATTTGCAGGATTTAACTGGTATTTTCCACCTCTATATGTAAGAGCACTTACTATGTCTTTGGGTGCAAGATTTATGGAACCTGCTGCAGAGCCATAGAAGAAGCCTGCAAGAGCTCTCAGAGGAAGAGAGGAAAAGGATCTCTACATAAACAATGAAGGACTAACCAACATATGAACGCATGCCAAGGAAATCAGTGACAAAACTAAAAAGGGTGACCTTGAAAGGAACATGAAGGAGCTATTTTATTTTCCACTAGGTGATGATGATTATCAGGAGCAATCCATCCATATTAGGAGCAACATCTATACTTATCAGAAGCACCAATCTTCAAAATAAATGCACTGAATTGGCTGCAAGAATGTTGTGAATGCATCAGACAAAGGGAAACCTTTAGCAGTTTCAACTACAATAGGGAAGTCAATCACTACAGGACAAAATTGCTACAGTGCCAGGGTCACTAGATGACAAAATAGGCTACAAGACAAAATAGAGAAGAGGACAAAATAACCTATTTTAAATTATGAAATATTGGGGGTAGGTGAAACCCTAACTTGTATTGAATATGAGCCACACATTATAATTAAATCTTGGCCATTCATTTGGGCTTTGGAAAACTATAAATAGGGGCTTGCCCCTAATTTGTAAGTGTTGGAGAACTGGTGTAAAGGGAAATTTGCAGCAATAGAGAGGAGCATTGCATGATTTTATGGATGTTTCTTTTAAATTTGTTCATTATGCATGCATGGTTCAACTTCCAAGTTAGTTTAGTTGGTACTTTCTTAAATGGATGTGATAATGGTGTTTGATGTTATGGTATTTGATGAACTTTCAACCCATAGTTTTGGCACTTATTGATGACAAGCTACTGTGCAAAGTTAGCTTGGGCCTCCTTATTTCATTGTTGCAACTTAGTTCAATTGTATGTTCACGAAGTGCATGCACAATCTAAAAATTTGCAGTCCTTAGAAGATTGCATTGGTTTTGTGTAGTTGTAGGATTCTCTTGGTCAAACAAAACTTGGTTTAGGAAGTTTTTCTATTATAGTAGCCTCCATGGTTACTGTTCATTCATAGCTTAGATTTAGAACAACCCTCTCAACCCTCTCTCTTTTTCTTTTTCTTTTGGTCCTTTGTTAGAGTAGGATTCCAAGCATCAAAACAAAGCTAAATTTGAAGAACTTGGTGAGTTTCAACTTGTTGTTTTGAGTGAGCAGCCACTATTCATTCACTTCCAGCACTTTGAAACTCCATTTAAAAACCCAAATTATCATGCTTTGTAAACCATAAAGGCCACCTTGTGATTACCAAAAAATCACATCAAACAACTGAACTATTCCAAGCATTTTCATGACTTGACACCCAAGAGACCTTAGGGTAGTGATCTGGAACTTGTTTGTAGATTTCTACCTTTCAAGAGAGGTAGCATACTTGTGTGCTTCCTATGTTGAGAAGGTGCAAAAACACCCATGAACAGTTCCTAATTTTGTGCCTAATGTAAGCAATGTGCTGATGACTCACTATCAAACTCAAATAGATGAGACCTTAGCAAAGAAACAACCCTTTGCAACACAATTCACTCAACTAGTTTCAAACACTCACCAATAGGCTTATAGCCCTCAAAACTCAACTTTCCACAATATCTTTTAGATAAGGCTATACAAATACCTTCTAGACACCCTCTAAGACTCACAACATAACCCAACACAACATACCAATAGTTACCATGAGGTTTCTTTGTAACAAATTTGAAAACCTTTAGACTTCTCTTGTTTTAGGCTACTCAATTAGCCCTATTTTTCAAAGGAAGTACTTCCTAAACTCCTTTCTTTCACCAAAACTCACTTGACAGAGTTAAATTGTGTCCGAAAACCACAAAATCCATCACCATTTCACAGATACCTGACTTCTAGTACACTACACCATGAAACCCTCATTTTACATACAAAACACTAGGGTTTATTGGAAATGTTATCACCCAAGCTTTCTTGACACAACCAATGCATCAAAAACCTTACATATATCCTACACAAACTCACAAGTCCATTACATAGACAATTCTTTCATTGTTTTGTCAAAACTCTACTTTGACACCTTCATTTCACATGGAAAATCACTCAAATTACCCTAGGGAATCATCCCAATTCTCACAACTCAAGTCGTCTGCCTAAAACACCATGAAAACACCTAAATTACAGTGTTTAGGACCCACTCCATGAGTTACAGTTGGTATAGAAAGTGGAATGGGTGAATTCACCATTTTAAGAGACAATCAACCCTAAATTCTATGTTAACAGAGTTGCTTCAGAAAATAATGAAATCTCTTTCTAATTTTAGAGTTAGAATCTCAAAATGGAACCAAATGGAAAATAATTCATGTATCTACATAACACAAAAGGATTCAAATCATTTAAATCCTGTACGGGTCCGTACAGTAGGAGAAAATTTTAGGAAACACAGGAAATTTGCAGAAAAACCATTGTATTATGTTTGGAATTCTTCAATGCAACAATCAAATAACTATATTCAAGCCTTTTTATACTTTTTATACATATTACTACCAAATTATAACTGAAAAATTCCTATAATTACTTTTCAAATTCTATGACCCTTCATATTCCCTAAAAGTTGCATTTTTGACAATTTTTTAATGACAACATTTTTACATCATTTTGCAACTTTGTCAACTTGACACCTAAGACTCAAAACCACCCAAATACATATCAAATGGTCTTATTAGACCTTATTTAGCATAAATATACCATACATAGTGTAAAATGACCCTATCACCTAGACTTGACATGTTGTCCTACACCTAAAACCTTCTTGTACTTGGGTGCACTTGCACCATTCAAGCCCATAGAAAAAGAACTCATGTCACATGAATTGGGGCTTGTACCATACTTTATCTCTGCTCCAAAAACTCTCTATCCTAAAAACTCCTTCCTCTAGTTCAAACATTGAGATCTTATGATCTGCCCTGTATCCTTAACATTCTTGACCTTGTTTGCACATAAACTTGTCTCTACCTCTGCAACCAGACCTGCTAGTTCTCTTCCATCTGTTCTTTGACCAAAACTAGAAATTTTTCCTATGTTCACATTCACAAACAAAAAATTGTTAGAATTTCCTTGAACTTTCTTTCCTATTACCTCATCTTCACAATTGTGACTACTCTTAATGTCTTGTCCGCTCTGTCTTTTCATCCTTGTTATCAGTCCCACTGTCTTGTCAGCCTTTTGTCCCATCCTACTATCCTCATAACCCACTATAATCATTGTACCAATAGATACTTCTTGTCCTTTAACCTTATTCTCCACCAAAGGACACACCACAATCCCTATCAACATATTTTCATTCCAATTCACTGTCGACAATCCTGAATCAAATTTCTTACCTTATGTCCCAACATTTCCAAACATTGAAGCAACTGTAACACCTATCTTTTTATCTTCTCTTACAACTTCAACAAGCTCTTTCTTTCCACACATGATTACCTTGGCTTTACCCTTGTCATCTTCCACCAAAGGAGTCAATTTTTTTTTACATCCATCATTTCTTTATAGTGTATGTGTTCTCTCTCCCATCATACAATGCACGCCTGCCATACTGCCAAGGCCTACCTAGGAGGAAGTGACAACAATCCATAGGAAATATATCACAAACTACCTTATCTTTATAGCCTCCAATTTGGAATTCAACAACTGCTTTTTCATTGACCAACAAAGATTTCCCATCACTCAACCAAGACACCTTATATAGCAACTCATGGGGAACTTTTTGCAAATTCAATTTGTTAACCATCTCACTTGACACCATATTTTTAGTAGAGCCTAAATCAATAACAATTTTCCATACCTTATTTTTTCACTTACATGTGGTCTTGAAGAGATTCTTTCTTTGCAATGGTTCCATCTCCTTGGCTGCCTTCAATATGGTCTTTCTCATCATCAACATTTCACCTATCTCAGGAGAAACATGTAAACTTGTAGAATGGTTGCTCTCACACTCCTCTTCTTGTACTATTTGTGCTCTCCTTTCAGTCCTCTTTTCACCTCCACTAGATGAACTACCAAACTTTGTAGGACACTTCCAAGAAGGATGACCATATTCATTACAATTATAATATCTCCCTGCAAAAACATTTGAATTTCTACCACCACTAAATCTACCTCTAGAACCCCTAAAACCACCTCTTGCATCAACACCTTGCTCCTTACCTTTATTTTCCTCTTCTTGTTCCTCAAATGGCTGCCTTGATGTAGGGATTGATCCTCTCCCTCTTGTGCTATTACCTTTGCCTCTAACATATTTCTCTCGCCTTCTTTTGAGCTTTTCCTCCACCTTGATTGCCAATTGAAAACACTCTTCAATAGTCTTTGGGTTAGCAACAACCAATTCATCTTGTATAATGAATTTGAGACCACCTAGGTATCTAGCCACTTTTTCAACTTCATCTTCATCCCTTCTTGACTTTATGCTTGATGCGATGGTCATAAGAAGTTTTCATCCTCTCTTGAGCCTTGTTTTTCTTTGGCTTGCACCTTCCTTGTGATGAAGGAAACCTCCACGTCCATGGAGTTTTTCATTGCCCCTTTTCTAGAGTTTGGTAGTGACTCTCAGGTGTCTTGTCATTGTCTTTCTCAATAGACACATGACACTCTTGAAAAGTGCATATTCAAATCGTTGGAGGATACCCTGACTCTATCCTCAATATTTGAAAGATCGATGACCTTAGTCTCACAAGAGCTCGGTGAAGAGGACAATGATGGACCTTCTTCCTTGGCCCTTGTCGTAGGTGAGTCAGCAAGTGAAACCCTTTCTATACTTCCCCTCCAAGCTCATCTTACCTCCCCTTACAATGATCTATATTGGGAGTAGGATGACCTACTGGTGGATTGGGATTAGAGTCTCACCTCTTCTACATCTTTAAATTAGTTTTGTGTGCTTGTTTGTGTTCCTCCCTCGTACTTGTTTTTATATATTTTGTGCTCTTATCTGGAGGAACATTTATACCCTTGTAGGTGCTTGGATATGGGCACAA
Source organism: Sequoia sempervirens (assembly GCA_007258455.2). NCBI lineage: Eukaryota > Viridiplantae > Streptophyta > Pinopsida > Cupressales > Cupressaceae > Sequoia > Sequoia sempervirens. The sequence goes on along the minus strand of VDFB02000003.1, from coordinate 285,903,401 downwards.
GAATTTTTCATAACCTTCTTCTATCTATCTCATCATTCTTCTATATGTCGTAATCTTGTATTTTCATGTCAGGGACGATGCAAAGTGTAGGGGAATTTAGGCCTCTTCCATGTTGACCCATTTTTTATTTTTCATTTTTCTTCACGTGCTCTTCTTCCCATTCTGATACATTTGGAGGTTGATGATAGTTCATACATATATTATACTATGTTTATCTATCTATATCTATGAGAAATTCTGACCCTAAGTTATTAGATCCCCCTGTGCTCTTGATTTCTTTGTCTCTACTTTTCTACCTTATGATGTGGTTTTTATGTGTTGTCCCTTGCATGTGTGACAAAATTCCATGGTTATGTATCACCATGTATCTCATGCCATGAAATATCTTATCTTTCTCTCCTTAGAATGATATGTTATCTTTATAACATACATCATTCGAAGGGGGCTCTCATATTTGCTTAATTTTCAAAAAGGTGTATTCTTTAAAAGGATTCATTGGTGAAAGAATCCCTTGATGAAATTTTCTTTCAAAAGTATTCATTGATGTCTTATGTCTGATATTTGATATCTTGTATCTTGATGTCTTGATGTCTTATATCTTGGTATCTAGCTTGGGGGCAACCTGATTAGACCCATCTTGTCTTTTTTGTGACTATCCTATAACATAGTTTGCAACAACCACAAGCCTACATGCTTGACATATGGAATCTAGCCATGCTAGCCATACCTATCAACACCATCTTTATGTAATCAAATTGTGTCTTATTGTGTATATGAAAATTTTATGATGTCTATTATTTTCTCTTTTTTTCCTAACATGTTTGTGATGAGATTGTAGATAGCTTTAGAGGATCGAAGATCTGTGTCCACTTCAAATATTTTTCGGGCTCTCCTCTCAAGTCAGGTATACTGGATCAAAGGGTTTATTCCTCTTCATTTTCAATATATTCTCTTCAATCTCTTTCTACTTTAGCTCACACATGTTGTGGCACATATGCTTGCTAAAGTAGGGGGAAAATGTTATGGTGTAAAATTTCACCCTAGTACAATTTCCCATAACATACCCTTACTTTAGCCTTATAAATTTGATAATGCTAAATCCCTCTACCATAAGACTTTTTTCCCTTCCATAATTTGTCATTTTGTATCAATGGAGGGTATTTTGACTATGATGCTTCTACGCCACATATATGTCTACATGTCATGCAAGAAACTTTGACAGATTCTTAGGTTAGGAGATGATGGGATGTTACACTTCCTATCACTCATGAAGTGTAACACTCCTTGCGATTACAAACCCACCCGAAAATGACTCTTTTTCCTCCAAACATCCATTTTGAACATAATTTTTCATTCCATTCAAGAGACATCTCATTCTAACATTCATTATTGTAACTTATCACTTCACTCTATCAATTCTTCCACTCCATTCTTGCTTTCATTCTCTCTACACCATTTTCTTGTTGGTTTTAAGTTCCACGTTGTTCTTGCACATCTATCTTGCACTCTCAAAGCTATCGTCCTTCCTCTTGGCTTCTTCAAGCTTGTAGAAGGGAGGGTAACACTTTGTTATCTTATTGCATTATTAATATTATAGTTAGAATAATGTTGTCTTTTCTTTCTATACATCTTTTCTATTTCTTTCTTTATCATCTTTTCTACATTGTGGTCTATCTTCTTATCTGTGGGGGTGGAAACACCAAAGTGGGGGTTTGATTGAGGAAAAATCCAAAACACAACCCCAAAATTTTATCATTTTTGTGTGTGTAGGTTTTTTTTCATGTGGATATTGTAGGAGGATGGACCTACCATAAGTTTCATTTCTTTCTCCCTCTACTTGTTCTTTTATTCATAGTTAATTTATCTTGAACGTTTATAGTATTCTTGTTGTACTAGTTTTCTTTTTACACATATTTAGCATTCTATTATCTTTTGTTACATTATCAGATTCCAACATTTGGGTTGTTAGAAAACCCCGAGTGTTTAAAATTGTAGACTCTACTATCTATCCATATGAGATGCCAGCATGTCCCTGAGATAATATAGTGTTGCACTATCACCAGTCTATTGCATTGTTGTCCTCTAACCGAGAAGTAGTTAGTCTATCACCATGGTATGTTCATCTGATTCTTGAAGTCCTCCACCCTAAATAACTAAAAACATAGATTATCTTTCTCTTTATTTTTTGTCCCTTCTTTTAACATTTATCATTGAGGTGACCAAGGAAAATTCACTCCCTTTAGACCTTATTTTCTTAGGACTTGGGAGTAGCGAATCCCCTCCTTCACAAAAGCATACTAAAATAATCCACCTTAAGTCTATCATTTATTACCACCAACTAATTCACCACTCGCTACCAAATACTCCACCCAACCTATTGTAGTAGACACTTTCAAATTCCCTAAATAATAATACATGTTTTGCAAATAATTATAGTACTTAGTTGTGGGAAATGCAATGAAGAAAAAAACTTGGCATCACTCACAATTTGATCACATCAGCACTATAAATAGATGTTGTCTTTTAGGAAAATGGTGTCTCTACATTGAAATTACATGAGGTTACTATTTATAGAAAGTTTACATTTGAGCACAAGTTAATTCAAAATTTTCTCCAAAGCTTTGGATTGGCTAAATAAACATGCTTGGAAAGTTTCATAGTAATATCATGCCTGAATTTGAAGATATTAAAGTTTTCATTTTTCAAAGTTTCAAAGTCCATTTTGAATGCCTTAAAGGAATTTTTTGTGCTTGAAAGTTCTTGTAATTGGAATATTAGGTTATACTTTGATAGAACACTTCACAAGCTTTCCAATGGTTCAAATGGTTTGTCAATTGGACACCCAGATCAAAAGTTATGGCCTTCGAAAGTTGGTTCTCCTAAAATGGGAGATGTAAAAACATGTTGGACACATAAATGAACTATAAAGGGGGAGTTACATGTGGTGGTGTGTGCTTAGACACACCATAGGCATCTATTATTTGAGATAAGGATGGGTGCCACTTTTTAGGTGGTTTTATCTCATGGTTTTGTAATACCATTTGACGATTTAATGTATTGTATCTCCTATATATTAGGTGCATGAGATGAAGGTTGGGTATAAGAGTCTTATAGATGTTGAGTTACCTCTAGATATTTTTTTGGTGATACTCTTGTGAGAAATATTTCTTTGCAAGTATATTATAATCTTGTTGATTTCTTAATAATATATTGGGAAACTTTTGGAGTGTGGGGTTTTTCTTTTGAAATGGTTTTCCCCATGTAAGTAGCTATGTTGTGGTATGAATATTATTTATGTTTATTTATATTTAAGTTACTGTAATTTTTTAGATCTGAAAGGCTTTTTCACAACCCTCCTCTCAAGATTAGTGTAGGAAGTTGTTTCGCTATCTTAGCTTCCTTACAAGTGGTATTAGAGTTTGATCACCTTTGGTTTTAGTTGTGGGTTGTTGGGTTTTTTAACTAATCCATATTTGAGTGGGAGCTTGTGTAGAAGATACTTTTTGATCTTGGTGTAGGAATTTTAGATGGCTAAAACATTAGGGAGAATAGAGGTAGAGAATTTTTCTGGAAAAAAAATTGAGATGCGGAAGTTGGAGATGGAGGATTTGTTAATAGATCAAGATCTTTGGGATGATATTGATGATAATGTTATGAGGCTAGTAGATCCTAATTTGGATACTCAATATGATGTTATGAATTGTAAAGCCAAGGGTCGAATTAGATTGTGCCTGTTATACTCTGTTCTGATCAATGTCCATGAAGAAAAAATTTCACAAAAACTATGGAAGAAAATTGGTGAGATGTATCAAGACAAATCTATAGTGAATAGAATTTTCTTGAGGAAGAAATTATATTCCCTAACGATGAAAGAGGATGGAATAATTACAGACCATCTAGAAACATTCAATATGTTGGTGGCTCAATTGACATCAATTGGTGTCAAAATGGATGAGGAGGAGAACAGTCAAATATTCCTTTGTTCTTAGCCTAATTTGTGGGATTTTCTTGTTATGGCTATTGCGAGTACTTTTTTTTAGGATGGTGACATTATAATTGCTATCCAATGTTTATTTTATGTGTCTCCGTGTTCTTTGGAAAGTGTCTTAGAGGACATGAGAGGAAAAACATTTATTATTTATGTAGACACTGAAAAAATGTCCTGAATGATATCATACACTCGAAATAGGTTTATTAACATCATTTCCTCTTTAAACCCATCTCCTTTTTGATTAATTAATTAAATTAACCTAGCTAATTTAATTAATGGAATTATTTGCATCTATTAACCTAATTCATTTAATCGGGTTAATTCATTCCCCCTTTCACGCTAACACTTCATCTTGTTAAATTAAATAAATCAAAACATTTAATTTAAATCCCTAAGTCATCTTATTTAATTAAATAACCCTAAGTTATTTAATTAAATATCATTTCATCTCTCCCCCATTCATTAAATCATTTAATTTAATGAATATCACTTTAATTCCTTCAAATCCCCTATTTTCATGATTAAACCTTGTTTAATTAGTAATTAAATTAACTTTCCTCTAAAAGGGGAATATTCCCATGGAACATTCCTTATCCTCTTCTTGCACAATTAAGAATTTCTTTTAATTTGCAAAATTCCTGTTATCCTCATCCAAATGAATATTCCAAGGAATATTCTTATTCCTCCATCATTTGAAAAAGAGATATTTTCACTTAGCTTCTAATGCAAGTTTTAACCTTTAATCTTTTGAACAAGTCACCTTTGACCTGTGTGAGCAGGTCAAAAGTGTGTTTTTTTGTAGAAAATGTGAGCCCTTGATTAAATCCCATCATGCATTCTCATACACTGATGAGAATCCATGATCCATGCCTCTTCTTCCTTCCATATTTGACCATTGATTGATCTTTTTGATATCAACCCTCCATTTCTCATTTTCTTTCCTATAAATATAACACTATTTGGAGACAAATGGATCCATCTTTCAATTGAAAACTTATATTGTTGAATTCACTTGCATCCACACACAATTTACTCACTTTTGGCTTGTTTTAGTTTATTTCTAATTGCATAATAGCTTAAATCATCCATTAATGGCTTCCATGCATTCATCTTAGTTTGTATATGAATTAGGGTTTCCATCTTTTAGCTTAGAATTAGCTTAGAAATTGCATAATTAGTTCATTTTTAGCATAAAATCATGTTAACTTAGCTTGCGTCATGTTTAATTTAGCATAAATTAGGTTTTCATCCATTTATCACAATGGTTTCATTGATTCTCTTCCATATAATTGATTGAAATAGGCTCAGTAATCACGATATTCAGAAAGGGTCATTGTTCCAAATCAGCATGACACCAATTCCAAAACAGGATAAGTTTCAAATGGGTTAGAGTAGGAATTTAACTATTTTCATAGTTTAGAATTTTTAGTTTCACTAAATTCTTAGTTTAAATTTTCAATTTGAATGATCTTGTTTGGTAGATTGAGGTTTAGTGGATAAATTGTGCTTTGATTCATCATGAATCAAGCGTAATCAACCCACCCTGACAATCATCATCTCACAATTTAATTTCCTATGACAAATTGTAATTGTATTCATAGAGGTGGACCCATTATGGTGACAGTTATAGAGCATCTTGAGAGAATATTCCTTTTAGGCATCCGCATTTTGGGTGGGGACCACCTAGAAATGCATGTTGTTGCATGTGTTCCTTACATGATTTGTTTGTTACCATGGGCTGGGCCGCCAAGTTTTCATATTTTGGGTATGAGCCATCGGAGCCATCAAAGATTAATGGAACATTCAAGATTGACCAATTGTGATTGGCTATGGGTTAGGTGCCCATGTGAAGGCCATGTGATCATTTAATAATTTTCACTATGTTTATGTGTTGTCCACTAAGAGGGACATGGGTTTTCCTAGGTGGTTTATGCTTTTTATTTTGGGATACCACAAGTGGTATTCTCTCCCACAAATCTTTGTATATTGGAGCCTTGAGATGGTGGTTTCATAAGTTGGTTTGTAGGTTGTCAAAGTAATGAAGTGCTACTGATATTCAGAGAGGAGTGTTGTATTGATGTATAATTCGTTTGAAGATTAATACAAGCATTGTATCTCTTTGGATATGGAGTTTTTTTCTCGCAAGGTTTTCTCCATGTATATCTTATCATGTCCCCTTTTTTGGGAATCAATTGAAGGGAAAAATTTGAGAATCCTACCATGGTTCATCACAAAACACCCTCTTAGCTTGAGGTTTGGGACATAGCATTTGTAATGACACCCACACATCATATCCAAAGCCCATAGAAAAAAGGATCATATATCAAAAAGATATTTCCATCAGAAGGTCGCTAGTCCAGGCTTGTTGTACCAGAGTAGAATCACTTTTGGGAATTCCTCTGTATTCCTCTGCAGGAGAACACTTTGGATTGCAGTTTGGAACATAGTATCTACAATGAAACTTACACATCATATCCAAATTTAAAGGGAAATGAATTAGGTACCAAAAAGATATTGCTATCAAAAGATGACTGTGTTGAGAAACTGGCACCTACTTCAGCAAGCATAATGGATAAGACACCTCCAAATCTTGCAACATCAATTACAAAGTTTCAAGAAGGAATGGGATAGGGAAGTGTGTGGATAGGTCTATAGGGTGGCACACAAGTATTCTAAAAGAATCTACTTTGGCCTTAAGGCCGACCTAATGTAGTGTGTGAAATTCACATTCTAGGCTTTGGTGCCATTTTGGCTCAAGGTTGACTTGTTCCTTGAGGGAAATTGTTAACATATAAATATAGGGATTCAATTATTTTAATAGGCATCGAATTATTATGTCATTCTTATACATTTGAGAACACTTATGTTCTAATTCCTTTTGTGGGCGAAAACCCATTGGAGTTTGTGATCATTGGATGAAAAACTAGCAATCACTAGGATTAGAGGACATAATCCCTGTGGTTCTTGAGGGAATTCTCATTCAAGGATTACATCTAAGCTACAAGAAATATGTAAGGAAGATAATAATACTATTGTTGAATCGTCGTAGCATTTTATATCATTCTAGATCAGTCTTAGTGAGTTATATTTGGTATATTATATATGTGGATGAAATTCTAAAGTTTATCATTATATCAAATAGATATTTGTGTTCATATGTTGCTAGTCATTGAACTCAATTTGTAAATTGGTCTTTATGTTAAAATTTTATGTTAGGGATATTATAGTGGTATCAAAGCATGATTCCACTAGCCTGTAAGGTTTTCCAAATGATTGATGTTGAGAAAAAGGGATATTAGGTACTAGAGGAGAGAACTGAAGAAATTAGATCAAGAAGGAAATTCAAACCTATAGAAAAGGAAGATGTTGAAAGATGAAGAAAGATTTAAGGAAACAATTGTAGAAATTCATGAGATTACAAGAGGGTTAAGAGATATGCCCGCAACCCTAGTGGAGATAAGAAATGTATTGAAATTTTTGGCAGATAAGATGTCAAGTGGAAATTCAAATCACAACGGTCAAAAGGGTGAGACCTCATCAAATAATGGTATAAGTAATGATGCAATGAATAGTATTTCATTAGGGACCCCAAGGAACATATTCCTATTGGAAATTGAACAAGAGAGAAGTGAACCTATGAACACTATGAAGAAGAATACTTCAACAAGTTGTCCATGATCAAACAAGATCGCTCAATAGATGATTATATAATGGAGTTTTAGAAAGTGATGGTGATGGTTCCCGAATTATCATAAAAGAGGATTGTGCATCTCTTCATTACATGGCTCATCGAACCTCTTAAGGTGTTAGTGAAATCATTTGCACCAATCTCTTTACAAGAGGCTATTAAAAGGGATCTAACCATTGATCCATTCATTCTGAAGATTTTTTTTATCTAACCCACCTAAACCTAATGCATGACATTAAAAGGGTGGTTTTTAATAAAAGACCACTACATGCCTCGACATCAACACCCAAATATGCAACTCCTAACGTGGTAAAGAAGGATGATGAAAAGACTAGGAATGAGCTCTATAGGAAGAAACTTTGTTTCTCTTGCAAAGATCCATGGGTTCTGGGACACAAATGTCTTGGTAAGGGGAAAGTTCACTATATAGAAGTCCTTTCTGATAAGGAATCATAATTAGATGGGTCTAAAGACTTTCATGATCCGGAAGACACCCTTTTGGGGGAGGAAGATAAGGAGAAAGACAATAGTGGTATACTAGAATCTCTATACAATGCACATAGATACTAGTCTTTCAAGGTCCAGGGAGTCCTTGTCAAAAAAAGAGTAACTGTTCTTGTCCCATCTCAAAATTTTACTTGCATTTAAAAAAATTGTTTTTTAAATATTCATGGAAAATGAAATTTATCAATTTGATTTGAGATAAATTTGAGATTTCAATGTCATCTAAAATATATGTATACTTATATGAAGGAATATAAAATATGAATGTTGTGATATGAAATGAAATTGTTTTGCTTTGAGCATTGGTTATTAGTTACTAATGAAACTTTGTAAGTGCAAGTGTGTGAATGCAAGAGCATGGTTGAAGTAGGAATATTTCGCCGAATGACCACGGTAAGCTTGATGGAATCTAGAACGTGCACACACCATTGAATAACATTTGTATTTAGTTAGCAACTTGGTAGATATCATTTCATTTTTTCTTACATAAAATGTATAAATGACTAATTAGGTAAGCTTGTGGAAAAACAAAATTTAATGGAACATTTCTATTACTATGTTCATTTGATGCAAATTTCATAATAGTGAGTGGTGCTAGAAATATAGATGCATGAGCTAAATGACCACTCTTGAATAGAAAAATGAGCATAATTATTTGGTTTTGTGAATGTGTGTGTATAACTGCATATATAAACTTATCTTCCTTCATTCAAAAATAAGGTGTTTTATGTGGAATTCAAAAACTTGGGAAATAATTGAATTGATCACCTTGGGAAAACACTGATCATATCCCATGCACTCTGAGCGTAACCGCCACCATAATGAAGGATATTTTATGCTAATTTGACATGGAGTAGTGGGTGGCTATTTGTGAGGAGGTGTGGGATAGTTAAGACCACGACCTCCCATTTTAGAAAGGGTAGAAAATCTTGATTAGGGGGATTCGGGGAAAAGGGGAGATCTTGGGAAAAAATAGGGAAGAGAAGATTTGTGGAAGAGGACGACAAAAAACAACAAGGGAACCATCAGTGGAGGAGATTTTTCCACATTCAATAGGGAGAAAATCATCGATTCATACAATAGGGTGGAGGTAATTCGAACCTCACATTTCGATTTATGTTGTTTCCTTCTATGAAAATGGATGGTTTATATATTAGATCTTGATTTGTATTTGTATTCCTCATGGTATGAGGATATCATTTTTTTCTTATCTTTGACAATAGGGTTGATAAACCTGTATGTGTTTATTGTGTGAAGAAGGCAAAATCCATTGATGGTTTGCATGTTACTTGTTGGCCATGAAATGTTAGAACCAGTCGAACATGTTTTATTTGTAATAGCCGAGTCTTATTCATGTGTATCCATCTGTGAGTGGTAGTAGCTAATGTAATTTCTTTCCTTGTTTGGTCGTCTCTAAAACATCATCGAATTGTTTGCATGTTCAACTATGAAGCCACTTTGAAACGATGCTCCGTTTCTTTGGCAAGGTATCGACCTTACCCATGGTCATCACAATGGGTGATCATTCTCCCTTTTGATACCATCTTGGTTGATGAATGATCTCTATCTTTTTGCATATTGTATTGAGCAACTAATGTTTCCTGCCTTTAATGAGCGATGTTAACGCTCATAAGAATACACATAGATATTTTCCATATTGTTGTTAAAGTGATATTAATTAAATGCTGCTAAAAGATGGCCCTATGAAGCCGTATCTTGAGTATTTATACTGATATATCTTACACTGATTGGCTTGATACATTCTTGTGATATGATTTATAATTAATTTAGAATCACCATGAATATGAATATGTTTAATTTCAGAGGCTATCGTGGCACACAAACTAGAAATTGAGGCTTTATACTAAATGATATTATTTGTACAATGGAACTCTAATAAAAAAGAAATAGGGATTGGATTTCCCTTAGGTAAAATTATAACTACACATAACTTGGAGCCAGTTTGACATCTCAGTCCATCAAAATACATTTCCCATATAGGCTCATGATTCAAAGTAAATAGATTTTCAACCGAGAACTGATCTAGATTAGGGAAATCATTAGGTGAGGGAACTTTTTATAATAGATCAGTGATAAATTGACTTTTAATTGATTTATGAGTGATGAAGTTAAGATCAAACTTAGACAACAACATCATACACTTTTCTAGCTTTCCAAAGAGATTAGTTCTAGAAAACAAGTTCTTAAGAAGATCGCTTTTAACTATTACATGAATCTTTGCATGGAGAAAACAATGCATTAAATTTTTCATTACAAAGATGAGAGAGACATTTCTTTTCCATCTCATAATAAAAAGTTTCATAATTTACTAGAATGTAGCTAATGTAATGTATTGCTCTTTCGTTACCATGTTGTCATCATGTTGAGCTAGTAAAGCTACTAAAGCATGAGGTGATGTTGAAATACACAATAGAAAGTGTCTATCATGCATTATGGAAATTAATATACGAGGATTGGGCATGTAAATTTTGATAGACTCAAAATCTTCTTGATACTGATCATTCCACCAAAAACATGTCTTTATTCAACAAACACATGAATGGAAGGGTACAGTTAGCCATTGGGATACAAATCTATATATTACCTAACTCTTCCTATAGAGGAATGAATTTCCCACCCTCAAGATAATGAGATCTCAAGGGGAGAACTATCTCTCATCTACCTCAATTGATATGACTCAAGTATTTATTAGGATAAGAGGAATATTAATTTTAGTAAATAAAAAAAATTATGCAATACTTCCGGACATTAGAAACTGATAGAACAAAGCATGGAGGTCTTTTGGACAGCTCAACAAGATTTTTATGCAAAATAATAGTGTGAATATTAGACGGAAATTTAGTTGTGTTGGAGTCCCATATCGAAAAAAAATTGAGGTTGTCACAGAAGAACACGTAAATACTCTATGCATGTATCTAGTGTAAAAGGATGTGAATTATAATTATACAAAATTAAAGGTACTAAAATAAATATATTAAAGGAAAGTGAGATGAAAAGAATGTGGAAAGGTTCAAGATTGCACTAAGAATATTTAATGGCATTCAAGCTCAATCCGAGAAGATTTTCCCACATTAACCTACACACATAAGACTAAGGAAAAATGTTGGGTGTTTGTTTAGTAGTTTTCCTCAATCGAATCCTAGTATTGGTGTTTCCACCTCCATGATCAGTCCTTAGACAAGATAATGAAAAATATAGATGTGAAATGATAAAATACGAACAATATGCTCATGAGAAAAATAATATACTTGAATAAGAGATTTGAATTGTTATCACATATAAGCTATGTAGCTTGTTGGTGTAGTAAGGAGGTGACAAGATGTTGTAGAAAAATGGTGCATAAAGAGTTTTGTATCTATTTCTAAGAGATTTTGAGAGTAAGATGAAGAAGTTTTCAACATGCAAAATCAGGAATGAAGTAGAGTGAATGAAGATTAAATCCCTTCCTTCCAAAAGGGAGGGATTTTTTGGTCCAACCAGCCAATTTGATAGATTCTCAACATAGTTGTAGGTTTTTAGAGGTGTTACACTACCAAAATGTGGCAGGTGTAACTTCTAAACAACCACATTAGTCATAGATTTATGTAGGACACTAGTACGATGCACAAATTTCTCCATGACACACATTGGTTCTTGGAAAGAATGGACTTAATAGTCCTGAAAATGGCCATGCTAGGTGGTGAGAAATGGTTTTAGGCTAAGGGAGAGAATAATTACCTTAGTTTACCTTAGTTTATCTAGATGAATGATTAACATCATTCTCAGCCTGGGCTAATTGATGGGTAAATCCCTATCATTCCAATGTTGCCACAATGTGGAACGATATTTTTATTATTTTGATTTACAAGTATTAAAGATAACTATATCATGAGAAATGTTTTTCGAGTTGTGGCCTATCAGAAGGGCCAATGGGTCATGGGATAATTTTATCACTCAACAAAATTTCTAATTTCTCCATTCATTATTTTGAGGTATGTATATATATATATATATATAAATATATATAAATATACATAGTCGATAGTAAGGATGTTGTTTCGGTGCCGAATGTGATACCATCACCAATTTTTTGTTGTTTTGATGTCTCTACCAATTGAATTTTTCCCTCATACATTATTATAGATGTAACATTAAGCACATAATGTTAGTCCATAGCTTATGTATCAACCCTTCCCTTTTGCATGTATCTAATGGATAATAGATCTGAATGGAATTATTTTGTTTTCTTGATGTTAAAACATTTTAAGGATAAAATAATTAGAATGATTAAGGTTCATCATAATTGTTTGATAATACTAACTTAGATAATGAAGAGAAAATAAAGGATATGAGAGTATTCTGAACAATTCTTCATTCAAATAGAATGACACTCTTGATAGTGAACTAAGTGGGTAGAGATTAGTTTCGAACCAACATAATATTTCATTGACCGAGTGTTTCTAACTTGATACAAAAACACCAAATCAATTGAAAGGATTATTTGAACTCCAATTAAATTATGGTTAATGAATTAGTTGTTATATGTAACCATCTTAGTGATAGTCTATAAAATTGGTTTAACCTCATTATGTTTATGATGAAAAGTGGACATCTTAAATTGGACAAAAATCTATATGTGATGGAAATTTCTTTTTTTAAGAACGTATGTGCATACTCATTTATTCTTTTTTTTTTATAGAAGGCCATATATGTGTACATGCATAAGTCTTCCATTTATGCATTACACATACATGCGATATACCATCTTTATTTAATTATATCATTTTCTTACATGAATGTAGAATTCAATCATATAATGATGGATTAAAGGAAATAATGGAACCTATAGGAAATTAATGCATGTACTATGACAATTTCATGATATTACTGTTGTGAACATGTATTATGTTAAAATTTTATTTTTTAATGTTAAATATGGTTGAATTTCTTGCATATACATGCTAAGCATAGATAGTCAAATGAATCAAATGTAGACAATGAAGTAGATAGATTGATTCGGGAAATATTGACTAGGAAAAACTATTGAAACTGGATTTTCTATTTGCAAATGTGAAGATGTAGATAAGATGTAAGTTATCTTAAGTTGAGGGATGTTATCTTTCGAGACGAGTGCCAAAAATGGGTTAACAGAGAGATAGGTTTTACTTTTCCAAAATCTATGTTTTTAGCTATATACAACATATGCTTGGCCAGGCGCGTGTAGTCCATTATGTTGAATGGTCTAACTTATATGATGTATTCTCTCTACCATTTCCTTGCTTAGATCTTGCATGTTCTAAATGTAAATAAAAATGAATGTAGTTGCATAGAACACACCAGATTCCACCGTGCATACTATATCTCTTGCTAAGTATTTCGTGCAGGGTTGGCCATTCTTTGAGTAGGAAGTATACTGGGGAAGGATAGCTTCGTGGTTGGGTGAAAAAGTTCTTGAACCATGTTCTCATCCAATAGATGTGATGGGGGTTGATGAGGATCACATGTAATCCCATAATCTTAATTATTGTACTGTGTATTTCATGATGTAAACCTAATTGACTAAGAGGATAGAAGGCCAGAGTCAAACTTTATAATTATAAAACTGACATTTGGAAATGGGTATTAAATATTATTTGACATGAGATGCTATGATGGGAATAGCTAATTGACTATGACTCTAAAATTTTATTCATAACATGTCATATTTCTTAATTTTCTTGTGTTAAATATGTTTGACACATTACATTTGGTATCAAAGCTTAGGGTTCAACTCAAGGCCTATGAGTCCACAAGGGTTTAAGTTAGGGTTAGTTGACCCTTAATTCAAAATCAAGTTTAATGAACCTAATTGAATGTAGGTATGGGGAGGTCAAGTTCAGGGAAGAAGAATGGGAGAATTGTTAGGAAAAATAAAAAGAAAGTTATTGAAGAAAACCTAATGCTTGAAGTCCAACTTGAGATTCCCAAAGAAGAGACCTTGGCACACACCCTCACTCGAATCAAGTTAGAGAGGGGCAAGAAAATTGAAGAGTCTAAGTACCTTGTAAAAACCAAGAAACCTTCAACAATTTGAGATTGCCCTTTGGGGTGTGGACCTAATGCACCCATCCTAACTAAAGAGGAAAAGAAGTGTTTGTGCACATATCCTACCTCTTCTAAGAATTTTGTAATAGACTCCGATGAGGACCCAAAGGAGTTTCCTCTATCTGATAATGAATAGCCCACCTAGTAAGGAGGGTAAATTTTGTAAACCGGATCTTTGTAATCCAATATTATTATAAATAAAGGAAGTTCTTCTTGTGTTCAAATTGTGAGTTTGGATGAATTACTTTTGTTATGAATGCATGTGAATATATTTTCAAGATTGCATGCTTTAATAAATTAGAATTATGTGCTTGCAAGGATAATTTTAGAAAAACTTGTGACAGTAATGCTAAATGCGATCTTTGATGTATGTTAAATGAGAACCATCATGGTGAACAACTAGAATAGAAGTTCAAGTGGTGGTCAAAACGAAGGTCAAAATGAAAGGCTAGATAGGATCCTTGACCTCCTAAACCAATAGGAAAATATAATTAACCATCTGGAAGGAGAATTTTGAGGCATGCAAGATGGTCAGAACTGAAGGATTGAGGAGCAGATGCTAGGGAATAGAGATCTCGGTGTCAATAACTGAGCAATAATTGAAGGAGAGCTTAGAAAGGACGTAAAAAGGGTGAATCCACAAAATTTTGACTACAAAACCATAGGAGACAGAGTGAAATATTGGATCATCGAAATGGAGAAGTACTTCTGACTTCATAATTTATCACATGAAACTAAGGCCACATGGGCAACCTATCACCTCTTTGTTGAGGTAGCTACCTAGTGGGATAACGAAATGGCATAATAGAGACTCCAGATTGAGGAGATCGCCTAGGAATAGTTCCTCTAGAATTTCCAAAAAAGGTGGCTTCCTCAACACTTCTTCGACAAGAAAATGACAGAGTTCCAGAACTTAGTTCAGGGGAGCATGTCGGTAACTCAATATTGGGAGAAGTTCACTCTTTTGCTAAAGTATGTGCCCCAATATCAGACTAACCGTGAGAACTTCCGAACCTAAAAATTTATACTTGGATTGAGACTTTAGATTGGAATAGAGGTAGATTTGCATAACCTACTCACCATGGAGGAGGTCTTTAACAAGGCCACCAAGCAAGAGCAGAAGTTGCAACAGCTATCCAATCTCTAAAATAATTAAGATTCTAAGTCTTAGTTTAGGAATAATAAATTTAAAAAGGGAGACAAACCCTGATAGATGAGGAATCTAAAAAATGGGAAGTGATTTACAGGATAAAGTAGAGGATAGTAATGGCAGAAAGAACAAGAAGGAAAATAGAAGCAAAGACAATTTTGAAAATAAGCAGAAAGGCTCCAAGGAAGATAGGTCAGGAGCTCAAAAAGGGTCTCATGATGGTTGCTACACCTATAGAGGTGACCATTATTCCTTGAGTTTCCCACAACTTGCAAAGGCATGAAAAGAAGGAAATCAACATCAAATCCATGATATGGTGGATGATAGAAAAGTTGAATATCAGGCCTCACCAATCCAATTGTCGGGTAAGATTTATGGTAAACCTATTTCTATTTTGATTGATACTAGAGATACTAAATGTTTTGTTGATCCAAAGATTATTTCTAAGCTATCCATTTGACTTGGAAATGTGACCAATTCTTGGACAGTCTAGTATGGAAATCGAGTAGAGCGCAGGGTGGAATCCTATCTCTATAGCAACGAGTTAGAGCTTCCTAGCTTCCTGACTCAATTCAACCTTTACGTGGTGCCTTTAGGATCTTATGATGTAATGTTGGGAATTAATTGGTTGCACAACTCTATTGTTAACTGTGAGGATAAGATGGTGAATTGTCTAGATGACTATGGAAACCCGGTCAAGATATATGGAATCTAGAGACCATTAAAACTTAGGCAGATCTTTGCTATGCAACTCAAGAGGGCTTAGAGGAAGGGGTGTACCATTTATGTGGTACATGTTAGCTAACCAGAGAAAATGAAGCCTTATTTGGATGATTACCCCATTCTCAAAGAGGTTTGAGATGTATTCCCTGAAGAACTAATGAAACTACCTCCCAAGAAAGAATTTGATTACTCTATTGATTTAGTACCGAGAGTGGAACCCCAATCTAAAGCCCCATACAAAATTACTACTACTGAGTTATTCGAGTTGAAGGCCCAGTTGTAGGAACTAATAAGCAAGGGGTTTATTCGACTTAGTGTGTCTCCTTGGGTGTATCAGTTGTTTTTTTAAGAAGAAGGATGGAACCTTACATTTGTGTATCGACTATCAAATGTTGAACAAGTTGGCCATCAAGAATAGATATCCTCTCCCAAGAATTATTGAGATATTTGATCAAATGAAGGGATCAACAGTGTTCTCTAAAATAGATCTCAGATCTAGTTATCATCAGTTGAGAATAAAAGAAGAGGACATCCCTAATACTGCTTTCTGAACTTGTCATGGACACTATGAGTTCACGGTGGTACCTTTTTGAATGACTAATGCACCAAAAAATTTCATGAATCTTATGAATAGTGTATTCAAATATTCCCTAGATGAATTTTTCTTGACTTTTATAGACAACATCCTCATTTATTTCATCTATTAAGGAGCATGATAAGCATTTGAGGATAGTCTTACAACATCTCAGAGAAAAAAATATTTTTGGAAAGCTATCCAAGTACTCGTTTTATCAAGACATGGTGCATTATCTTGATCACATTATATTAGAGGAAGGAGTCTCTATAGACCCCAAAAAGATTAAGGCAATAGTAGAATGGCCAACACCTCAAAGTGTGACTAAAGTGTGGAGATTTATGGCACTAGCGGGATACTATAGGAAGTATGTGCAAGGAATTTTGTAGATTGCATCCCCAATCACATCTCTTCAAAGGAAAGGGAAAATTTTGGAGTCGATAGAAAAGCATACGCAGGATTTCAAAATCCTGAAGGAGAAGCTCACAGCATCCCTAGTGTCGACCATACCGGATCCTAATGGGTAATTTACAGTAATCATAGATGCTTTAGGAGATGATGTAGGATCTGTATTGATGCAGGATGGGCAAGTGGTGGCGTATGAATCCAAGAAGCTTAAACAACATGAAACAAACTATACACCACACAATTTTGAATTGGCTACAATAGTACATGCCTTGCAAATGTTGGGGCATTATCTATTGGGGAAGCCATTTGAGCTCAAAAAATATCATCTGGGACTAAAATATATCTTTACCCACCAAATATCAACGCACGTCAGCGAAGACGGTTGAAATTCCTTAGTGAGTATGACTTTGGAATTGAGTATATTAAAGGAAAAGAGAATAGAGTGATAGATGCTCTTAGTAGAAGAAGGCATCTGGCAGCCATGGCCATGACATGGTTGAATCCTAGGAAGCAGGTGATGCAACACTTGCTAGGGGATGATCATTATGAGAAGGTAAAGAAAGCTCTTCAAGAGAATCTTTTAGACCATCGATACGATGGGTATGAAATTGAACTAGATGGAATTCTAAGATACTAGAGGAGAATGTATATTCTAGATTCTGGATAACTCAAGAATTTGGTATTAGAGGAAATCCACAATGCACCATATTCAGGAAACCCTAGAGTTGTCAAGATGATCACATAATTGAAATTGTTATATTTTGGCCTAATCTCACGAAGGATGTAGTCGAGTATGTAGCCAAATGCTTGGAATGTCAGCAAGTCAAGGTTGAACATGTGCATCCAATAGGGCTTCTCTATCCTCACAACATACGTGAGTATAAGTGGTAGGTGATCAATATGGAATTTATCCAAGGCTTACCAATGAGAAAAAGAAAGCATGATGTCATCTTGGTAGTAGACAATAAGTTGAATAAGGTAGCACACGTCATTTTAGGCAACCTAAAGGATGGATCATTGACCTTGGCCAAGAAATTTATCCAAGATATCTTCCATTTACATGGAGTTTCAAAGACTATCATATCCGACAAGGATACGTGAATGACATCCAGTTTTTGGACAACCTTGAATGCATATTTGGTAACTAAGTTGAATTTTAGTTCAGCATATCATCCTCAAACTAACGACCAAACTCAAAGATTCAATCAAGTAGTAGAGGATCTCCTGTGAATGTACTAGATGGTCCAACAATATAAGTGGGAAGAGGATCTATCTTTGGTAGAATTTACATACAACTCTTTCCATAAATCCTTAGGTATGGAACCTTCTGAGCATCTTTATGGGTGAAAGTGTTGTACACCCATGGTGTAGGAGCACCTGGTTGATTTCTTGCCTCCATGAGGAAATTTTGTCATTTTGGATTGATGGTTGGCTTTTCTTTGTAATAAGGTCGTGCAAAAAAAGCAAAAATGCAAGAATGGGAAGATGAAGAGTCAAATGGTGAAGGAAGGTTAAGAGTTAGTTTTTTTTGGTTGGGGAAGGTTTGGGATGCTTTAAAAAGAATGGTACACATCGGTGAATGGTTGGAAGTTGTAAATTTCAAATTTAAATATCAAACTTTATGTTGTCCCTACGTTTTCTTCATAATTTGCTATTACAGAGTGTGGTACAGCGTGGTACGGCTTGGGATTGAACTTTTATGAATTAGAATTGAAATATTAATGTATCAGATTTCATTTGAAGCTTGTTTCAATTGATTTCTTCATCGTTTGAGGAAGTTAGAAGCAAAATACCAAAATCTACTTGGAAACCCTATTGTGAGGGTTTGAGAGAGTAAAAAAATGTATTTGTGACCCATTCCACTGGTAGAATTTCTTGAAAATTGGTGGAATGGGTGCATTTAGATAGGGATAAGTTTTCATCAAGGTTTCAAGAGTAGGGGATAGGGTTTGATGATATTTTGTTGATGCCCAAGTTGATATTTCATGGTTTTTTAGCTTAAATTAATGGGTAGGGGTTAGGGTTTGATGAAAAAGCATTGGTAAAGAGTGGGAGTTAGTTTGGGAAGCATGTTTAGGAACTAAATGAAGTTTTTAAGGTGTTTGTGAAGATATTTGAGGCCATGAGAGCTAAGAACCAATAAAGCCCCTTGAAAACAAGCCTAATTAGGCCTTGTAGCAACGAGACAGTCAAAATTAGAAGGATACTTTTGAAAACAACCTCATGTAGTTTCTTGGTATGTTGAAGAAGGCTGAAAAGGGTACTTGATACTATGTTTTTTTTTTGGAGTTTCCACCTCATTTGGAAGTTGTGTCTATTTTTGTCTCTTGGGAGTGCTACAAGCAAATAGGCTTCTTGAAGGTGAGCGATGGAAAAATTGAAGAGTCAATGTCCTTGGGGACTTGTATTGGCCTAAATATATCATGTTCATGATGTTCAAGGTGTGTTAGGGGTTCAGTAAGTGATTTGGGTCTTAATTCCACTTTTGGTGTCTTTTAGCCCTTGAAGAACCATGTTTCTTGTGAATGAAACTTTGAGTCAAATGATTGAACAAGCAAGAAAAAACCTAGTATTTTGGAGAAACCTTTAAACCTACCCCTACTCTACATCAACCCATTAGTTGGGACAGATTATAAGATAGGGTGGTTCCTAAAATGATCGAGGAGATGGAAGAGCAGACGAAACTCATCAAGGGAAGATTGAAGGAAGTGACAGATAGACAAAAAGTTATGTCGACAAGAATGGAACCTTCAGATAGTTCTTAGAGGGAGTTAAAGTATTCTTGAGGGTCAAGCCGCATAAGAGCTCTATTACTTTTGGGAAATCTTCCAAGTTGACCCCTAGATATGTGGGACCTATTGATGTGCTAGAAGTCATTAACCCGGTTGAATACTGACTTGCTCTGCCACCTGCTCTAGCTCAACCTCATAATGTATTTCATGTTTCTTTGCTTAACCCATATCATCTAGATGTATCTCATTTACTTGACTGGAATTGTTTATAGGTGCAAGATCCAAGAGTGGTGCTGGTGGACCCATTAGAATTTTGGATAGATGCAACATTAAGTTGTGAAATAGAGACATTGTTCAATGTAAATTTTAGTGGGATCAATATTCCTAGGACAATGCTACTTGGGAGGATGCAGAGAAAATAGAACATTCCTTTCCTCATTTGATTGCTAGAAAAATTCTTAATATTCATCACAATACTTTTGCTCTTGAATATTGGAATGCATATTTTGGCTTGAATAACAATATGATTGAATATTGAAAAAGACATATTTTATTTTGTGTTGTTCAATAAGACATTGAGATGATGTCTCTTCCAAGTGGGGAAGGATGTCACGTCTCAAAATTTTTCTTGCATTTAAAAAATGTTAAGTCATTTAAATATTCATGGAAAATGAAATTTATCAATTTTATTTGAGATAAATTTAAGATTTCAATGTCATTTGAAATATATGTATATTCATATGAAGGAATACAAAAGATGAATGTTGTGATATGAAATGGAATCATTTTTCTTCGAGCATTGGTTATTAGTTACTGATGAAACTCTGTAAGTACAAGTGTGTGGATGTAGGAATAGGTTGAAGACTGAGAAAATGGTTGAGGTAGGAATATTTATCTAGATGACCACAGTAAGCTCGATGGAATCTAGAACATGCACACACCACTAAATAACATCTGTATTTAGTTAGCAACTTGGTAGATATCATTTCATTTTTTCTTACATAAAATGTATAAATGACTAATCAGGTAACCTCACGGAAAAACAAATTTTAATGGAACATTTTTCTTACTGTGTTCATTTGATGCAAATTTTATAATATTGAGTGGTGTTAGAAATATAGATGCATGAGCTAAATGACCACTCTTGAATAAAACAATGAGCATAATTATTTGGTTGTGTGAATGTATATATATATAACTACATATATAAAATTATCCTCCTTTAATTGAAAATAAGGTGTTTTATATGGAATTCAAAAACCTAGGAAATAATTGATTTGATCACCTTGGGAAAAAACTGATCATATCCCATGCACTCTGAGCATAACTGCCACCATAATGAAGGATATTTTATGCTAATTCAACATGGAGTAGTGGGAAGATATGTGTGAGGAGTTGTGGGATAGTTAACACCACAACCTCCCATTTTAGAAAGGGCAAGAAATATTGGTTAGGGGGATTCAGGAAAAAGGGGAGATCTTGGGAAAAAAATAGGGCAGAGAAGATTTGGGGAAGAGGCGACAAAAACAATAGGGGAACCATCAATGGAGGAGCTTTTTCCACATTCAGTAGGGAGAAAATCATCGATTTTTACAAAAGGGTGGAGGTAACTCAAACCTCACATTTTGATTTCTACTATTTCCTTCTATGAAAACAAATGGTTTATATATCAGATGAATTTGTGCAAGAAATTAAATGATTTGTATTTGTATTCCTCATGGTATCAGGATATCATTGTTTTCTATATTTTTAGTGTTGATAAATCCATATATGTTCATGTCACCCCTGATACCTTACGTGCTCATTATGTAAAAAGGGTGGAACCCACTATTGGTTTGCATGTTACTTGTCGGCCATGAAATGTTAGAACCATTTGAACATGTTTTATTTGTAATAGTCGAGTCTTATTCATGTGTATCCATCTATGAGTGGTAGTAGCTAATGCATTTTTTTCCCTATTTGTTTTACACTAGTAGAATTTGGAAATTAAATGACTACTTGAGTAAAAATTTAGTCAGAACAACTAAAAATGACTAAATTCTACTATTTTTTTGCAACTCAGCTATAAATGAGTAAATAAATGACTAACTTGGTTGTCAACTAAAAAATTATTTAGTCATGCAAATAAAAATGACTAAATAGTTAGTCCTACAAATAAAAGTCGGTAATTAAAAAATATATTTTGAATTGAAAAATTATTGGCAAGATGCTAATCATTTCCTCTCCATTGCTATAATTGATAAATTATTGGCAGGGTGCAAATATTTCCTTCACTGTCCTTTAGTTAGTTTGAGATCCAAGAGCCTCATAAAGGAATTTAAGCTCAAACTAATATCTTTAGTACAAAAAATCCTTCATCTTGTTCTCACTAGATGCTCATTAATGAACAAGTTTTCCATGTATAAAGAGGATTAGGGTTTGAATCTCGAGCCTTTTTGTAGACGTTTGATGGAGAATAGAGGACTTCTTCAACAAGTATAACTTTAGGACACAAGGATATCGGTAATGTAGTATGACTCAGTGCAGACTTCTTCCTGTATTTTGGTATTTTTTGAGCTTATATTTAGAATCCCTATAAAGCTTCCAAATGTAAAATGGACATTTGGTGTTTCATAAATTCTACATTTGACATTTTTTTAGGAATTTGAGTGATGCCATTTTTTTCTCTTCATAACCTCATTAGAATAATAATTTGAAAGAGTTACCTTTCATTCCATC
Source organism: Sequoia sempervirens (assembly GCA_007258455.2). NCBI lineage: Eukaryota > Viridiplantae > Streptophyta > Pinopsida > Cupressales > Cupressaceae > Sequoia > Sequoia sempervirens. The sequence goes on along the minus strand of VDFB02000003.1, from coordinate 285,880,829 downwards.
CCTTCAATCAATGCTTAATTCATGCATTGCTTCCACATAGCACTATGTTTTCAAAAGAAAAATTTGTCATTGTTTTGATAATCTACTAGAACTATCCTGCATCTTTGACCTTGCACAATCCTTGTATCTTTGTATCTAAGTTATTAAACCCTTTCTTATAAACCCTCAGATACTACAATACCAAACAAGGTAACTGACCCCTTAGGAGGGATTTTGTGCTTCTTGCAACGTTTCCCTACCTCCAAATGCAAATGATCATGCTTGTATACTTACTTGCATAAAATAAAACCCTATACTGACATGGTCTACATGCACAAGAAGCTCATAAGGGTTTGGTCTTTAGTGCTACCACATCTCACATGCTTGATATGATGAGAGGATTGAATTATCAGTGTGAGGTTGAACTCCCTTCTTGATGTCAAAGAGGAAACATGCAAGGTTTGGACTTCTTGCCAATGAATCTTCTTTTGAAAGCAACAAAATCACTCCCTTTGTTGCATTCTTGAAACCTTAGGTAACAGTCATCCACACTTAACTTCCCCCTATGCATGATCAGTTTTCACTTCATAATGATGTTTCCCTTCAACTTTTGAAATTTTCCTATTATAAAACCCTTAGGGTTTGATCGAAAAGATACATATTCATGTATAATGAATACCATTCCTCATATCTCTCTCAAGGATGTGTGCATTCCATGTGAATGTATGCACACCACGCTAGCATCCTGACAAGATTCCTACCCTTGGAATTTGCAAAACCGTTACATCTTTGGTTGGGCTTGAAGGTAACAAATTCTATGCTTCCTTGACTAGTGAGAATCAACCTTTTACCTCCATTTCTTGCATTCAAACTCTAATTCTTGGACTTCTTCATTCTATATTCACTCCCTCTTCATTCTTTCATGCTCTACACACTTCAAAAAAAATTCTTCACACTTGATTCGTGCTTCTACACCATTTCTCTTGTTGTTGAAAATTCTTCTCTTGGCTTCAACATCACATTATTCTTGCAACACCATTTCCATTGTTGGACTATCAAGCTTCATCTTCTCTACGTGGTTGTGTCACTCTCTTCTTTCTGCTATTGGCCTTGAGTGCTTGTAGTTGGGAAGGTAATATTGAATCTTATTATTTTGGTTGCATCATCATGCTTTTAGAGTGGCATTCTATTTGTTTGTGCTCTCTATTTGGTTGTATCATTTCCATTATATTCTACATCGATTTCTCTATCTTGTAGCATTTCAGTTGTTTGCAGAGGTGGGAACACCAAAATGGGGGTCTGACGGATGTAGAACTCAAACACATTCCTAAAATTTTCTTGTTCTTTTGTGTGTAGGTATAGGCTTGTTACATGGAATTAGCTAGAAGATTGGATTGTGTGTAAAAGGTATATTTTCTAACTCTTCTTTGTCATTTTTACATAAGAATAGTTTACAGTATTCTTCTTGTTGTACCTTTTTTCTTTTTGTACTCTTTCTATAAACTATGAAATCTTTGTTAGTTGGGTCATTAGCAGGCCCTTTGCATTTTCTATTTGTTCTCTAGACCTCTGTCTATATAGGACACGCCAGTGTGTCCCTAAGATGCGAGTGTGTCACGTTGGGGTTTGGTTCCCATGTTGTTGTCCTAAGTCAATGAGTTGTCTAGTTTGCAGTCTGAAACCTCTAAGGTCGGATCACTTGGTTTCCAAAAAACCTTTCTTTAGTAGAAGAAAAGTAGTTCATTACTTGCCCTTCCTTTTTAGCCTCTCTCCCAACTTGTTAAACTATCCAAGGTAGTTTGGGGTACTTCATTCCTTAGGACTCTCCTGTGACTTGGAACCTGGCGGTGATGAATCCCCCTATTCTACAAATACATATGTGTTGAGTTTGGGATTTGAGCATTCTAAATCAAATCATTGTGTTTATTATAAATCTAATGGTGATCATTTCCTATTTATTGCATTATATGTTGATGATGTGTTATTTATTGGTAAAGGGAAATGAATGACTTCAGAACTAAAGTATGAGCTTGCAACTAATTTTGAAATGAAAGATCTTGGTGCAACTAAACACATTATTGTGATGGAAATAAAAAGAGATAGAGTTAATAGAAATCTATGGCTTGGCCAGTAAGTATGCCAATTTAGTTTTACATAGGCTTAACATGCAAGATTGTAGACCATTATGTTTTCCTTTTACAATTGGAACAAAGTTATGTGCTTCATATTTTCCAACATCCCCATTGGAGATGGAAGACATGACTAAAGTGCCTTACCAAAATGTAGTTGGAAGTTTGATGTATGTTATGGTTTTCACTAGACTAGGCTTTACCCAAGCAGTGTGAGTTTTTCTAGATATATGTCTAATCCTGGTAGAATTCATTAGGATGCAGTTAAAAAAGTCTTCAAATATTTGTGGGGTATCTAAGAGTATTCCTTGTGTTATCATGGTAATATGGTGGGAGATGGGAATTCCCTTGCTATTCGTGGTTATGTGGATTCTGATTGGGTAGATGATGTTGATAGTAAAAGATCCACCAATACTTATGAGTTTACTTTATTTGGTGTTGCAATTAGTTGGATGGGTAAGAGATAAGATGTGGTTGCTTTGTCCACTACTAAAGCTAAGTATATGGAATCTACTCATGTTTGTAAAGAAGCCATTTGGCTTATGAGGTCCTACTGTGTTCATATATTAGAATTAAACAAGGTACAGTGACAGCTAGAGTGTGATTTGCCTAGTTAAGAACCCAATATTTCATGCAAGAACCAAGCACATTGATGTACAATATTATTTTAAGAGATATGGTTGATGATGGCAAGGTGAATTTGTTTAAGGTAGAGACTTTAATGAATGTTACTGTAGACACTGAAAAATGTCCTAAGTCTGCAAGCACCATATTTCTTGGTCATCATCCTTCGATAATTAAATAATTTCAATTATTTTATTATTCTTGATTATATTCCTCTTTTAATTAAATAATTTTTAATTATTTAATTAATTCACTTCCTAATTTTATTCTATCTTGATCAATTAAAATAAATTAATTGTGTTGCTAATATCCCCCTTTCTTCAATAATTAAATGAATTAGTATTTATTTAATTATTTGCTTGTCATCTTTCGTCTATGGTTAAATAATTATTATTTAATTATTTAACTATTCACTCCCTTTTTCAATTCTTCCATTGTCAAATAATTTTCAAAATTATTTAATCGTCCTCTATGTGTCTCTTGTATTAAATAATTAATTTAATTTAATTATTCAATGCCACTTTTCACATTTCCTCTCATTTAATTAAAATAATTATGCAAATTATTTTACTTAATCTCCACTTGTCCCTTTTTCTCAAATAAATAATTTGAATGAATTATTCATACTCCACTTGGTCAAATATTTCTTTCTCATGAATTAATTATTTTTCAATTTTTAATTCATCCATTATCCCTCCACTTGCTCATTGATCTTCGTCATAGCTGTCCCTAGCCCACCACTTTTGGTGCATCAATCCTCCACTATTGATCTTGGCATCTTAATCCGGTTCGTTCATTCAAATGGTTATTTATCAAAGAAGCCATTCTCCTCCATTTTTGCTTTAACAACCATTATCCCCAATTTTCATGCTTTATTGTTTGCAGGTTTTTGCACAAAATCTACTCCAAATCTAAGGGAAAACTTGCAAAGGCAGCTTGAGGAGAGACAAGAGAAGTTATTCAACTTCAGTGGGGAGTGTTTTGTTTAATTTCTTTCATGTTATCTTTTCCATTTGATTGTTTTCTCTTGTTTGGATTTGGTTTTTAGCTTAGATTTGTGTTGTGACTGTCACTTAGTCTTCGCTAACCTAGTTTCCCCCTATCTTACATTGGTGAAATTGATGTGAACAATAGTTTTGGTAGAATCTGTACAATTTTTTGTGTGTTTTTGTAGGTTTTCAATATAGAATGACACATTTGTGGAAAACAACGACGCAAGTGATAAGGTGTGATGCAACTATTAAGCGGCAATTTGAGTTCAAAATCATGACACATTTGTGAGAAACAGAGATGCATTCATGGGAGAAAAAAGTTGGATTCAAAATCGTGATGCAACTTCTTTGGTGTGATGTGACATAGCATCGCATCTACAGCCCCAAACGATGCTACTGCCTATTTGGTATAAATTTTAGTTTTTTCTTTGTTTTTAGTTTTCTTTTTGGGTTTTTTTTAGTAAAGTAGGGTTTTTGGATTTGTGGCTTTGGAGTTAAGGAGCTCTCAAAAAAATTATTTCTTTAGAAACAAACAAACAAAAAATTGAGCTTTACATTAGTTCAGTTTTAAGCAAATTTTCATTTTGTTTGTTTTCTACAACTTGCATCAGGATCATAAAGATTAAAATGAACCTGCAATTCTCATTCATAAGGCTTTAAAAACAACAACAATCTACATACTTCACTCATGGGTATTAAAATGAAGATGTATTACACATCATGGGCATAAAATGAATCCAAACTTGTCTTCAAATCATAAGCAAGAGATTTAAAATTTACAAGTGTTTTTCATGTTTGGTGGTTTGCAAACTATCATAGAGTGTGTATGCTCTCCTCTCATTCCATTCGACGATCTTGAGTGATCAAAAGTACCTATTTGGAATTTCTATTACTGCACCACACATTTGGATTTTGGGCTTAAAAGGAACCCCATGTGAGTGTGAGGAAAAGGCACAAAGTATGCTCTCTCCTTGTGCTTTGTGTGATCTAGGAGATCAGAAATAAGTGTACTTCCTCACTATTGTTTCCCTTTTATTAGAGGGCCTACCACCCCGCTTTGAAAGGTGGGAATGACCCAAGTGATAACAAAGCTAAGGCCAAGCTCTTCCAAGCCACTATATAAGAAATATGCTTCTTGACAAAACTTAGTTAGCAATGGGTGCAGATGTGTCATACCGATAAGTGCCACACTTAGTAGCCCCATGAGTTGCATGAAAATCATTCCTTATGGAAAGGACTGGGAGGCCTCTTGACTCACCATAGTCTTGAGCTAATCTTGCCGCATGTATGGCCACTTTGAATGGATGCCCTTACTAAAATCCAATTTGTGTTAGTTTCCAAAAACCCTTTTATACACTCGTTGATCGCAGGAGGTCGGACCTCTGAAGGCATCCCATGTCTTCACTGAACATGTGTAGAGACAAGAATTCCTCCTTGAGGGAATGAGACTTGGTGAGCCCGAGAAGTGAGTGTCATGGAGGGGAACCAATGCCACCAAG
>VDFB02000003.1:285715653-285875506 GCA_007258455.2 Sequoia sempervirens | reverse complement strand
ATATTCTAGATTCTGGATAACTCAAGAATTTGGTATTAGAGGAAATCCACAATGCACCATATTCAGGAAACCCTAGAGTTGTCAAGATGATCACATAATTGAAATTGTTATATTTTGGCCTAATCTCACGAAGGATGTAGTCGAGTATGTAGCCAAATGCTTGGAATGTCAGCAAGTCAAGGTTGAACATGTGCATCCAATAGGGCTTCTCTATCCTCACAACATACGTGAGTATAAGTGGTAGGTGATCAATATGGAATTTATCCAAGGCTTACCAATGAGAAAAAGAAAGCATGATGTCATCTTGGTAGTAGACAATAAGTTGAATAAGGTAGCACACGTCATTTTAGGCAACCTAAAGGATGGATCATTGACCTTGGCCAAGAAATTTATCCAAGATATCTTCCATTTACATGGAGTTTCAAAGACTATCATATCCGACAAGGATACGTGAATGACATCCAGTTTTTGGACAACCTTGAATGCATATTTGGTAACTAAGTTGAATTTTAGTTCAGCATATCATCCTCAAACTAACGACCAAACTCAAAGATTCAATCAAGTAGTAGAGGATCTCCTGTGAATGTACTAGATGGTCCAACAATATAAGTGGGAAGAGGATCTATCTTTGGTAGAATTTACATACAACTCTTTCCATAAATCCTTAGGTATGGAACCTTCTGAGCATCTTTATGGGTGAAAGTGTTGTACACCCATGGTGTAGGAGCACCTGGTTGATTTCTTGCCTCCATGAGGAAATTTTGTCATTTTGGATTGATGGTTGGCTTTTCTTTGTAATAAGGTCGTGCAAAAAAAGCAAAAATGCAAGAATGGGAAGATGAAGAGTCAAATGGTGAAGGAAGGTTAAGAGTTAGTTTTTTTTGGTTGGGGAAGGTTTGGGATGCTTTAAAAAGAATGGTACACATCGGTGAATGGTTGGAAGTTGTAAATTTCAAATTTAAATATCAAACTTTATGTTGTCCCTACGTTTTCTTCATAATTTGCTATTACAGAGTGTGGTACAGCGTGGTACGGCTTGGGATTGAACTTTTATGAATTAGAATTGAAATATTAATGTATCAGATTTCATTTGAAGCTTGTTTCAATTGATTTCTTCATCGTTTGAGGAAGTTAGAAGCAAAATACCAAAATCTACTTGGAAACCCTATTGTGAGGGTTTGAGAGAGTAAAAAAATGTATTTGTGACCCATTCCACTGGTAGAATTTCTTGAAAATTGGTGGAATGGGTGCATTTAGATAGGGATAAGTTTTCATCAAGGTTTCAAGAGTAGGGGATAGGGTTTGATGATATTTTGTTGATGCCCAAGTTGATATTTCATGGTTTTTTAGCTTAAATTAATGGGTAGGGGTTAGGGTTTGATGAAAAAGCATTGGTAAAGAGTGGGAGTTAGTTTGGGAAGCATGTTTAGGAACTAAATGAAGTTTTTAAGGTGTTTGTGAAGATATTTGAGGCCATGAGAGCTAAGAACCAATAAAGCCCCTTGAAAACAAGCCTAATTAGGCCTTGTAGCAACGAGACAGTCAAAATTAGAAGGATACTTTTGAAAACAACCTCATGTAGTTTCTTGGTATGTTGAAGAAGGCTGAAAAGGGTACTTGATACTATGTTTTTTTTTTGGAGTTTCCACCTCATTTGGAAGTTGTGTCTATTTTTGTCTCTTGGGAGTGCTACAAGCAAATAGGCTTCTTGAAGGTGAGCGATGGAAAAATTGAAGAGTCAATGTCCTTGGGGACTTGTATTGGCCTAAATATATCATGTTCATGATGTTCAAGGTGTGTTAGGGGTTCAGTAAGTGATTTGGGTCTTAATTCCACTTTTGGTGTCTTTTAGCCCTTGAAGAACCATGTTTCTTGTGAATGAAACTTTGAGTCAAATGATTGAACAAGCAAGAAAAAACCTAGTATTTTGGAGAAACCTTTAAACCTACCCCTACTCTACATCAACCCATTAGTTGGGACAGATTATAAGATAGGGTGGTTCCTAAAATGATCGAGGAGATGGAAGAGCAGACGAAACTCATCAAGGGAAGATTGAAGGAAGTGACAGATAGACAAAAAGTTATGTCGACAAGAATGGAACCTTCAGATAGTTCTTAGAGGGAGTTAAAGTATTCTTGAGGGTCAAGCCGCATAAGAGCTCTATTACTTTTGGGAAATCTTCCAAGTTGACCCCTAGATATGTGGGACCTATTGATGTGCTAGAAGTCATTAACCCGGTTGAATACTGACTTGCTCTGCCACCTGCTCTAGCTCAACCTCATAATGTATTTCATGTTTCTTTGCTTAACCCATATCATCTAGATGTATCTCATTTACTTGACTGGAATTGTTTATAGGTGCAAGATCCAAGAGTGGTGCTGGTGGACCCATTAGAATTTTGGATAGATGCAACATTAAGTTGTGAAATAGAGACATTGTTCAATGTAAATTTTAGTGGGATCAATATTCCTAGGACAATGCTACTTGGGAGGATGCAGAGAAAATAGAACATTCCTTTCCTCATTTGATTGCTAGAAAAATTCTTAATATTCATCACAATACTTTTGCTCTTGAATATTGGAATGCATATTTTGGCTTGAATAACAATATGATTGAATATTGAAAAAGACATATTTTATTTTGTGTTGTTCAATAAGACATTGAGATGATGTCTCTTCCAAGTGGGGAAGGATGTCACGTCTCAAAATTTTTCTTGCATTTAAAAAATGTTAAGTCATTTAAATATTCATGGAAAATGAAATTTATCAATTTTATTTGAGATAAATTTAAGATTTCAATGTCATTTGAAATATATGTATATTCATATGAAGGAATACAAAAGATGAATGTTGTGATATGAAATGGAATCATTTTTCTTCGAGCATTGGTTATTAGTTACTGATGAAACTCTGTAAGTACAAGTGTGTGGATGTAGGAATAGGTTGAAGACTGAGAAAATGGTTGAGGTAGGAATATTTATCTAGATGACCACAGTAAGCTCGATGGAATCTAGAACATGCACACACCACTAAATAACATCTGTATTTAGTTAGCAACTTGGTAGATATCATTTCATTTTTTCTTACATAAAATGTATAAATGACTAATCAGGTAACCTCACGGAAAAACAAATTTTAATGGAACATTTTTCTTACTGTGTTCATTTGATGCAAATTTTATAATATTGAGTGGTGTTAGAAATATAGATGCATGAGCTAAATGACCACTCTTGAATAAAACAATGAGCATAATTATTTGGTTGTGTGAATGTATATATATATAACTACATATATAAAATTATCCTCCTTTAATTGAAAATAAGGTGTTTTATATGGAATTCAAAAACCTAGGAAATAATTGATTTGATCACCTTGGGAAAAAACTGATCATATCCCATGCACTCTGAGCATAACTGCCACCATAATGAAGGATATTTTATGCTAATTCAACATGGAGTAGTGGGAAGATATGTGTGAGGAGTTGTGGGATAGTTAACACCACAACCTCCCATTTTAGAAAGGGCAAGAAATATTGGTTAGGGGGATTCAGGAAAAAGGGGAGATCTTGGGAAAAAAATAGGGCAGAGAAGATTTGGGGAAGAGGCGACAAAAACAATAGGGGAACCATCAATGGAGGAGCTTTTTCCACATTCAGTAGGGAGAAAATCATCGATTTTTACAAAAGGGTGGAGGTAACTCAAACCTCACATTTTGATTTCTACTATTTCCTTCTATGAAAACAAATGGTTTATATATCAGATGAATTTGTGCAAGAAATTAAATGATTTGTATTTGTATTCCTCATGGTATCAGGATATCATTGTTTTCTATATTTTTAGTGTTGATAAATCCATATATGTTCATGTCACCCCTGATACCTTACGTGCTCATTATGTAAAAAGGGTGGAACCCACTATTGGTTTGCATGTTACTTGTCGGCCATGAAATGTTAGAACCATTTGAACATGTTTTATTTGTAATAGTCGAGTCTTATTCATGTGTATCCATCTATGAGTGGTAGTAGCTAATGCATTTTTTTCCCTATTTGTTTTACACTAGTAGAATTTGGAAATTAAATGACTACTTGAGTAAAAATTTAGTCAGAACAACTAAAAATGACTAAATTCTACTATTTTTTTGCAACTCAGCTATAAATGAGTAAATAAATGACTAACTTGGTTGTCAACTAAAAAATTATTTAGTCATGCAAATAAAAATGACTAAATAGTTAGTCCTACAAATAAAAGTCGGTAATTAAAAAATATATTTTGAATTGAAAAATTATTGGCAAGATGCTAATCATTTCCTCTCCATTGCTATAATTGATAAATTATTGGCAGGGTGCAAATATTTCCTTCACTGTCCTTTAGTTAGTTTGAGATCCAAGAGCCTCATAAAGGAATTTAAGCTCAAACTAATATCTTTAGTACAAAAAATCCTTCATCTTGTTCTCACTAGATGCTCATTAATGAACAAGTTTTCCATGTATAAAGAGGATTAGGGTTTGAATCTCGAGCCTTTTTGTAGACGTTTGATGGAGAATAGAGGACTTCTTCAACAAGTATAACTTTAGGACACAAGGATATCGGTAATGTAGTATGACTCAGTGCAGACTTCTTCCTGTATTTTGGTATTTTTTGAGCTTATATTTAGAATCCCTATAAAGCTTCCAAATGTAAAATGGACATTTGGTGTTTCATAAATTCTACATTTGACATTTTTTTAGGAATTTGAGTGATGCCATTTTTTTCTCTTCATAACCTCATTAGAATAATAATTTGAAAGAGTTACCTTTCATTCCATCCCTTCAATCAATGCTTAATTCATGCATTGCTTCCACATAGCACTATGTTTTCAAAAGAAAAATTTGTCATTGTTTTGATAATCTACTAGAACTATCCTGCATCTTTGACCTTGCACAATCCTTGTATCTTTGTATCTAAGTTATTAAACCCTTTCTTATAAACCCTCAGATACTACAATACCAAACAAGGTAACTGACCCCTTAGGAGGGATTTTGTGCTTCTTGCAACGTTTCCCTACCTCCAAATGCAAATGATCATGCTTGTATACTTACTTGCATAAAATAAAACCCTATACTGACATGGTCTACATGCACAAGAAGCTCATAAGGGTTTGGTCTTTAGTGCTACCACATCTCACATGCTTGATATGATGAGAGGATTGAATTATCAGTGTGAGGTTGAACTCCCTTCTTGATGTCAAAGAGGAAACATGCAAGGTTTGGACTTCTTGCCAATGAATCTTCTTTTGAAAGCAACAAAATCACTCCCTTTGTTGCATTCTTGAAACCTTAGGTAACAGTCATCCACACTTAACTTCCCCCTATGCATGATCAGTTTTCACTTCATAATGATGTTTCCCTTCAACTTTTGAAATTTTCCTATTATAAAACCCTTAGGGTTTGATCGAAAAGATACATATTCATGTATAATGAATACCATTCCTCATATCTCTCTCAAGGATGTGTGCATTCCATGTGAATGTATGCACACCACGCTAGCATCCTGACAAGATTCCTACCCTTGGAATTTGCAAAACCGTTACATCTTTGGTTGGGCTTGAAGGTAACAAATTCTATGCTTCCTTGACTAGTGAGAATCAACCTTTTACCTCCATTTCTTGCATTCAAACTCTAATTCTTGGACTTCTTCATTCTATATTCACTCCCTCTTCATTCTTTCATGCTCTACACACTTCAAAAAAAATTCTTCACACTTGATTCGTGCTTCTACACCATTTCTCTTGTTGTTGAAAATTCTTCTCTTGGCTTCAACATCACATTATTCTTGCAACACCATTTCCATTGTTGGACTATCAAGCTTCATCTTCTCTACGTGGTTGTGTCACTCTCTTCTTTCTGCTATTGGCCTTGAGTGCTTGTAGTTGGGAAGGTAATATTGAATCTTATTATTTTGGTTGCATCATCATGCTTTTAGAGTGGCATTCTATTTGTTTGTGCTCTCTATTTGGTTGTATCATTTCCATTATATTCTACATCGATTTCTCTATCTTGTAGCATTTCAGTTGTTTGCAGAGGTGGGAACACCAAAATGGGGGTCTGACGGATGTAGAACTCAAACACATTCCTAAAATTTTCTTGTTCTTTTGTGTGTAGGTATAGGCTTGTTACATGGAATTAGCTAGAAGATTGGATTGTGTGTAAAAGGTATATTTTCTAACTCTTCTTTGTCATTTTTACATAAGAATAGTTTACAGTATTCTTCTTGTTGTACCTTTTTTCTTTTTGTACTCTTTCTATAAACTATGAAATCTTTGTTAGTTGGGTCATTAGCAGGCCCTTTGCATTTTCTATTTGTTCTCTAGACCTCTGTCTATATAGGACACGCCAGTGTGTCCCTAAGATGCGAGTGTGTCACGTTGGGGTTTGGTTCCCATGTTGTTGTCCTAAGTCAATGAGTTGTCTAGTTTGCAGTCTGAAACCTCTAAGGTCGGATCACTTGGTTTCCAAAAAACCTTTCTTTAGTAGAAGAAAAGTAGTTCATTACTTGCCCTTCCTTTTTAGCCTCTCTCCCAACTTGTTAAACTATCCAAGGTAGTTTGGGGTACTTCATTCCTTAGGACTCTCCTGTGACTTGGAACCTGGCGGTGATGAATCCCCCTATTCTACAAATACATATGTGTTGAGTTTGGGATTTGAGCATTCTAAATCAAATCATTGTGTTTATTATAAATCTAATGGTGATCATTTCCTATTTATTGCATTATATGTTGATGATGTGTTATTTATTGGTAAAGGGAAATGAATGACTTCAGAACTAAAGTATGAGCTTGCAACTAATTTTGAAATGAAAGATCTTGGTGCAACTAAACACATTATTGTGATGGAAATAAAAAGAGATAGAGTTAATAGAAATCTATGGCTTGGCCAGTAAGTATGCCAATTTAGTTTTACATAGGCTTAACATGCAAGATTGTAGACCATTATGTTTTCCTTTTACAATTGGAACAAAGTTATGTGCTTCATATTTTCCAACATCCCCATTGGAGATGGAAGACATGACTAAAGTGCCTTACCAAAATGTAGTTGGAAGTTTGATGTATGTTATGGTTTTCACTAGACTAGGCTTTACCCAAGCAGTGTGAGTTTTTCTAGATATATGTCTAATCCTGGTAGAATTCATTAGGATGCAGTTAAAAAAGTCTTCAAATATTTGTGGGGTATCTAAGAGTATTCCTTGTGTTATCATGGTAATATGGTGGGAGATGGGAATTCCCTTGCTATTCGTGGTTATGTGGATTCTGATTGGGTAGATGATGTTGATAGTAAAAGATCCACCAATACTTATGAGTTTACTTTATTTGGTGTTGCAATTAGTTGGATGGGTAAGAGATAAGATGTGGTTGCTTTGTCCACTACTAAAGCTAAGTATATGGAATCTACTCATGTTTGTAAAGAAGCCATTTGGCTTATGAGGTCCTACTGTGTTCATATATTAGAATTAAACAAGGTACAGTGACAGCTAGAGTGTGATTTGCCTAGTTAAGAACCCAATATTTCATGCAAGAACCAAGCACATTGATGTACAATATTATTTTAAGAGATATGGTTGATGATGGCAAGGTGAATTTGTTTAAGGTAGAGACTTTAATGAATGTTACTGTAGACACTGAAAAATGTCCTAAGTCTGCAAGCACCATATTTCTTGGTCATCATCCTTCGATAATTAAATAATTTCAATTATTTTATTATTCTTGATTATATTCCTCTTTTAATTAAATAATTTTTAATTATTTAATTAATTCACTTCCTAATTTTATTCTATCTTGATCAATTAAAATAAATTAATTGTGTTGCTAATATCCCTCTTTCAATAATTAAATGAATTAGTATTTATTTAATTATTTGCTTGTCATCTTTCGTCTATGGTTAAATAATTATTATTTAATTATTTAACTATTCACTCCCTTTTTCAATTCTTCCATTGTCAAATAATTGTCAAAATTAATTAATCGTCCAACATGTGTCTCTTGTATTAAATGATTAAATCAATTTAATTATTTAATGCCTCTTTTCACATTTCCTCTCATTTAACTAAAATAATTATGCAAATTATTTTAGTTAAATCTCCACTTGTCCCTTTTTCTCAAATAAATAATTCGAATGAATTATTCATCCTCCACTTGGCCAAAAATTCCTTTTTGATGAATTAATTATTTTTGAATTTTTAATTCATCCATTATCCCTCCACTTGCTCATTGATCTTCGTCATAGCCTTCTTCATCATAGTTGTCCCTAGCCCACCACTTTTGGTGCATCAATCTTCCACCATTGATCTTGGCATCTTTCTAGAAGCTTAATCCAATCTGTTTGTTTGAATGGTTTTTTTATAAATGAAGCCATTCTCCTCCATTTTTGCTTTAACAATCATTATCTCCAATTTTCATGCTTTATTGTTTGAAGGTTTTTGCACAAACTCTACTCCAAATCTGAGGGAAAACTTGCAAACGCAACTTGAGGATAGACAAGAGAAGTTATTCAACTTCAATGGGGATTGTTTTGTTTACTTTCTTTCATGTTATTTGATTGTTTTCTCTTGTTTGGATTGAGGTTTTAGCTTAGATTTGTGTTGTGGCTGTCACTTAGTCTTTGCTAACCTGGTTTTCCCCTATCTTACATTGGTGAACCTAACGTGAACTATAGTTTTTGTAGAGTTCATATAGTTTTTTGTAAGTTTTTGTAGGTTTTTAGTACAGAACGACACATTTTTGAAAAACAATGATGCAAGTGATAAGGTGTGACACATTTGCTAAAAAGAACGACGCAACTATTACATGACAATCTAAGTTCAAAATCGTGACACATTTATGAGAAATAGAGACACATTTGTGGGTGGAAAATTTTGAATTCAAAATTGTGATGCAACTGCTTTGGTGTGACATGACACAGTGACACATCTGCAGCCCCGAATGACACAACTGCCTGTCTGGTATAAATTTTAGTTTTCTGTTTGTTTTCAGTTTTCTTTTTGGGTTTTTTTTAGTAGAGTAGGGTTTTTGGTTGCTAACTTTTTGTTTTTGATGTGTAGATTTGGAGTTAAGGATCTCTAAAAAAATTTATTTCTTTAGAAACAAAAAAAAAATTGAGCTTTACATTAGTTTAGTTTTAAGCAAATTTTAATTTTGTTTGTTTTCTACAACTTGCATCGGGATCATAAAGGTTAAAAAGAACCTGCAATTCTCATTCAGAAGGCTTTAAAAAGAACAAAAATCTGCATACTTCACTCATGGGTATTAAAAAAAACATGCATTACATATCATGGGCATAAAATGAATCCAAGTGTCTTCAAATCATAATGTGTTTTTTGTGTTCGGTGGTTTGCAAACTATCATACAGTACATATGCTCTCCTCTCGTTCCATTTGACGATCTTGAGTGATCAAAAGAACCTCTTTGGCATTTGTATTACCAAACCACACATTTGTATTTTGGGCTTAAAATGAACCCCATGTGAGTGTGAGGCAAAGGCACAAAGTATGCTCTCTCTTTATGCTTCATGTGATCTGGGAGATCAAAATTAAGTGTACTTCCTCGCTATTGTTTACCTTTTATTAGAGGGCCTACCACTCTGCTTCGAAGGTGGGAACAACCCAAGCGGTAACAAAGCTAAGGCCAAGCTCTTCCAAGCTGCTATATAAGAAATGTGCTTCTTGACGAAAGTTAGTTAGCAACAGGTGTAGATGTGTCATACCAAAAAGTGCCATCCTCAATAGCCCTGTGAGTTATGTGAAAATCCTTCCTTGGGGAAAGGACTAGGATGCCTCTTGACTTGCCATAGTCTTGAGCTAATCTTGCCGCATGTATGGCCACTTTGAACAGATACCCTTACTAAAAGCTAATTTGTGTTAGTTGCCAAAAACCCTTTTATACGCTTTTTGATTGCAGGAGGTCAGACCTCTGAAGGTGCCCCATGTCTTCATTGAGTATGTGTAGAGACATGAATTCCTCCTTGGGGGAATGAGACTTGGTGAGCTCGAGAAGTGAGTGTCATGGAGGGGAGCAAGTGCCACTAAGTCTCTAGTTGTCTACCTTGTTCAAGCGGCTAGAGAAATCCAAGTGGGGATATCAACCAGTGGTTTCCTTGCCAACCATAGGGCTTGTGCATTGTTGTCTATGTGCGTTTTATTTTGAAATCAAATATTTTCACATCCAAAACCACTCCAAAAACAAGTGTTTGAGACTATATTCTATGTTTTCCAATCAAAATTAATCAAAATTAGTCAAAATTTATTCAAAAACTAGGTCAAAACCATTAAACTATCAAAAACAACATTTTGTGAACTACCACTGTCAAAAGCAAAGCCACAACTGATATTTTGCACCACAAATGATCACTGGAAAACCCCAACTGTCATCCTCACTGCACTTGCACAAAATAGACCTACAACTGATATTTTGAGCTGCAACTGCCATCCTGAACTGCAATTGAACTCTAGAAACCCACAACCTGAAATGACGCATTTGTAGAAAATAGTGTCACAGTTGTATGATATCTAGAAACTCTCAAAAATATTTGTCCAAAATTTGATCAACTCTTTTTACAGTGACCTTTGATTGCTAAACCAGATACTTGCAAGCCTTATTAGTTCATTCTAGAATTTCCATTTAGGAATACCTTGCATTATAGGTTACCTTTCCCCGTCCTTTTCATTGTATAGATTAAACTTAGACCCTTAGGTTGCATTTAGACCTTCAGATTTTGAACATAGGAAGACCATTAAGCTTTTGGAAAATCCTTGGTTGCATATTCTATTTGTCATTTACCATCATCCTTCATTTTATCAATCTTTTTCATTATCACCTTGGTCAAATTTGAGTCTCAAGCTTGTGTCCTAGCCTTGACTCAACCTTGTCAAAATTATCCTCTTGATTACCACGAAGGTCAATGACACTTGGGATTGTTACATTGGGCTTAAATTAGCTTGATTGAAATCCTTTGTTTGAAATTTTAGGATTCCTTTACATTACCTTGATCTCATTTAGACTCATATTAACCCCTTTTGACCATAGCTTTAATCATCATCCTAATCAATCCTTAGCCTTTCACTTGCACTTGCACTTTACACCTTTATCCCAAAAATACAAAAAAAAAGATAGTTCATTTTTACCTTAGCCTTAGCATCATACCATCTTTCCTTAATTCATCAATTAGTCAACCTTTCATATCCTTTTGCATCCATTAGTCTCATTATCCTTGCATCCTTATATTCAAGAAAATCCAAAACATAGTTTAGTTTCATCACCACCTTGCATTAGCCTCCAACTCGCAAAAGTTTCACATGGTTGAAACAAGGTCATGAACCTAAAGAAAGGACATAGATTTTTCAAGTGACCCTTTTCATGACACTACCTTTGGGACAAATTCAAATCACTCCACACCTCAAAGGGAGACACCACAAAGAGACCAAACTGACACATGGGACAACCTAAGCTTGGAAGAATTCAACAAAAAATTGACTCCCTAAGAAATTGAAAGAGCTTACCAAGATCCTAGGGTTTTGAGCATGGTTGATCAACTCGTTGGTGTTGACCCTAATAGATTCTTCTATGCACTAGCTAAAAAGGGTGCCAATCTACCTCAAGGATTTGACATCTTAACTATTGTAGAAGGAGAAACCAAAAATCCATTCACATTTGGCATGCCCTCCTCACAACAAATGTCAAGCATACCCCTTGATACAACTACACACATGACTAACACTACTACACATGTCCCAATCATCTCAACATTTGGAAACAAGGTAACCCATACCACTACACAAGGATAGATTTTTTCACTTGGAAGTTCCTCAAATTCCATGGGTAAGACCTTTACAAATCCCCTTTTCCAAAACAAAAATCAAGGTTATATGTCACAAGGTCCCACACTTTTGCTCCAAAATGCAAACCAAGGTCCTATACCCACACTTCAAAACACAAATCAAGGTTCCTTGTTCCAATTTCGAAGAACACCTTCATCAAGTCAACATCCACCAAATAAATCTAAAAAGGTTTGCATTGCCTCAAGAAGGATCTTGAATCAAAACACTAATCAAGGGTCTATTCCATCACTCCAAAATTCTAATCAAGGATCTACTCCTTTATTCCAAAACATGAATCAAGGGTCCATTCCATCATTCCAAAACTTCACTCAAGGAAGCATTCATTAATTTCAAAACACCAATCAAGGACCTATGCCTTCATGTCAAAACATCAATCAAGGACCTACACCTCCATTTCAAAATGCTAATCAAGGACCAAATTTTCAAAACCAAGGAACAAATCAAGGGTCTACACCTCAATTCCAAAACACTATACCAAATGCAAACATGACCTTTGGAACAAATCTGAATTCCAATTTCATAGCAAACCAAAACAACACACATCAATATGGACCCATGCCACAAAGCATCAATCCCAATTCAAATCCAACATATGACCTTAATACCAACATCATGACACCAAACCAAAATAATGCAACACCATCTCTTGTAGATACATTGATGCAGAAAATACAAGCTCTTTAACAACAAATGAAAAACATACAATTAGGGACCAACAAGAAGACATATTCCATGGAGGAATTGTGCCCCTTTCCATTTGACAGAAATTTGTACATTTTGCCCTTTCCCCCTCATTTCACAAAACCACCTTTGGCTAAGTATAAGGGGACAGGGGATCCAATAGAACTCATTCAAGAATTCAACACGTATGGGAGTCTCATGTGATCCTACCTATTTAATGAGACTATTCCTGTGAAGCCTTACGAGGCTAACTCTAGATTGGTTTGCACACTTTCCTCCAGGAATTAAAACATGGGAAGAACTAGCCAACAAATTCACCAATCATTTTTCCTTCAACATTAAAAATGATTTCACCCTTGCAACATTAAGCTCAACCAAACAAGAAGAATGAGAATTACTTACCTCTTTTTACCAGAGATGGCAAGGTTTGGTTAGCAAGTTCCCTTGTCATATCCTTGAAAAAAATTGGTCACCATGTTTTTGGAAAACCTTAATGATGAATTGATGAGTCAAATTCAAATCCAATTTTGCACAACCTTTGATGAGATCCTTGAGAAAGGTGTCCTTATTGAGAAAGGTCTTATCTCAAAAGGACTAGTCAAGGTAAACAAAGAAAATCTAAAACCTAACAATGACAAAAGAAAATATTGGTCCTGAAAAAAAAATGTCACAAATGATAGAGTTATTGATGCCAAACTGATAACCAAAGGTCCAAACATTCAACTTAAAGGTCCTTCCTCATCAAATACACCAAATGCACCAAACACCCAAACACAAGGTCAAAACCAAATGTTGAACGTAGTCCAAAATAATTAACAACAAAGAGGTCCTCCCCGCCCTAAAAGAACATACACTCAATTAGGTCAACCTATCAAATTAGTCCTCAAACAACTTTTGCAGTCTAATGTCATCGCATTACCAGACACCAAAAACTATGAACCTTCCTTGATCAAACCCGATTGGTGGAAAGAAGACGAAGAATGTGAATATCACCATGGAAAAGGACACAAAATAGCTAGATGCTAGACACTCAAGAATATTATCCAAGACCTCATTAAAAATGGGACCATATCAGTAGGAGATTCACAAGGAAAAACCAATGTTGATCATACCATATTCAAGACTCCCTTGCAAGACCATGACAAAGGAAAAGCCTCTAGTTTAGGGAACAACAACAATGCCAATTATGCCACCATCGAACATGATTACAACACTATTATCCTCAATGTGAGACCCTTTGTTGATCACATTGCCACTATTACCATAAACAAGCCAAGTTTAGAATGTGTTGTTACCACTCACCGAACCAAGATAACTATTCTAGGACCTCCTAATTCATATCCAAAAATCCAATATAATCTCCTAGATCAGTTGGGGAAAACCCCTGCACAAATTTCTATCTTGGAACTCCTTTGTATTTCGCCACATCATAGGGCTATCCTTAATAAGGAATTGCAAGAAGCATCTGTACCCGCTAACCTAGATGTCAATGAATTTCAGGCCATGATTGGATACTTAGCTATGCAACACCATGCCACCTTCTTTGAGAAAGACTTTTCAACGCCAAAATTTGATCATAATGACCCCCTACACCTTGAAGTATGTGTTAATAAACACAAGATCAAACAAATCCTAGTAGACGGTGGAGGAGTTTTGAACATTTGCTCACTAAAATTGGTGAAAGCATTGGGATACTCTAATAATTGCATTGACCAAACCAAGAAAATTATGATCAAAGCTTATGATGATGTTGAGTGTTCATCCGAGGGCATAATTTCACTTCTTATAAGAGTTGGCCCAACAATACAAAACATAGTATTTCATGTCTTGGATCTGGATTTGCATTATAATATTCTCCTTGGCTGCCCATGGATTCATGTTATGAGGGCTATCCCATCCACCTACCATCAATGCCTCAAATTCCCGTACAATGGCACTAAAATTACTATTCCTGGTGACCTCGATTCTTTTTAGTATTATTCAAACCTAAAAGGAACTGTTGAACATCAAGTGCCAATCAATTGTGAGGCCTCACACCTTCCACACCAAAGATCCAAATTTAGGACAAAGGATGCAGAGAATACAATATGAAGAGTCTCTTTTCATTAGAAAGCTACCTAAATCACCAAAGTCCTATGAAAAACCGCATTTTGTGTAGCCCAAATTTATCATCCATAATCCCCTTACCACCTTCACTAAATGGGGGGAACTTTCCAAATAATCTCTAGATGACCACATTCTCACATGGTTGTACAAAGAAGAGGACACTGAACCTAAGAAATTGCCAGTGGAATAGTACCCAAAAGGGTTCCTCATGATGAAAATACAAGGATATGATGGACACAATGTCCTTGGCATAAATAAACAAGGAATGATGGAACCATTACAACCTCCTAAATTACTAAAGAATCAAGGGTTGGGGTTTGTACTAGTAAAACTAACTATCTGAGGTATCAGGCTATCCTCGAGTGAGGTTGTTGATGCTTCATATGAGATCAAGACATATGAGACTCTTGGGATTATGATGTCAATTCCAATGAATATGAATGGGATTCCCTATCCTCTGTAACCTTCATGGACCTTGAAAAACTATTTGGAGAACTTAATGAGCCTTCCCTTGAAGACACATTTGATCAAATGCTTACCATTGGTTCCCTACCGAACCCACCAAGTCCTCATCCAAGAGTCCCACTAAAAAGAGAAGAATGGATCAAACACTTTTGGAAAACCATTGATTCTACCTCCTAGGAACCTAATGACTCTACTTTTTTCTTTACCCTATATGTCCACACCATGACCCTTGACAATACTGATGATGGCTTACCCCTTGTCTACCTACAACTTATAGATTGGGATCAATAGGAACCACCAAGTTTGGACACTTTTGAGAATGGTGAAGCCATTACTGAGTTCATGGGGCTTCGTGAAGGAATACCAAGTGGGGATCATAATGTTGGACTTTCTATAGAACTCAACTATGCAACATACTTTGGTGAGGTTGTCCTGTCCTCTAGTCGCAAAAGTGAAAATGACAAAAGTAATTATAAAAATAATAGGTCTTTAGGTGAAAACTGAAAGGCGCTTGCTAACTGTGAAAAAGTAAAAATAAAGGACATATCCAAAGGTGAAAATCTCTCTGAGGCGCCCAAGGATGGAGGACTGGACAATTTCCCTATAGAACGAGAGAGATCACCATTGCTTATAGAGGAAACAAAAGAAGTAAACATTGGTACACAAGACAATTCTAGAATCATACAATTGGTAGCATATTTTACCATCAAGGAAAATCCTGAGTTTATATCATTCTTTTCATTAATTTTGCATGGTCATATGCTAATATGCTTGGATTGGATCCTGAACTGGTCCTACATCATTATCCACTACTACCAAATGCCAAGCCATATAAATAGAAGTTAAGGAAAATGCACCCCAGATTGCACTCCTCATCAAGGTGGAATTAAAGTAACTATTGGATGTTGGATTCATTCACTCTATTGATTACATAGATTGGATATCAAACCTTGTTCCTATCACCAAACTAAATGGTCAAATTAGAGTATGCACGGACTTCAAAAATCTCAACAAAGCTTATCCTAAGAATGATTTTCCTTTACCAAACATTGACATCATAGTAGACCTTACTGTTGGATATGAAATGCTATCACTTATGGATGGATTTTTAGGTTACAATTAGATAAGAATTTCTCCTGAAGATCAACCAAAGACAGCTTTCACATGCGCTTGGGGAATTTTTTGTTGGAATGTAATGCCATTTGGGCTTAAAAATGCTAGAGCTACCTATCAGAGAGCCATGACTACTATCTTTCATGATTACATGCACGTACTCATGAAAGACTATGTTGATTACCTTCTCTCAAAATATTTGGAATGAAGTGGTCACCTAGTGGTCTTGGACAAGATCTTCACCTAACTTGAAAAGTACCAACTTAGGTTAAATCCAAAGAAATGTGTTTTCAGGGTCTAATTAGGCAAACTCCTAGGATATATTGTCTCTCACAGAGGAATAGAAGTTGATCCAACCAAAGTAAAAGACATCTTGGAAATGCCACTGCCAACCAATATGAGTTAGTTAAGGACATTACAATGAAGATTACAATCAATCTATAGGTTCATTACTCAACTAGCAGACAAGATCCATCCATTTCAACACCTATTACAAAAAGGAATTCCCTTCAATTGGACAGAAAAGTGTCAAGAAGCATTTGATCAGATCAAGAAGTATCTATTGACTCCACCAGTTCTTATGCCTCTGATTGATGGAAGACATTTGATATTGTATGTGATGGCAACTACATCCACACTGGGGGCATTATTAACATAGAATGATAACAATGGAAAGAAACGAGCAATTTATTATATTACTCGCACCTTAGTCGGATATGAGTTGAGTTATAGCCCTATTGAATGAGCATGTCTAGCAGTTATATTTGCAGCCCAAAAATTGAGACATTATATGCTAAATCACAAGACAAAATTGATTGCTAAGATTGATCCTCTAAAATATCTTCTCAACAAAGCAACTCTGATAGGAATACTAGCTAAGTGGGCTATGATCCAAGGTGAGTATGACATTGAGTGCATTGACTGAAAATCCATAAAAGGACAAGTGATAGCTAATCAACTTGTAGATGCACCAAGTAGATCATCCTCTAATACTAATTTCCCAAATGAATCAATCTGTGTAATAGAAACACTGACAAGATGGAAGTTGTATTTTGATGGATCTTATACAAGTCATGGTTCAAGAGCTGGAATTCTATTCATTACACCTCAAGAAGATTCCATTCCCAAGTCATTCTGAATAGCATTTTCATGCACAAACAACATAGCTAAGTATAAAGCACTATTGACAGGACTTTGAATGGAAATAAAATGGAAAATCAAGGATCTTCAAGTCTATGGTGATTCTCAATTAGTGATTAAGCAAGTTAATAATGATTATGACACCATGGATGAGAAACTCATGCCCTACAAGTGCATGGTGGAAAGCTTTAGACTATACTTTGCTAATATTTCCTTTGAGTAGATACTGAGAATCCAAAACAAAGCAGTTGATCCAATGGCTACAATTGGATCTCTCTTGGACATTCTGAAAAATGCATCGCAATATGAGTTCTTGGTAGAAGAAATGTCGGTCCCTGCATTCGATGTCCCTGAAATTGAACTTGTGTGTGAACTTGTTGGTCTCAATTCACCTTGGTACAAAGCCATCTATGCCTATTTGCATGACCAAATTATCCCTCTTGACTTGTTCCTCAACCAACACAAAACCTTTATCTGACAAGCATCCAAATATGCCATCATTGGAGATACCCTTTACCATCGTAGCCTAGATAGTACCCTTCTCCGATGTCTCAACTCAAATGAAGCACAAACAACCCTACAAGAGGTACATCATGGTATATGTGGAGCTCACTCCACTGGTCCAACCCTAGCCAAGAAGCTCATGAGGATGGGATATTATTGGCCTACAACGGAACATGATGCCTATCACTTTGTGAAGAAATGTCACTAGTGTCAAATTCATGGAGATCTTATACATGTGCCAACTCACAAACTACAACCACTTATGTCACCATGGCCATTTTCTCAGTGGGGACTCGACCTCATAGGAAAGATCCATCCCTCCTTAGCTAATGAAGGTAAGTTTATCCTTGTTTCTACTAAATACTTTACAAAATGGATTGAATCTATCCCACTGACGTACATTATTGGAAAGCAGATAGCCAAGTTCATCCTAAATTATATCATTTGCCACTATGGTATCCTGCAGTCCATCATTATAGATAATGGCCACCCTTTTAAGAACCAAGATATTTGTGAGCTTTGTGAAAAAATTCATATCCAACACCATTTATCTACTCCATATTACCCCCATGGTAATGGCCAAGCCGAGGCATCTAATAAGACTATCCTCAAAATATTAAATAAGACTGTCAATGACGTTGGTCATGATTGGCACCTCTACCTCAATCCTGCTTTATGGGCCTATCATACTAGTGTCTGCACTCTTACAAGAGCCACACCATATTCCCTTTTCTATGGATCTAAAGCAATACTTCCTATAGAGGTCAAGTTACCATCCCTACGAGTCTCTATGCAAGGCTCGATTGATCAAGAAGAATATTGTGTATCCCGTCTACATGAGCTAGAGTTATTGGATGAAAAGAGACAACATGCTTTGAAACATCTGCAAGCATATCAAAATCGCCTTTGACACAGTTACAATAAGAAATTTTGACCTAGAAGCTTTGATATTGGTGACTTATTCTTGAAAGAAAATCTAAAGAATCAAGTAGAACAAGAGAAGCCCAGAAAGTTTGAACCTAGTTGGTTGGGCCCTTATATCATCACAACATCATATGGATCTAGCAAGTACTACATTTTATTCTCATAGTATCCCTCTAAAAATTCAAAAATACAAAATTAAAAAAAAAATGGTCACCCTGATGAAAACCTAGCAAACAGGCTTCTTGGTGACAACAAAAAAAATCAAAAAATGGAAAAAAAATAAAATAGTAAAGAGAAATAATTTGTCCAAAAGTGAAAACCACTTCGGTGGCACTTTGGATAAGTACCATGGTGAAAACATGGAAAATGGGCACCATGTGTAGTCAGTCTATGCTCCTCCGTCTACTATCACTCCATCTGGTCTTTCATCCTTCCGCTTATCCATTCACACATGTCACTTGCTCATAATAAAGCTTCATTATTCTTTCCTTGAGAACCATAAAACATCAAAATCCCAAAAACATTGGAAAACTTCAAAAACTTCCATAAACAGAGTTAGAGTTAGAGTCAGTTTATGTTAGAATGATCGAACTACATTGTCTTTGTGCATTTTCTACATAGGCAAGGATCATCTTAAATGAGCCCTTGAGACATTAGGTCAGTCCTTTTAGGTTTTCCAAATAAAATCATGACTCAGTATTTTATCAAATAAAACAAAGTCAAGTCATGTCAAACTACAAGGTCTTTGCATGTATAACGTAGGAAAGGCCATCAATCGATGAACCCTCGAGGCCACCTAGGTTAGTCCTTTAAGGTTTGTCGAGTTCGGTCTTGTTCTTGGTCCGCAAACAATCATCATTTAAACCAAATCATGAATCAACAGGAAAACATAACCTACAAAATCTTTTGTCTTCGATCACTCAATCATCTTATCATCAATAATTAATCTGGTCATTGATCTTGTATTGAAATGGGGCATTATGCCATTTTTCTCATTCGATTCTATCTCTTTCCTTTTATCAAGATGCATTCTTCCTAAGATTAGACTTTTTCTTTGGTCAATCTAGTCATTCACCTTAAGAAGGATGTGTCTTTCTTGCAGATAGG
Source organism: Sequoia sempervirens (assembly GCA_007258455.2). Taxonomy (NCBI): domain Eukaryota; kingdom Viridiplantae; phylum Streptophyta; class Pinopsida; order Cupressales; family Cupressaceae; genus Sequoia; species Sequoia sempervirens. Next base: position 285,855,603 of record VDFB02000003.1, on the reverse strand, counting down.
TGCTTTATCAACAATTGTCACTTGCTCAACTTTATCAAATGTGTTCCTTTCCTTAAACAAGATATGTATTTCTTGAAATTAGGTATCATCACATGGCTTGGTCATATCAATTAATCTTTTTCAAACAATCAATCAATTTGGTCATCTTGGTCAATTAATCTTTCCTTAATCAAGATGTGTCCTTGAAACTAGGCATAATCATTATTAATCAACCTTTTCAATCTTATCAATCAATCAACCTTGTCGCTTTGGTCAATCTTTCCTTAATCAGGATGTGTCCTTCCTGAAGTTAGGCACAATCAATCAACATCCGTCAAATCAACCTCGTCAACCTTATCAATCAATCTTTATCAAATCAGTCAATCTTGTCATCTTGGTCAATCAATATTGCCTTAATCAGGATGTGTCCTTCCTGAAACCAAGTGCAATCAATGAAATCAATTCATCAACCTATCAATCAAATCAATCAATCAATCCTTGACAACTTGTCAATCAAGTCGGTCATCATGGTCAACCTAATCAATCATATCAAACAATCTTATCATTAGAAAACACTACTCTCTTTGGAAAACACTTTGTTGGTCTAAGTTTGTCTTAACTTTTTTTGATTGGTTCTAGGTCATGTTACTAGTTACCTTGAGGATGTCCTATTAAGGAATTTAGAGGGATGATGATGGATCATGACCTCTTTTCTTTGCTTGTTTTCTATGGTTTGTCTAAGCAAAAAGATTGGGATAGTTGGGTCCTTAGTATGAGTCAGGGCATTCCTTGTCTTTTGATTGCTTGTCTCTCATAAATGGTCACCTTGCACACCTTGGTCTATGTCATACCATAGTGTTTGTGTTCCATTTTCGAAAATTTTGACACCCAATGATGATAAATATAAAAAGCATGAAAGTTGGTCCCTTATCATTTTCCGTCTAACATGCCATCTCCTTTGCCCTCTTTCACACTAACTTCTATCTCTTTCACGCTAACATTTCTTCTGTCTGCATCTTGAAAGAGTCTTGTGACACACAAAAATATCTTGCATACATAACCATGTTAGAAAGCATCACAAAAAGCATTATCATATTAAGTCATATATATCTACATAAGAAAATACAAAAACATAGAAATCATCCATATATAGAATTAACATTAGATGACATTGCATTGGACATTGCATCATAGTTCATTTCCATCCATCACATTGCATTATGATATAATTTACATATCGCATTTCATACCCAATTGCATTACATGTAATATACAGTGTATCACATCAAGAGCATCATATTATACATTATAACAGTGCATATCACATCATACATCACATTTTGCATCCATATTATACATTCTAAATCATCACATTCTACATTAACATTAAATTATATCAACACTAAATTGCATCTGCACATTACATCACATTCATAACATTAGGTCATTTCTCTTGCATTCATCATTCATAATATCATGATAATATAAACATCCATAATCATAAATACATCACATCATCATATCATATTGCATTTATCAAACTAGGTCATCTATGCTACATTTACCATCCATACATATCATAAGGGGCATAAAAATTCATAACACAATCATAATAGCATAATCATAAAGCGTATTAAACTATCACATCATCATATAAAGTGCATCAATAAACATCATAATCACAACATGAACATCCATAGCATGTCATCATCATAAACATAAAAGCATAATAATATAACAATGCATATCATCAACCACCACCAAAAATAATATCATCTATATATCACTCAAAAATAAGTGTCATGGGTACAATGTCAAGATGTGTCATATCCAATAAAAATGGAGCTCACAGGCTCGATAATAAAAAATGTAAGTGTCCATATAACATAATGCATAAAAAGGGGCCCTAGCCTAAAATTCCCTGATCCCCTGTCCCTGGGGCATCCTTGTCCTCCCTACACAGCGACTCTTTGGACCTGTGCTTAGTGGTAAGAGGCTTGTCATATGGTGTAGCCCGTATCACATTTGAAGTCTCACCCTAGACCTGCTCTATGTACACCTACTTTGTGTCCTGTTGCGAGTCCTACCCCGTTAGCCACTATCAATCTCTTAAAAGGTGGGCTCCCTCCTCTCCAACAGTACCACTCTCTCATAAAACTCTCTATAGTACTGACTAGCTTTGCTCACTTTGGCATACTCCCGTGCGACCTCCACAATAGATCCACTATATGTAGCTGTAAAGTTAATCATCCTCTGATCTATCTACTATTGGATGATCACAACTAGGTCTCTCTCAACCTAAAAGACATCCCTCTTGGCCTTAAGGTCGTCTCTCTCCACTACCACCTTCCTTAGCTCTGCTTCTAGGGCCTATACACATGCCTACATGGTGGCTATCTTCTAATCTGCATTTCCCTCATCTGCTTAGCCCTCCTCTAGCCCCACCTCCTCGTTGCCCATGATAATCCTCTTGCAAAGGACCCTCTTTGCCTCATCCATCTCCTCCTCTCCTATTACCTATGGCTCATCTTGTCCCCCCTCTCCCCTACCTCAACCTCCATCATCTCAACTTCTACCTATGCTACCTCTAATGCAGGCATCTTTGTGTGTTGCTCGCCCTCCTACACTACCACCCATCATGAATCGATGCTAGCTATCCCACTGTTCGTCATCCTTTGTCCCTCCTCCTCCTTTGTTGGTCTCCTCCTCATCCTCCCCATCCATCTCCTCCATTGTCTCCCTGTCCTCCTCCATCCCCTCATCCACCATCTACTCTCCCTCTACCCCTCTGACCCCTATCACCTCTCTGACCTCTTGGTCCCCTTCCTCTACTCTCTACCGACACTAGCTGCTATGGATCTGTAAGTGGTACAAGCATGTGAATCAACCACCAGGCATCATACTCTAGTGTGGTACACACATCAAAATTCCCTCCTCTCCCCTCCTAATCTAATGCCTTTAAGGAATCTATCTATTGCTCTATTGTGGTCACCACAATCTGAGGCCCCCATGGATGCACCTCTCGGGAGGACTGTGCAAACTTTGTTGTACCAACTAGAATACCTTGTCTCTCCCCGAACTACCATATGACCCTCATTGGGAGATACATCTCAATAATGTGTTGACTCTGCACTATATGCCCGATGAGGTACCTAGGCTATCGACACCATGGCATGTGATCATCCTCATTGATCCATAAATCACAAGTCCTGTATGGCCTCCAGATGAAGCTGACTAATGTGTCCAACCCATGCCTCCAATAACCAACATGCCCCACATGTGTCTATGTTAGGCCTCCTTGATACATATAAGAATATGGAGCTCCAGCTGCCAGCTATTGTACCACCAGAGGTTGGAACATTGCTATGTGCTCCCACACCCATATTATCAACAATGTAACATCATAGCTCAGACTATGTCCTTCCCTATAAGAAATATCGTGGTGCTAGAAATAAAGCATCACCAATAGGAATGTCCCCCACGGGTACACTGTCCCAAAATGTACCATTGACCTGAGCATCTCCCTCCAGCCTATTGGGAAACCATGACCCCTACGATTGGGAATCATCACCCCTACTATCAACATGCATAGAACACAATCATATCTATCATATTGCTCGGCAAGGGTCTCCCATCTTATCTCATACCTCTATATTCTGAGCTTTGCATCATCATCACAATCATAGTACTCATACAATGCCTACAATCCTTGCTTGGGATCATAGTGTACCTGATCACCACAAATCAAAAGATGTAGGATCCTATACACATCCTTGAGGGTGACTGTTGCCTCCCTTGTTGGCAAGTGAAAGCTACTAGTCTCAGAGTGTCATCACTCTGCCAACATTGTAAGCATGCCCTTGTTTTCCCTAGTCATGGGCATATAGGTGGCATAAAACAAACCTAGGTCCAACAATGCATGTCTCTCCTTGTCACCCAAATGGTCCCACAATTGGAAAACATCTGGTTTCAACTCTTACGTATAAATAAGAGGTAGATGCTCCTGAAATCATTAGGCAAACCATCATGTCATTCCAAGCCCTTCGGTTGACTTATTGGACCTAAGCTAACCAAGTCAAAGTTTCCTAATCTGGGGAAAAATTTTAACTATGAAATTACATTGCATTTTTTTCAAATGCGTCATGCATATTATTCACTGGCTTGCAACTGCGATTGCATCTCTCGCCTATCACATGCATCATTTCATACATCACTTGAGTCACGGCCTATCACATGCATCACCCCCATCCGCATATGCGGCCCAGAAGGTCACTTGCATCACATCATTTTAGGCATTGCGACACAAACGCCCCTACCTTAACCCTAAATCAATTACGTCACGATGAGACGATTGTGACGAACCACGCATCATTTGTGTCAAGTGTGCACACAATTGCATCACAAAATTTTGTGATGTAATTGCCTACTAAAATTTTCCCCTATCTAAATGCATGAAAAATGAAAAAATAAAAAGTTGGTTTAGTAGTACATACTGGGGTGGTTGCTCCCTCAGGATGATAGTATCTCTAGATGTAGTATGCACGATGGGTGGCCTTTGGAATAGGTGACATCTTCGCTAGAAAATCACTCAGAGCTCTAAGAATTTCTAAATTGGGAATGCACAAATGACCTTTCAACTCATTCAAATTTCTATTTATAGGTTCAAAATTAGGGTTTTGCACCTACCTTGTCTATTGGAGGATCCTTTTGATGACTTTGAACCTGAATTTGACCCCTTTATCGACCTTGAAACTCAATTCCATCTTCACCATTGGATTCCTAGCCATAAACTTGTCTTTTCGGGACAATTTTCCAAAAAAAAATAAAAATTGAAAATTTGTAAAATTTTCTTGAGGGGGCATACCTGTACCCTGACTTCATTAGGGCATCCTTTGACTGAATTTCTTTGACACAAAGCGATGAACTACATTATGTCAAAGAGGGGGAAAATGTAGACACTGAAAAATGTCCTAAGTCTACGAGCGTCATTTTTCTTGGTTGTCGTCCTCTGATAATTAAATAATTTCAATTATTTGATTATTCTCGATCATATTCCTCTATTAATTAAATAATTTTTAATTATTAATTAATTCACTTCCTAACTTTATTCTATCTTGTTCAATTAAAATAAATTAATTGTCACTAATATCCCCCTTTCTTCAATAATTAAATGAATTAGTATTTATTTAATTATTTGCTTGTCATCTTTCATCTATGGTTAAATAATAATTATTTAATTATTTAACTATTCATTCCCTTTTTCAATTCTTCCATCGTCAAATAATTGTCAAAAATATTTAATCATCCTCCATGTGTCTCTTGTATTAAATAATTAAATCAATTTAATTATTTAATGCCTCTTTTCTCATTTCCTCTCATTTAATTAAAATAATTATGCAAATTATTTTAGTTAAATCTCCACTTGCCCCTTTTTCTCAAATAAATAATTTGAATGAATTATTCATTCTCCACTTGGCCAAATATTCATTTCTCATGAATTAATTATTTTTCAATTTTTAATTCATCCATTATCTCTCCACTTGCTCATTAATCTTCATCATAGTCATCTTTGTCATAGCCGTCTTTGACATAGTCGTCTTCATCATAGTCGTCGACGTCATAACTGTCCCTAGCCCACCACTTTTGGTGCATTAAGCCTCCATCGTTGATCTTGGCATCTTTCTAGAAGCTTAATCCGGTCTGTCCATTCAAATAGTTATCTATGAAAGAAGCCATTCTCCTCCATTTTTGCTTTAACAACCATTATCTCTAACTTTCATGCTTTATTGTTTGCAGATTTTTGCACAAACTCTACTCTGAATCTGAGGGAAAACTTGCAAAGGCAGCTTCAAGAGAGACAAGAGAATTTATTCAAATTCAATGGGAAGTGTTTTGTTTACTTGCTTTCATGTTATCTTCTCCATTTGATTATTTTCTCTTGTTTGGATTGGGTTTTTAGCTTAGATTTGTGTTGTGGTTGTCACTTAGTCTTTGCTAACCTAGTTTTCCCCTATTTTAGATGGTGTTCAAATTCTATGGGCCTCATGACCCCTAGTGATTAAATTATAGTGTTGATACTCTCTTTAATCTTGCAAGGTGTTCAAAAAGTGGGAGAATGTTAGGAAAACAGTGTCTCAATTTAGTAGTTACATGAGGTTACTATTTATAGTAAGTTTACATTTGAGTACAAATGATGCAAATTTTTCTCTAAAGCTTTGGATTGGCTAAATAAGCATGCTCATAAAGTTTCATCATAATATCATGTTTGAATTTGAAGATATGAAAGTTTTCATTTTTCAAAGTTTCAAAGTATGTTTTGAAGGCCTTAGAGACATTTTTGGGCTTAAAAGTAGTCATCACTAGCATAGTGGGTTATAGACTGATAGAACACTTCACAAGCTTTACAAAGGTTCAAATGGTTTGTCAATTGGACACCTGGATTAAAATTTATGACCTTCAAAAGTTGGGTCTCTTGAAATGGGAGATGTAAAAATGTGTTGGACACATAAATGAGTTGTAAATGGGGATTTACATGTGGTGATGTGTTTTTAGACACATCATAGGCATATGTTATTGGAGATAAGGATAGGTGCCACTTTTTAGGTGGTTTTAGCTCATGGTTTTGTAATACTATTTGATGATTTCATGTATTGTATCTCCTATATATTAGGTGCATGAAATGAAGGTTGGGTATAAGAATCTTATAGATGTTGAGTTACCTCCCGATCTATGGTTGGTGATACTCCCATGAGAAAAATTTCTCTACAAGTGTATTGTAATCTTGTTGATTTTTGAATAACATATTGGGAAACTTTTAGAGTGTGGGGTTTTTCTATCTAAATAGTTTTCCCCACGTAAATCACTGTGTTGTGGTATGAATATTATTTATGTTTATTTTTGTTTAAGTGTTTGTAAATGTTCAAATCTATTTTTTTTTCGCATAACCCTCCTGTTGGTGTTTTTCTTAGTACACCTAAGGAATCTCTAATTAGTAGCCAACTCCTATCTTCAAGACCCTTAAAGTGAATGGCCAACTAACAAGATTCAGTCAAAGACTGCAATCTTCTACACTTCAGGCTCTGTGGGACCTAAGAGGGTGTTCCTTTTAAACATTTCATTTGAATATCCCAGTAACTGACATAGGAAATCATAGATAAGTTCCTATAAAGGGTAAACAATATAATTCACTCAAAGGTTGGCTAATCTTCAAGCAAATATCCATCAATTTACTAGGACAAGGAAAATATCTCACACACATGCTTCATTGTAGATAAATTTTAAAATATTTGTATTCTAACCCTGAATTGACAGTCCAATATGTCATTATCACTCAAAAGACAAATACCACGAAAAATAGACTAGTGTCTTCATCAATTGGGCAATGGAGTCATGCATCTTACAACCTGTCATGCAAAAATTCTTTAAATTTGATAATGGTGGACTATTTCCATAAGGACTTGCATTATGAAAACTCTCTACACATAATTCATTACTTCTTACCAAATTCTCAGTAAATCATTACAAGTTCATGGCCTCATTTAAACATTTAGTTGATTCATTGAACCAAAGAAAAAATGAAGGCATGCATTCAAATGAAATATTCAAAGATGAACAAAATATACTTGATATTATATTCAAAACTTGTAGAATGGTTTACAAAGAAGAGTAAATGAACTATGTATGAAATTTACTTTCGATATCAGTAATTTCTAAAAAAATCTTTAAGATTTTCATATGCAGAGTTCAAAAACCAAGACAATTTGACTACCCTATTTTTTGGTATTCTTCTATTTTCTACCCTTTCACATATTAGACTTGAAGACTCAAAAAGTTAGAACCCCTGCAAATGAGCCTTGAATTCCCTTTTAAAGAATAAGGGAGCCAACAAGCTTCCAGCTCAAAGTGCAATTACATTACAAACTTCCATTTCGCATTAAATTTCTCCTGCATCTCAAAATTCACCACATGATAATTCTATTGCGATGGGGAAACCATAATTGCTACAGCCACCATAAGGAAGAAATAAAGTACCACCAAAATTTCCCTCAACCACCATGTAAGCAACAAGACCGATGTTTAGACTACCATGAGGGCACACACTCATCATCCAACACCCCAAAAAGCAACCATGCACACAGAGAAAAAACAACTACCACAAAAATTACCAATCAACACAAAAATTTCATTTCACCACCACCTTTTTCATCAACCAAAAGACCTTTCACCAACAACACACACACACCATGGTACACACGCCCACTTTGTGTCGTAGTGAGGGTTGGAGATGAAACTTCAACCCCTTCCTCATCCTTTCTCGCTTTATCACAACACCATCACGCCCATTGGGAGTCCTAACTGCTAAAGGCTAAATGAAAAATACCTTAGCTCCAGGGGATGGAGCTCAACCCATGGTCTCAAGATACTGACAGTAGCTAGAATCTGTCTCCGTTTCAGTTTCTGATGAGATCTCTATGATGTTGATGGGCGAGTTTTATCATCCAAAGGATCTATGACCATATCAAAGCTTTCGCTAAATTCTGCTAGAGGGCCCAACAGTTTCTTTTCCTTTTGCTCTTGCTGCCTTCGAGCTCTCGGCTTGGCCTTTTAGATGACAGTTGCATCTAGTAGCAACATGTATAAATATTTTTCCCCGGGTATCCTCATGAGCGCATTGTCTTCACTCTGGATCCTCATCGTGGGACCTTTATGAATTAAGTCGAGAAGACCTCCATACTGAAACTGATGAAGCACCAAGCCTGCTCATTCTACCTCTAAAAATCTACGTAACCTCAACTCTCTGCACAAACTCAAAGACTTGATAACTAATTTCTATGGTGAAAATAACAACTTGCCACTTCTATTTATTGAATAAATTAATGATAATCATCAATGTTCAATGAAGAAGACACACACAAATTGGACAATTCATTGGCATGTGTATTGTCATCGTTTAATTCCGAAATGCATGGAAATTTGCATATCCTACTTCATGATTGCCGACAATTAATTTTCCACACGCATGAAAATCAATTTGATTACACCTGAAGAGAGTAGATCATTAATGCCCAATGGTTGCAGAATGAAATAACTATCACGTGCCAGTTTATCAACTTTGAATGTCGGTCATTGATCTCATGACGAGATGGCAGATCAAATGACTCACTTTGGGTTGACCGAGTTTGAAATCCAACAGAGCATCCTTGATTTGTCCTTGGCCAATGGTGTCAACCCACCTCAGATGGAAATTCATCTTTCAGCAAGCTTCATCTGTCTCATGGACTAGGTGGATTGATCCACGTGTCGGGATCTTGCTAATCTCGCGGCCTTTAATGAGCCTCCATATTTTCCTCATGAGCCAACGTGGAATGGTGCAAATCGTTCCCAACACTCAATCTTGGCTGTCGGTTTAGAACCATGGGAAATAAACTAGATAGTGGAGAATGGGCCCCACGTCCATATGGGGACACACGTCATCATCTCGTTGTTCTTGCCCTGCATAACTGCCCGACATTTTCCATTTGCAAGCTAGTGTGGTACGGTCAAGATTTCTTCCCATGGTCTCGAATCACTAAACCTGTATACATGGCAAGGTTAGAATTAAAGAAGGGGCCAATACTAGGCCAATGATGACTTGACCCTCGCAGATAGATGACTTAAGCTTAAGTTATTTTTGGGGAAAATTTAACACCCAACTTTAGGACACAACTAAAATTAACAACCAACTGGGTGACCGGTGCTCCAGACCAAAGGGGTTGGTAGCCAAATGTACAAGATGGCTCAAGTAATGACTAAAGGAGATGGAAACCGACGGGGTAGGTCAATGTGACATTAGAAGACTTGAAGGCTTTCAAAGGAAAAACCATACTCACATATGGGGATAAGGTTTTAAAATGCAGACAAGGTCTATGAGATGCTTAGAAATTGAAAATTTTGGGGAGCTCCATCACCTCCTCTCAAGATTAGTGTAGAAAGTTGTTCTGCTACCTTAGCTTCCTCACACACTCAATTTAGATATTATTTTTAGGGTAAAAGCACAAACCTGTGTCACACTTTATAAAGGAATCGGCCAACAGCAAAAAAAATTCTAAACTTCGACCACATAAAAGTGGTCTTTATGTTTTGAATTTCAAAATGGTGTAAACTAATAAAATGTAGAACTTTTGGTGTAGTTTATTCCTGTAATTTTTAAAATTTAAAAAAAAATTGTTTTTATTATGTTTTTATCAATTTAAGGACAAATTTTGGAATGCTGAAAATTTCATAAAAGAGTGACTTCACGGGCCGTCAAGAAATAAAATGAAAAAAACTTCATTTCTCCCTTTTTTTTTTTCCAAATAGGTAATTTCAATATCCTGTGCATGGAAAAAAAAATCACATTTTGATGTATATTTTTCTCGTAATAACGTTTTAAAGTCAAACATGTCAGAATTTGACAGTTTTCACGGGCCGTCAACTAATTTTTCAATTTTCAATCATTTTCAAAGAAACAAAATATACCCTTTTGAAGTAGACTCTCTCCTCTTATGCCTCATATAATATTTAAAACATTTTAATAAACTTTACTATCATTTTTTTAATATCAAATCAGCCTCTTTTTTATTTTTAAAACCTACTTGCATTATTTTAAAAATAAAAGATATCAAAACTAATCAAAATATTATAAAAATTCTATATTTGGATTCTACACTTCAAGCTCTACAAAAGGGTATTTTTATTTTTTGCAAAAAAATCAATCTGACTAGAGAAATACTCTGCCAAAAATGAATGTTTCAGAAAATTCTGAAAAATGATGAGTAAGCTGCCATGTAGGAGATGTTTTGCCGACATGTTTCGGCCGAAACCCTATCGGTAGAATGAATCGGCCGAAAATTAATCGATCGGAACTTTATCGGCCGATAATTACTTGGCCGAAAACGAATGAAATAAAATAAAGTTATTTTCTTTCAAATTTATCAAATTAAAAAAATTCGAAAATAACAAATATTTCAAAATTTTCTCGACTATTTTCGATTAAAGAAGATTTATTTCAACATTTTGGAAGGTTTATCATTTCTGAAATTTACAAGACGTATTTCGACAAAAAAAAAGGCATTTGGAGAAGAGGAGAGATATTTTTAAGGTGTATTGATCTTTAATTTATTTAATTGATTATGTTTTTTATTGAAAATGCATTTGAAGTTTGTTTTCACTTTTTTTTTATTAAAATATTAACATCAAAGAAATATGTGTAGAAATATATTCATTATTCAATTAAAAATATTTTATGTTTTGCATGTTTATGTTTATTAAAAACTTTTGTTTAAATATTTTATGTTTATGTTTTGCATCTAGTTACAAGTTTTTTAAAATATTTATGCTATATTACATGTACATGTTTCATGGAAAGCTTATGTGTGTACAAATTTCTATGTAGGCAATCATTCAAATTTGAGTGTAATTTGTGATGGCAAATCCAAGGGCTAGATCGAGGAAGTATGAACGAACACGAGTAAGACAAAGAAAGAGAAAAGCGGATGAAGGAACATCTACTGAACAACAACCCATGGAAAATATTGATGATCAAGGTGACGTACAGGTACAAGAACAAACTGAACCTAGTACTAATATAAATGTTTTGGACTATGGTATGGAAAATTTGATGGAGATGGATGAAGATTCTCTTTTCAATAATATTTCATCTGAAGATATGTTATCTGAAAGCACATTAAAATTACACTCTAAAAAAATATGGGATGAATTTTTTGAAGAGAAATCTCTAATTGGAAGAGCACAGTTAATTGCAAAGTTATTTAGACGAAAAGAAATGACCCCTGTTTTGGAGTTGTTAGGGGTTGATAATAGGAAAAAGTCATCAGATTTAAAACAAACAATTGTTGAAAACCTGCAAGAAGCATTAAAATGTATTGAAAAGAAGAGTCGGTCTAGTGATTTAAGTGCTGCACGTAGAGCGTTGATGACTGTAATTTCTAGTAAGAAATTATCATATAGAAGACAAGTTCAAGCAATTTCTGAATTACTAAATGTTTCTAGGAGAACTGTTCAAAGATATATTGAAAAGAGAGATGAAATAGATGGAAAAATTGAGAAAAATTAGGTAAATATTTGTAGGGTTCCTCGAAAAGATAGAATTTCAGAAGATGTAAAGAAACAAGTTGTTGAATATTGGACCACCCACTCTCGTGTTTCTTCCAATAGAAGGGATACTATACAAATAATAGGTGATGATGGTACAAAAATTTCTCATCCAAAACATTTTATAGATACAACACAAAGTGAACTTTTTGAAGCATTTAAACAAGAATTTTTAAATGTGAAGATTTGTCAAAGGATGTTTGAAACACTACGACCATCATTTGTACGTATAAATAAAGTACGTGAAACTTGTTGTTGTCGAAATCATGTTGAATTTGATCTACACCTACAATCATATAGAAAAGTTATGGCAACAATTGATCGAAATTTAGCCATCCCTGGAAGCACAACACAATTTGTGAAGTCTCTTCTATGTGAAAAATCAGAAAATTCGGATGAATTCAACGTTCAGTGTATAAAAAATGTATGTAATGATTGTGGAGATTTGAAGAATCTTTTACATGTTGACAATAATGAAATGCAAGTTACTTGGAAGAGATTTGAATATGAGACATACTTAACGAAGTCAGGAGTTGAGGCCAAAAAAATTGTTCTCAAAGAGAGTGGATTGCCTTACAATGAATTCATGAGTAAATTTCGCAATATCATATATCCACATATCCAACATTGTCATGGTGCAAGATGGCAATCTAAGCAATTTCGTTATTCAAAGAATTGTTTTCCACCAGGTTGTATTCTCTCTATTGTAGATTTCTCTGAGAACTATACATTTAGTCCTCAAACTGAGATTCAAAGTCAATATTATCATTCAGAGCAAGTTGCAATCTTCATGCAAGTTTGCTACAGGCATGCAGAGTTAGCGGTCGATGGAATACAAAGTAGCAAAGATGATAGAATTATCATCAAAGAGGTTCACTTTTATATCAGTGATGATACGAATCATGATAGAAGCTATGTAGCTCATTGTTTCAAAATGTTTTTTGAAGACCTAAGACGACGTGGCATAAATCAAGAACAACACTGGATATGGTCTGATGGATGTGTTGGTAAGTACATTGGTTTTTAAATTATTTTTAATTAATTTATATTTACTTTTAAAACTTTGAGACTTAAATTTTTTTTTGAAGATAATTTGGTTTTCAAGTGTTTAATTATTTGTAACTTCACAGGACAATTTAATTATGATATTGCTATCAGGATTCAACCGAGGTGAAGCATCACCTAGATGCAATGAGTGCTAAGTGGACCATTCGATATCATGAGAGATGGGTTCTTGTTGAACCACTACTCATGAAACATGGGTCAATGAGTTTGACTCGAAACTACACGGTTGAATCCTGATAGCAATATCATAATTTGACACGCTGTGGAAAAATAGCTCCTACTTATCAGGACAATTTAAGTCTGCAAAAGCCTTTGTTTGGTTAAGCAGTCAACATGCTAGAGGCAACACCAAATTTTTGTGGAATTTTTAAGAGAGTGGACATGGAAAAGGAGAGCACGATGGAGCAAGAGCATGTGTGAAGCATGCACTTCGTCAACATGAACTTGCTGGTATGTCCAATTCAGCTTCATACTTTTTAAAAGATTAGATATATATATATATATATATATATATATATATATATATATATATATATATTTAATTTAACTAAATTAAATTCTTTTAAGTTCTTTGAAAGTAATAGGTGAAAAATTGTGCCAACTTGTGTGTAACTTGTAGGTAATGCCATACAGAATGCAAACAAAATTGTTGAATGGTGCAAAAGTCATTTTTCTGCTCGCGACTCAACATACAACACACGGTATTTTTGGGAAGTTACAGGTATGTATGTCTAGTCAAAATTTGTTTTAAAAATTTGAATTTCAAAGTTCAAGTACATACATGATTTCAAATTGAATTTTCAAGTTTGAATTTAAACAGATATTGATCGATCAAATCCTTATAATTGTCAAGCAATTCATGGTATTAGAAATCTACATCAAATCATGACAACGGGGAGTAGTAGGCCTTATGCAATGAATGTGAGAGAAAAATCATGTTTTTGTATTGATTGCATTGAGGACAATGCAAATATTGATCAATGTGAGAATATTAGAGATGGGTATGTTTCACAATGGGAAATGAAACAATTAATATCAATGCCTCCTTTTGTTGAAGATGACAATGTTGATGTCTATGATCCACTATATTCAGCTGATTACGAACGTGTATCTGATTTAGTTGTTATAGGTATGTCCAAATTGATTAATTTAGTTAAAATCAAGATTTAATTTATATATATATATATATATTCTATGTTTAAGTAAGTTTCAAATATAAAATATAAATTTTTACAACTTTTAAATGTATAATTTACTTAAATATGTAAATATGTGGTGTGTGTACAGGAGATATTTTCGTTGTAGTTGTAGATCCTGAAAATGTGGAAGGTGTAGATTACTATCTACTAAGATGTACACAACCAAAAAGCAAATTGGTCGAATCGATGACAGATGGTGATGGACAAGAGTATCCCATTGGATCAGTCGTTATTGAAGGCACATATTATCAACAAATAAAGATAGATAAAAATGGTATTATATTTGTTGATTATAGGCCAGGACAAAAGGTTCTACATTACAGTCACTTAGTTTTGGCAACAAAAATAAATTTAGAAACTTTACCTAAAAGAGGACGTGCCAAACAAAAGTGGAGGTTGCCTATTGAAGATCATGAGAAGATTTTAGAGATAATTAAAGATAGAGAGGATCCAGATTTTATGTACCAGGAGCTTTAAGTTGTTTTTTGGATACATGTGTACACATTTATGACTCCAAATCTAGATAATTTATATATTTGTATTGATTGGACATGTGACATGATTTAGAATGGTTTTTTTTTTAGAATGTGACATGTATGTTAGATCATATATATGCTTGATACAAAACCCAGTGACTTTAAAAATGTTTTAATTTACATTTTGCCTAAATTCCTTTAAATCATCTAAATTTCCAATTGCATTTTTACATGTTGGACATGGTTCATTCTTTTAAACTTTCACTCTTGAGAATCTCTAGAAATTCCTTTATATCATCTCTCTAGATTCCTTGATTGTAAATTTTTATGTTTGACACATGGAATTGTTAAACTTTCACTTTCAAATCTTTGAATTTAAATATTTGTTCAACTCCACCTATATACATGAGCTAGATTGAATATATATATGTGCAACAATATGTACAAAACCTAGTCTATGTTCCAATTTTGCATTTAAATTTATATTGGGGGAGTTGTGAATTGTTTGCTCTAAACATTTTAGAGCATTGTCCAATCTAGCAATACTATCCTGAAATATATTTGATCTAGTTTGAGCTTCTCACTCAGAACGAGGGGAATGATGAGATCCCTCATCGGCCATGATATATATAAATAGATAGAGATCTGCATATCATTAAAACAAAATTACATAATGAATTAAACAAATTTAAATTGAAATTTTTTCAAAACTAAAAAAATATATATTTAAATTAAAGGTAAAATTTTCAAGTTTCAAAACTAGAAAACATTTTTGAATTTAAATGTATCTAATGAGATCTAGTTCAAACTTTATATCTATCGAGCTATGTGAACCTATTAAATCATAGACATGCATGTAATATTCAACCAAGAGTAAATATGGAAAAAAAATATTTATCCTTTCAACCACTCTATACTAAAATTTTGATCAAAATAAAAAAATACTCTTCATTACAATTGGTCACATATGATCTAGCCTTTCTTTGTAATCAATTATTTTTTAAATCAAACACTAGAAATTATAAAAAGGTTAACATTTCCTTAATTTTTCGATCTAACTTAAAACATATTAAAGTAATAAAGTTAAAATTCTTTGAAATAAATTCCTTAGGAATAAAATATAAACATATAGATACATGTGCATATATCTGTATGTACACATGTATGTATGTGGGAGTGCATGTGTGTACGTGCATGTATATATATATATATATATATCTATATATATATATATATATATATATATATCTGTGTGTGTGTGTGTATGTACATGCATATATATATGTGTGTGTGTGTATGTGTGTATGTATGTATATGTATGTGTGTGTGTATGTATGTATATACATATAT
The DNA here is from genome assembly GCA_007258455.2 of Sequoia sempervirens. Lineage (NCBI taxonomy): Eukaryota > Viridiplantae > Streptophyta > Pinopsida > Cupressales > Cupressaceae > Sequoia > Sequoia sempervirens. The sequence continues at coordinate 285,839,402 of VDFB02000003.1, read as the reverse complement.
ATATGTATGTACATGCACATGCACATGATATATATGTGTATGTGTGTATGTATGTACATGTATTATATATGTATGTGTATGTGTGTACATGCATATATATGTGTATGTGTGTATGTACACATGTATATATTCAAGTACATACATTCATACACACATACACATATATATGCATGCATGCACATACATACATACATACATACATACATACACATATGTATATATAATACATGTCCATGCATACGCACATACACATACACATATATATAATACATACATACATACACACATACACATATATGTGCATGTACATATGTATACATGTACACACATATATATATGCATATACATGCATACATACACACATGTACACATATGTACATATAATACATGTACATACATGCATACATACATACACACATATGCATATATATATATGCATAGACATACATACATGTACATATATATATATATGTATGCATATACATACATACATACACACATGTACACACATGCATACATACATACACACATACACACATACACACATACACACATACACATATATACATGCATGTACATACATATGTATACATACACACATGTACACATATGTACATATATAATACATGTACATGCATACGCACATACACATATATGTGCATGTACATATACATACATGTACATACATATATATATGCATATACATACATACATACATACATACACACATGTACACATATGTATATATAATACATACATACATACACACATACACACATGTACACATATGTATATATAATACATGCACATGCATATGCACATACACATATATGTGTACACATATACATACATGTACATACATATATATGCATATATACATACATACATACATACACACATGTACACATATGTATATATAATACATACATACACACATACATACATACATGTATAAGAATATATAAATCATTCTCATTGGTCTGGGTCATGCTAAGGTTTAGAAAACCACTCCTGGGTGGAAGATTAGGATCCTAATTGACTTGTGGTACAACCAAAATACATCAAAATAAAGATTAAAAATATACTTTCAAATTGGAAAAATTAGAAATACTAGTGACATGAGATTTGAAAATGAAACACTAGTGGACTGGCTAAGGTTAGTTAAGGTGTATAAAGAGATTTCACAACAAATACCTAAAAAATAGAGCTCCTATTTTCTTATACAATATTCTATGAAGTTGATGCCTTTTATATGATTGAAATTAAAGTGTTGAAATACCCTTAAATCTAATACCTAAAAGATCGGAGCTACACTATTCAATGAAGTTGATGACTTTTATATGATTGAAATTAAACTATTGAAATAGTAAAAGCTGATATATAATATTCTATAAAGTTGATATCTTTTATATGATTGAAATTAAATTGTTGAAATAGTAAATGTTGTCATTTCATATTGATAACCTTATATATGAATGATATGTGATAGCAAAATTTTAGGAAGTATGTGATGAAATTTTTTGACCCCATCTCAAATACATCTCCTTAAATCTAATACCTAAAAATCAGAGCTCCTATTTTCTTATACAATAATATGAAGTTGACGTCTTTTATATGATTGAAAAATAGGAGCTATAGTATTCTAATACCTTTAAATCTAATACCTAAAAAATAGGAGCTATAGTATTCTATGAAGTTGACACATTTTATATGATTGAAATTGAAGTGTTGAAATACCCTTAAATCTAACACCTAAAAAATAGGAGCTACAGTATTCTATGAAGTTGACACATTTTATATGATTGAAATTAAAGTTGTTAAAATACCCTTAAATCTCATACATAAAAAATGGGAGCTCATATTTTCTTATACAATAACTATGAAGTTGATGTCTATTATATGATTGAAATTAAAGTGGTGAAATAGTAAAAGCTATCATTTCATATTGATAAGCTTATATATGAATGATATGTGATAGCAAAATTTTAAGAAATATGTGAATGAAACTTTTAACCCCATCTCAAATACATCCTCTTAAATCTAATACCTAGGAAATCAGAACTCCTATTTTATGAAGTTGACACCTTTTATATCATTGAAATTAAATTGTTGGAATACCTAAAAATTTTTGGAGAACCTATGAGGCTGAAGCAACGTGCAATCAACCATTTTATTTTTAACTTTGAGAAAGAAAAGTCATCTATTTGTAAACGAACATAACGTAGCTACTATTTTTCATAACGTAGTTGCTATTTTTCCATGGCAGATACTCCAAAAGTCCAAAATCTATAATAGCTAAGGGATCATATCAGCCATTCAAAATTGGAAGATAAGTTCACCATAATGAAGAAAAGGATTCTTATAAACATGTTATTTTCCATTCATAGAAAAAAGTGTTTTTCAATTGAAAAGATGTTATTATAGATTTTGGAAACTTGATGCTTTTAAGACGTTTTGATTTTTAATTTTCCCAACTTTCCCACCTGAAAGAACCCACCATTGAAGTTACATTTGATGGAAGTTATCTACATTGGATTGCATGATAGGCTTCACCGTAACCCCACAAGAATATTATTAATATTAGATAAAAATTTATGTGGGTTGTATTATGCCTTTGGCTTCCACTATGCTTGGATAGAAGTCTTCTATTCACCATCATAAGCTTCTCAGCAAAGCATACCCACCATGAATTAGTTGTGATGATACTGGAGAAAGGTATCATCGTTTTTACATAAATATCTCACAGTTAACCTCTGCTTTTATTCTAGGTGGTGTAAAAACACAGAGATACACACTGTGCTCAGAAAAATTTGTCCTCTCCATTGAGAGCTTTAAAGTACGGATGCACATGGAATAGCAGATTTCACTTTGGAGATAAAAAATGCAAATACAGATCAAGAAATAAGCATATACAGATTATGATATATCTCTAGCCATGAGAAAACATGTGAGATAGTGGTTGGAAGAAAAAATTCTAGCCAAGAAGCCATGGATTTAGAAAAAACATCACAAGGGATGAAGTAAGAATGGCTATCAGGACAATGAAGGATGATAACTGCTCCAGAGGTTCTGTAAAATTTCACAAAGGGAGAAGAACTATGCATAGCTTTTTCTTCTAGAGGACCTATTTGAACCTCATAAACAATATATGGAAGGGCATTGCAACAACAATTGTTGATCTTGAATACATATATTTTATGAATCTGTATGCCTATGGATGTTGGCAACTAAATTTGACTTATAATGAGTTAAATATCACAACTTTTCTATTCTTCTATAAAAGCATATTAGACTAACTTCTATACAACATTACTTTTTGCAGGTAGGGCAGATGATTCAAGTTGAATCAGATCCACAAAAATGAGATGAGTATCTTCAGAGGTTAATGGAACTTCCAAATCAGGTTCTTTCATTATCAGTGGTCTAGTTATTGTTCAACAATCACTCTGGCAGACAGGGCTTAAATTTGATGGTCGACCTTTCCTTTCAACAATTTTTTTAATGACGGTTATCTATTCAAAGGTGCCCTTAAAACATTATGATATACCTTAGTGTAAGTAAAATTATATATAAATCAAATATATATATCATTATAATTCTATATAAATTTTGACAGTCAATCCAAAATCTCTCCTTTCATCTGATACAATCTTCATAAAATTTTGATTATTTTTTACGGCAAAAATCTCTAAATACGGTCATACGGCCATCAAATTTAAGCCCTGTTGGCAGAAATGTTCAGTGGTCTACTCTGGCAGAAATGTTCTCTATTTTTAGGAATAGAAATCTTTATTTTCTCTCTGCGAGTAACCTTTTTTCTCTATTCTTATCTGTTTCTCTTGTTTTACAGGCACGAGAGCCTAAAAGTTTGAACTCTTCAAATTTGGAGGAGTAAACACACATTTCACCCAATTTTATATATTTCCTTAAACTTTATCACAAATATCACAACATTCACTACCTTTCGGCCAATATCCATCACAAAAATTGATTTTTGCATTTCAATCAAACCCTAACCAAGAATACAGCCAACAAATTTCTCAAACTAGACACAAACGAGACAAGAGAAATCAAACAATCTAGTGAATGCCCCGAATGGAACCTGGAAAAATATAGCCGTTGTTGCTGGTGACCTCGACCGACAAGCTCTCGCCCTCAATCCTTTTGCCCGAGCGTTCCAAATAGTGGGCCTGGTTTTTTTTTTGGATTTTATTGCTATTTTTTCGGTCAATACCCTTACAGTCGATAGAGTTTCGGCTGAAATATACTCGACTGAACAAGTCTATCTAGATGGGCACCATGCTGACACCTTTTCGGCCGATAAAGTTTCGGCCGAAAGTAACTCGCCCGAAAAGTTTGAGCCACGTAGGCGCCATGTGGCTGCCCTGTGGATTCGGCCGAAACTTTATCGGCTAAAAGCTGGTCGGCCGAAAGTAATCCGGTCGAATTACTTTATTTGGCCGAAAGTATGACACAGGTTTGTGCTTTCACCCTTTAGGATTAGAATGATTACCAAATTTCCCATGGTCAAATTTGCATTATTTAGGGTTGGTATTATACTCAACAAAAATGTCTTGACATGTGGAAGTGCTTTGAAACTTACAATATTGACCCTATTAACTATAGAACACCAAAATGGTATTAATCAAAACTCTAATATCTACTCATGCGTAAGTATTGTTCATGATATTAAGCAATACATTGGGGAGACCATTGAATCACAATGGTTTTGTTCTCCTAGAATGACCCCTTGATTAGATCAATTTATAGTTGTGGAATAATATTAAAGACAACAATTGGGCATACGAGTCTCCTATATGAAATTGGTGCATATTAGGTTCATAGTAAATCAATTTTATGGTTGTGAAAAAATATTAAAGAAAAAAATCAAGTGTATGACTTTCCTAGATTAATTTGATGCATATTAGGTTCGTTTTAGTGCTCCAAAATAAAGTGTTCCTAGAATGATGAAAGGAATAATAGGTTTGAATAAGATTCTTACACTAATATATGAGAGGAGGTATGTACAAAAATTGGGTTGATTGTAAAATTATAAGGAAATAAATACAAAAAATACCCTAACATTTTATTCATGGGTTTTTTTAGAGAAAAACAACACACTCCAAAGCAAACCAATGTATTATTAGTAATAAAATGGTTACAACATAGTTGAGACTTTAAAAATTTATAGGAGCATGACTAGAAAAATATTTGGAAAAATTTTGGTAGCATTGTAGTACCTATAAAACTCACTATAAAATATTCATCTTAAGCACCTAAAATAGAAGTAATTCATGAAACCATAAAATGGTAATTAGGAAACCATGAGCCAAAACCTTCCAAAATATAACACCCAAATCCATATTCAATATCCAATACCTAAATCCCAAAATGAGTCTATAAGCTAAAAGTAACATATTCATTACTCTTTTCATAAGCTCATCATAATCCACTCACCAACTTGGGTGCTCTATTTGGCTCTATTATTTCCATTAAAATATGCCTTATGACATGTCATAACATGTGTCATAAGTTGGTCAACAAGTGTAACTCCCTATTACAACGAGCTCTTATAAGTCATTGATGCTTTTACACTTTTATGTGAGAGACCCAACTTCTGAAAGGCCCTAAATTTTGATCCAAGAAGTTGATTATGTTGGGATTAAGGTGTCTCAACCTTAGTGAGTCTCTTGATTAAATAATTAATTTATTTTCCCCTATGTTTCTGATTTAATTTATTAAATATAAAAATATATGTTTCCAAATTGCTAAGGCACTTTGTGGGACCCAATGAAGAGTTGGCTTCCTACATGCAAGGTGAAAAGAATGAGAATTTGACATTTGTCACATGGGTGCTACTTTGGGAAGAGGAAAATTTTTATACCTCTAAAATAAGTGCCATTTTGACATGTGGCATTCTATTTTGCTAGTTAGCATTTGGTGGGGCCCACTGAGAATATTTGTTCTTTGGAAAAGCAAAAGAAACAAAGTGCTCATTCTAGAATTTTATTTTGTGAAAAATTCAAGGAGGAGCACCATGATGCCATGTGCCATTGGTTTGACTTGTTGATTGATGCTTGAGGAGGAAAGTTTCTAAACAAAGATTGAGTTGTCATTCGGAGTGACTAGGAGTCAAAGATGAGTTCCAATTTGGCATTTGACTTGATTGTCCCTATGGGATTCCTTACATGTGAGGTTACTTTATTTTTTGGAGTTGCAAGCCTTGCATGTTGTTGCATGTGGTTGCATGTTCAATTGGTTGCTTTTAGGGTCACTTGAGACTCGTGCATGTTGTTGGTTTCAGTTTGCATGCATGCAACGACTATGGGAATGACACATGATAATATTGGGGGCTCATTTATGAGTGATATAGATATGTTAATGCCTTAGTGCATTATATGAGATTGTATTATAATTTCAGAGATACTATTATGCTGTTGGACTCACTCTAGAATATTCTATCATAGTGTAATAACACTTGCAAGAGCATAGAATATAGAAGTTGCATTGTAATAGATTTTTACTATATTACAATTGATCTATGCTTTGGCGTGTGGGTTTTTTTCTCATAAGGGTTTTCCCACGTAAATTTTATGTCTTATTGGTTAATTATTAAATTTAAAAAATAACTTAAAATGAAAGTACAATCTTAAATGAAATTGTAAAAGTTAAAATATTTGAAACAAAGTTTAACAAAGTTTTGAAATCGTATCCTAAAGATTTACATTATAAAGGCTATTTCTACAGTTTTCTTTTCTTTCAGTTGGCATCAGAGCCTGGACAACTTTTTTTTCCGTGTTGGGTTTGAAGGGTTTTTTGTGCATATCTAGTTTTAGTGGGAGCTTTGTAGAGAAAAAAATTGTAATCTTGTTGCAGGTTTAAGATGGCAAGCACATCCAAAAGGATAGAGATGGAGAAATTTAATGGCGATAATTTTGAGTTGTGGAAACTCAAAATGGAGGATACACTCATAGATAGATATCTATGGGCTCCAATATCCAAAACAAAACTAGCAACAACCTCCTAAGATGATTGATATATAATGGATCAAAAAGCCAAGGGTCTGATAAGACTCTATTTGGTTGACTCTGTGCTCTTGAATGTCCATAAAGAGAAGACTATAGCTAGTCTTTGGAAGAAACTTGGAGATATTTATCAAGGGAAATCCTTGGAAAATAAGCTATTCTTGAAAGAAGTTGTATTCTTTGAGGATGGAAGATGGAAGATCCATTGTGGATCACATGAATACATTCAATATAATTGTTGTTCAACAAGGTTTTATTGGTGTGAATATTGATGATGAGGACCATTGCATGATTTTTTTATGTTCTTTTTTGGACTCATGGGACCACTTGGTGATGCCTATTGGAAGCACAACAACCACCTTCAAGATGGAATATGTGGTTGCTTCATTGTTTTCTTAAGATATGCAAAGGAAATCTTCTAAGATAGACAAGGAGGCCTTGTTCATTCATGCTAGATTGAAGGAGAAAGATAAGAAGGAAAAGAAATCTAAGTATAAGTATTCGAGGAGATCTAAGTCTCTTGGTAAAAAATCAAAAAGCATAAATATTGGAACTACGGAAAATTTGATCGTTTATAGAAAGATTGTAAGGAGGAGAAAAAGAAAAACAAGACTTTCTCTGATTTTGAATTTGATAAATTTTCTCAAGATGATGTAGATTCTTTTGTCACTTCCTTGGAAACACATGCATTAGAAGATGTGTGGTTGCTTGAATTAGGTGCCTCTTTCCACATGACCTCTCAAAAAGGTTGGTTCTCAAAGTGTGAAGAGTATGATGGTGGGAAGGTGTATATGGGTGATGACTCTCACATGGAGATTGTTGTTCATGGAAGAGTCAAGATCTGATTCCTTGATGGTAGAGTGAATGTGACTAATGGTGTCTTGCATATCCATAGTTTAATATGGAACTTAATTTCAGTAAGCTGAGTGATGTGGGTGTGCAGGTTATTTTTTGAGTGGTGGATGCAAGATGAGTAGAGGTTCTATGGTGCTTGCTAAGGGTGTTCAAATTGGCACACTGTCTAATATGGATGCATGCACGATTCAGTGCAATAGTAATTCTATGAAGTTCAAGAAAAGGGCTTTGGATTCTTCATCCTCACCATCAGACCGAGCAAAGAAGAAGACTATGGTGTCTACATTTGATGGTCGTGCTTTTTGGGTACCTAAGGGTGCCAATGCTTTGGAAATAAAACTTCTTGCTGAGAAGACAATGTTGTGGCACCAAAGACTTGACCATATTGGTGAGAAGGGTCTTAGATCCCTAAAAGATAGGAGACTCATTGAAGGCATTGATGATTGTAATCTTGAGTTTGACTTTATCGAACATTGTATATATGGAAAACAACACCATGTTTTTTTATTCTAGCTCTCATAAATATTTTGGAGTTTTGGATTATGTGCATTCTAATGTGTTTGGTCTTGTTTAAGTTCCTTCAATGTCTAGATCTGTGTACTTTGTTTCATTCATAGATGACTATTCTAGAAGGAAATTTGTGTACTTCCTCAAAAGTAAATCTGAAGTTTTTAGTTGGTTTAAGGAATCCAAATCCTTGGTTGAAAACTAGACTGGTAGGAAAATTAAGTGCTTGAGGACAAATAATGATGGTGATTTTGTTTGTTAGGATTTGATAGGTTCTGTAAGGACCATGGGATTGAGAGACACAAGACAACAACATACACCCTATAACAAAATGGAGTTGTGAAGAGGATGAACAAATCACTAACGGAGAGGGCTAGGATTATGTTGAGTGGTGTTGGATTTGAACAAAAGTTTTGGGTTGAAGCTATAACCACTGCATTTTATCCAATTAACAAATCTCCTTATTTGGTGCTTGTTGAAAAGACACCCTTGGAGGAATAGTTGGGTAAGGAGGCCTTGATGAGACATCTCAGAGTCTTTGGTTGTGAGGCATATGCTCATGTGCCTAGTGTGAAAGATCTAAGTTGGAGAACAAGGTAGTGAGGTGTATCTTCATCGACTATGGTGTCAGTGTGAAAGGGTACAAGCTTTGGGATCCAGTTGTAGAGAAAGTGCTCTATAGTAGAAGTGTGATCTTCCATACTTATCTACCACTATCCAATTTATATATTAAATTTTTGTACATATTTGTTATTTGAATTGAAAAGACTGTCCATGTGTCTGTAGCATAGCAAGGAGATTGGTTGTAGTCCAGTTGAGGGAGGGCTTCATCGTCTATAGCAATGTCGAGGAAGGAATAATTTAGAAGATAATTGGTGAGCACCTCCTTAACCAAGTGCATGTATGCAACTCAACTTTGTTGGATCATTTTATTTACAACATTTTAAGCACCTTTGGGAAGTTTGAGTGGGGAATCTGAGTTGCTAAGCATCTGGTTAGACTATTCTACTTGCCTTGTGTTGAAGATGCCCTGGTGTTATGCCCTTACTTCCATAGTGCATATGGTTATGAATAGTCGGCTTGTGGCTATCTTAACTCTTAATTAAGTCATATTATCATTATTATATTATTATTTAGTTGGTTGGATCAGCATAGGTCCTATATAGGGGTGTCTAAGTCGGCCTAGGTGATATCCTAGGTATAAATAGGTATATATAGGAGGTTGTGAGTCTTATTTCATCATCAAGTTGTGAAGTGTGTTCTCATTAGAGATATTTGGAGGTTTTCCCCCTCAAAGTGGCTTGTTATTCTTAGTTATTATCAAGTATTTGCAGCATATTTCATATCATATTCTTCTATTGTGCAAGTTATTCCATAACAAGTGGTATCAGAGCATGATCTTGGCACCGTAGAGGCAAGGTTTTTTCTCAATTTTGGAGGTGATTTTTGGTAGAGCATATCTTTCAGATTTTGGTAATTTTTTTTCTAATTTTTAAAGGGTTTTTGAAGAACATATTAAAGAAGCTATAGTCCATATTTCAGAAGAATTGGAGTAGAATTAAGTGAATTATTGCAGAATTAGGGTTTCTACACAATTTTTTTGGAATCTTCATATCTCGCACATATTGTTGAATTGGAGTCTGATTTTTATTGGGTTTTTGAAAAAATACTAAAGGATATTACAGTAAAAAAATTGGAGGAATTGGAGAAGAAATAAGCAAGTTACTAAAAAATTAAAATTTTCACAATTATCACTCTCCATGCTGTAAATCTACTTATTTCTTGGAGATTTTTCTAGGTGAGAGTTATTTTGGCCCTAGTAAGTTACAGTAAAAATTTCAAATAATTTAAGTTTCATTTGTGTGATTTATTTCAAAATTAGTGGTTCCCATCATGACGGGGCCTGCAACAAGGGGCAAAAAGAATGTTGTCACTTCGAGGAAGACTCTTGATAAGGATGGGGTAACAATAGAGGATATTAATCCTAATGAGGAAATAAGTAAGGTCAAGGAATACATTTCCTCAATGAAGATGGATATGTGTGACCTAAGAGGAGATATATCGGACATACGAAGCATGTTAAGTGCCTTTATGAATAAACAAAGAAAGGAGGTCTCAAGCAGCCAAGAACCAGAAGAAGAAGAAGAAGAAGAAGAAGAAGAAGAAGAAGAAGAAGAATCAGAAGAAGAATCAGAAGAAGAAGCAGAAGCAGAAGTAGAAGAAGAAGAAGAAGAAGAAGAAGAAGAAGAAGTGAAAGAAGAAGAAGAAGAAGAGGAAGAAGAAGAAGAAGAAGCATATGAAGAAGTAGAAGAAGCAACAACAAAAGAAGAAGAAGCAGAAGATGAACAAGAAGAAGAAGAAGAAGAAGAAGAAGAAGAAGAACCAAAAGAAGATGCAAAAGAAGAAGAAGAAGAAGAAATAAAAGAAAAAGAAAAAGACAATGAAGAAGAAGAAGTGAAAGAAGAAGTTCCTAATCAATCTATTCAACCAATGCAAGGGTACCATGTATTATTCCTCACCTCTTCCTCTATGACACATCAAAAGGTTCAAGTAAAGGAAGAACACATTCATCGCAATCAAGAGCTTGATGCAAAGGGAAGACACATCTAAGAGATGAAGTTAATTTTCCAGACACACATGAAGAAGCTGGTGACATCAACAATTCCAAGTTACCTAATTATAAGGAAATATTTTCTAGTTGAAGTTACCACATGGGATGATGAAGATTATATGAAGAAACTACCACATGTGTTCAGCGTTGAGGACAAAACTTTTGTAAAGGTGGGGGGCATGTTATGCCCTTACTTCCATAGTGCATATGGTTATGAATAGCCGGCTTGTGGCTATCTTAACTCTTAATTAAGTCATATTATCATTATTATATTATTATTTAGTTGGTTGGGTCAGCCTAGGTCTTATATAGGGGTGTCTAAGTCAGCCTAGGTGATATCCTAGGCATAAATAGGTATATATAGGAGGTTGTGAGTCTTATTTCATCATCAAGTTTTGAAGTGTGTTCTCATTAGAGATATTTGGAGGTTTTCCCCCTCGAAGTGGCTTGTTATTCTTAGTTATTATCAAGTATTTGCAACATATTTCATATCATATTCTTCTATTGTGCAAGTTATTCCATAACACCTGGGGATCCTATCCAAGTATCCACATGTAGGTCTAGTAGGTTATGCAATCTGCATTGCTATTGCTTTGAGGAATGAGTGGGCTAGGTAGGTGATTGCTCTTCTCCATGCTGGTTTGGAATGCAACATGCTAGAGACTTTCTCTCACTTTGTGGAGTTTAACAAGAACCTCTTCTCCCTTGCACAAATTGAACGCCTCTAGGAGGTGATTGAGGGCATCAATATTCTCATGTTTACTCTCCATACTTAGAAACTTGTGTGCTAAAGATCCAAATTTTGGCTTGTAACATGTTATATACATATATAAAAATATATATAATCTTTTTTGGATATCAACTTAGCTTCGTGTAATGTGGCAATCTATGCTTCCAATTCTATATTTTCATGTCGTTTGTGATACTATTCTTCATTTCTAATATTTGTAATGTGTCTGAATGGTTGTGCATTTGAATATTGCTTCTACAATGTATTTATCTCTAATATCGTTACTTCTTTTGCAAATAATAGCTCATAAGTAGTCAAAATGCATATATGCCAAACTTTGGGTAGGGTTTCAAAAATGATTTCACAATCCACATAAGTTCTATGAACAAAACAATCACCCGCATTATCCCTCACGTGCACAATATGCTTCAAAAATACTCCCGGGAGCCCCTTTTTCATTAAAGCCTTTGGAAAGAACACTTAGGAGGAATACTTAATCTTTTTAGAAAATCTGCTACAAAAATGGATGAGGTTTCCCAACCCTATTGGGAAGTGACAAAGGTTTGGAAACCTAACAATTTTTTTGAAATAGAATTATTCTCACTTAATCTTCCTCCTTTCATTGACGAATACCCAAGTTATGAAAACCAATTTGGGACCCAACAACTATTCCAAAACTTAACAAGGGTTGACACAAAGACAACTTATGCAAAATCGATTGGACCATCGGGCAAGAGGGAAGTTGTGAAAACCATTTTAGGACCCGACACAACTTTGAAAACTGAGGCATAAATGTGATGACTCGATGTGTTTAATTTACCCAAAGGGAGTGAACACATTTTTGAATAGGGGCTATCAAAAAGGCGGTAACAACTATGATGAAATAATAGATAACATGCATAAAAGAAGTGTGGAGGAACATCTTAACAAACATAAAGATGAATTGCATAAGAAATGGGGTATTCTACTGACGCTGATATCTGAAACCATTGTGGAGGATCCTTAGCCTAATCCTATTAACTTTCCAGTTGCCCAAGGACCTAGAAGGACCAGTAGGTCCACATCTATTGCTACAATTTCCTCGAAACCCTCCAGATCTACACAAACTACTACTAGAAGAAGAGTGACATTTGAAACCTTGGCACCAATGAAAACTGTAGAGAAAGGGAATGCAAGGCCTAAACAACCTGCCAAAAGGAAGAAGATTCAGAATGTAGATATTGAAGAGGAAGGAGAAGAAGGAGAGGAAGGTACCTCTAAACTAAAGAGGGAAGAAAAGAAGACTAAGAAAACTTCTCTGGTGCACCTTCACATGAGCTTTTCCAATTAGAGGAAATACTCAATGGGATTGTGAATCATGGCATGCTACAGGAAATGATAGAACTTCATTTGGATGTGCCTCTTATAGATTAGAAAACCAGTGAGAAGGCAATAGTGATGTACATGATCAAATATAATGTGCCTCTAAGTGACCTTATAAAAAGTTTTTGGAGAGTCTTGCTCAAGCTCTAAGGCAAAAGAGAGAAAATGCCATAGAAATGGATGAAGAGTTGAGACAAAAAGCTCTTGATAAGGTTGGATCTTTTATTTCTCTAGAAGAAAAGGATAAAATATCTTAGAAGTAAGCTTAAGAGCTAAGGATAAATCATAGGGTGGATTTCCTCATGAGCATGGAGAAGGAGGACATAGATAAAATATAGAAAGAGATAGAAGAGGTGAAAAGTAAAATCCTTTAAGAAGTAAAATAAGCTAAGAGTGTGGAACCACCACATATGTCTCCATCCCACATTGCACTATATCCTCTACACAACAGTGATAAAAAAAATCCACAAGAGGATCAAGAAGAGAAAGTTGCACAAGATAAAGGGAATGCATCTCCTGATCATAATGTCGTGCAAAATAATCCACCTCCAAAAAATACAAAGCAATAAAGTAACTTTGATGAGTAGGTAAATAGTGGTACAAGGGAAAATTATGAGAAAAGATACGAAACATCTTCCTCTTCCTCTCCTATTGATTCAATGAAGGAGTTCTTGGCACAACATTTGTGAAGTCCACTTGTGGTTGCTCTACAATTGTTACAACTGCCCATGCTTGATGGACAAGTAAACTTGTCCAACATATCTCCTCTCCACAAGTTACAACTAGGAGAAATGCTTCAATCCTGTGCAAGGCAAGAGATTCTTCAACAACAAGTTTAGGATTCTCAACTACATATATAGTGCCAACATCATCTCAAGTTCATGATTCCCTTGTTGACAATTTAATAAAGCCCCCCTTTGAACAATGAAGTACTTAATTTGGGGATCCATGGGTCTGTTAAGTTGTATGTATGATTATCTACATAAATTAATTAGACATTAGGGTAAGATCTACACTTTGCATTACATACCTCACACATGTGACTTGTGTATTAGCCATGGTATACAAAAATGTTTTCTCATGATTATGATGAAGGTAGAAAATGGTGATTATTGAACTACTTGATGGCTCTCATGTTTTCTTCGTAATACACATGTAAGAAGAATAACCAAGATAAAATTTGAATATAAGAGACACTTCCCTCCTCCTAGGATGTTCTCTCCTTGGGATAAACTTGGAGATACTAACCTCTGACATGTTAATGTCAAATAATTGTTACACATGGCACACTAATAAGGAGATATAAGTATTGAAGTCTAATGTATAGCTCAGTTGAGCTTGGTTTAGGCTACTATATTCCTAATGTCACTTCAATCTCCTAAAATGGTTGTAGCTTGTTCCCATTAGTATAATTAAAATTAAAAGAAGATGTCTAGGGAAGCTTAACATATTGTGCTAGATATTTATCCTAAGGTGAATAAGAGAGTTTTTGGGATCCCCACATATACCTAAGATGATGAGTAAACATGAAAGAAGTATTAAATTATTATGAAACCATAACAACTATTGCTACCAATCTATCACTAATAAATTTCTCCTATAGAGGAGGAAGTTAGTAGCTAAGATGGCCAAGGTCTAGCACAAAAGTAAGTTTAGAGAATATTTAAAGGATTCCATCACTCTCCTAAATATGATTTTTGGTTTGCCTAATGCAAGCGATTTATATTCCTAGATGTGCTATTTTATTCTCATAATGACAAATTCCAAGAGGATCAACTAGGCCACAATCATTAGTATCACACTCCATGAACAATTGATCAATGCATTAGAATCAAGAAGATTCCATATGACATCCTATCTAGTGTATCTACTAGCTTTTAACTCTAATTTTCTAGGTTTGACAAGTGGGAACCTTACAAATGGGAGAGAACTAGTATACAATCACTATCCTTTTCTCAAATTAAAAAAATAGAAACACTATAGCCTTGAATAAATGGTGCTTTTATCTTATCGGTTATCAAGTGCTTAGAAAATGATTATGCAAAGAGGTCGTCCTTGAAGGTAACCTAGGAGATGGCCAATTTAGGGAAATGGTTTATCTAATTTCATACCTTTCCATACATCAAAGTTGGTAGATGCCATAAGGCACCTTTCAAGATCCCTATGTATACCGATAAAAAAATCATTCTCCTCTAGATATATAAACAAGAAATGGAGATATAAAAAATGGTGACCAAAAAGCACAACGATGGAATTTCTTTTACCATCAAGGGTGGGTTGCACTTATACTCCAACTTGCAACATGCTAAGGTTGTTGACTAGGAAATGACCATTTTTTATGGAGTTATATAAGGTAATAAATATATTTGATCCTATTGGGAAGATAGGACCACTAATTAGCCTATTTTTAAGCATGAGCCAACACTAGAGGATTTTTTGGTAGATTGCTTGGACGAACATGAAGGTATGATTAGGGATTATTATTGTTTGACAATCCTCTAATAAAGAGTTTCCACATTTATAGAATCCTAAAGGGAATTTATGAAGATGGGAAGATCTTAGATCCTTCTTCTAACTAGGATAAACTCCTCAACCAACGAATGGATAGAATAAACAAGTTTATTAGAGAATATCCCTCAATAGAAGCTAAGACACAAGAGGTAGTTGATAGAATGGAGAAGTGGATAAAGAGGCCTTATTGCATGGATTGCCCTCATTGACAAAAGAGAACCCCTAACACGTAGAGTTTAATAGTGAAACAAGGGGAATCTTCCATCTCTACTAAGGGCAAGGAAACTAAAAAAGAGTCCAACTCTAAAGAGCAAACATAGACTAGGGCCTCGCTTAAGAGAAAAGATAAATAGGCCATATAAGAGGAAAAATAATAGGTTGAGGAACTCCAAGCATTGATGAGGAAGAAGAGGGTTAGAATACAATATACTTAGGAAGTAGCTATAGATGTTCTATCACAATCCTCATTTTCATTCTTAGTGACTCACAAGAGTAGCATAATCATGTCAATTCAATTATTTAACTAGTTGAACTAAATTGATGTTGGTTGTAAGTCTTTTATACATATTTTTTCATTTTTTATAAGTAAATTAAGATTAAATTAGATTATTATTATTTAAATAATACTAAAGAGAAGAAAATAACAATTCGAAATGCTCTTACCATGATCTGCTAGAGTGGACTGGAGTTTAAGAGGGAACAATGGCAGCACAGTTCAGGGAGGAGTCGCATGAGGAAACTATAGTTATAGGGGGCATTTTCATCAACAGTTCGCACGCCTTAATGGGAGAAGCACGATTAGGACAGAAATTTCTCACTCATGCTGCACTTAAAGAAAATAGTTAGTGTGGAGGGTTTTTTTTTGTGGGGGGGAGGATGGAATTAAGGTTTTATACAGCTATTTAGATGGAGGAAGAGGGAGAAGCTTTTGTTTGCTGCTCGATCAACAAACTGCGAACCTTCGGCCACAGGAGATACCCCACAGTGCTTCATGACCTTCTCTTTTTGGGGTCTCTTACAAGTGCATTGTGACAGAGGTTTCATGGACCAAGAAGAGAGAACCTAAGCTTATTTTGGGCAACATGCAGAAGATATTAGGCGCCCAGGAAGAGAGGCGGCTCAGCTAGTGCAAACCCTTCTTAAAAAAAAGAGAAAGAAAGAAATCTAACTTGAAAGAAGTTCACGAGGAGCCAAAGGAAGAGGAAGGTGTAGAGAGCAATGTTTCAGAGGATGTTTGCAAGTCCAAAAACATTGTCATTGAGCACTGGTAAGAAATTTTTCTAAAGGTTTTAGGTTTGAGTGTGTTTCTATAGGCATGCATGCAGTGGTTTTGTGCTTAAACTGGTAAGAAATTAAGGATCCTACGATTCATGCATTGAAGCAGAGCATTTTGTACTATGACCAGTCAAGTGTCGGTTGCATCATTAACATATATTTTGTTATCTTCTGAGTTTTCACCATTCAGTCGCCCAGATCAAACAAAACAAACCCCAAAACCATCTAGACATATATGCCCATATCATTTTTACTCTTTTCTAAAGCTGATCCATATATTGGGATTGGTATATGATATAGAAAGCAGGCAAGGCATTAGAGTCTACCAAATATTCACTCAACAAGTTTCCATTATAAAAAGAAAGAAAAATAAATTAATATTAGGTAATCATAACTGCAGGGCTATTTCCATGATCAACTAGATCTTTTGATAAAAATCCTATCGCATCCACTATATTGTAATCACATCAACATCGATTAAACTCGTTATTTATTATTATTTTTTTTTCAAAAAGCCAAAACACCTACTGATGGGTGTTACTTGATTAAGGACTAGTATTAGCAGAGAGTAATAGGACAAGCACAAGGCAGGTCAATTCACTTCAAGCTCAGTACTAACCAGGATCTATTACCTACAGCTGTGCTGCTCTTCTCTGTGTACAGACCAATTCAAAATATTACAGCAAAGGTTAATGAATTAACTTTTTAACTTAAAAAAGAGAATTAACCTATTTATTGGTGGGAGTCAACATCACCGATGATGTGAGTAGATGAGTGAGGATGTTTGAGTGTGAGAGGATGTGAAACAGATGCAAATGAATGTCTTGTTAGAATTGGGCAATGAGTGTTTAGTTGGCTCATAATGTTCAATAGAATAGGTGGGAGTCGATCTAATCTGAATTTAAAATTTGAATCTTCAAGATCAATCCAACATCTGAAATGAGTTGGGACATGGAAATGCTTAGATCTAGATAGGTAATGGATCTATTGGGGTAGGTGCTTGAATTGGGCATGGTTAGTGCATAAATTGTGTGAATGTTACAAAGGGGATGATACCTTCTTAGGATACTATCATAAAAGAATCTTGGATATTAGTAAAATGGTAGAGAGAAGACATAAGTTCAAATATAAGAGAATTAGACTCTTACAACAAAGAATGATGAAGACAGTAATACTCTTTATGCACACTAAAAATCACAAGTGTAAATATTCCCTTACAGAAAATTAAGATTGTTCTAATAAGATGTGAATATATGAATTTAAGAAGTCATATGATAGTTATATCAGCCATTCTAATATCCCTTATAATTTTTTCGTAATTTTTCTTTAAAATATAACTTGCAAATATAACTTGTAATGTCCCTTTTGATAGGTTTTAGGTTTGTGTGTTTTTCTATAGGCATGCATGCATTGGTTTTTGTGCTTAAACTGGTAAAAAATTAAGGATCCTACGATTCATACATTGAAGCAGAGCATTTTGTACTATGGTCAGTCAAGTGGCGGTTGCATCATTAACTTGTATTTTGTTATCTTTTGAGTGCTCACCATTCAGTCCTCCCAGATCAAACAAAACAACCCCAAAACCATCTAGACATATATGCCCATCTCCTTTTTACTCTTTTCTAAAGCTGATCCATATATTGGGATTGGTGTATGATATATAAAGCAGGAAAAGCTTAGGAGTCTGCCAAATATTCACTCCACAAGTTTCCATTATAAAAAGAAAGAATAATAAATTAATATTAGGTAATCATAACTGCAAGGCCATTTCCATGATCAACTAGATCTTTTGATAAAATTCCCATCGGATCCACTATATTGTAATCACATCAACATCGATTGAACTCGTTAATTTTTTTTTTTTCAAAAAGCCAAAACACCTACTGCTGGGTGTTGATTGAAGACTAGTATTAGCAGAGAGTAATAGGGCAAGCACAAGGCAGGTCAATTCACTCCAAACTCTGTACTAACCAGGATCTAATTACCTACAGCTGTGCTGCTCTTCTCTGTGCACAGGCCAATTCAAAATTAACTTTTTTAATTAAAAAAGAATGCTGGGTGTTACTTGATTAAGTACTAGTATTAGCAGAGTAATGGGACAAGCACAAGGCAGTCAATTTACTTCAAACTCAGTACTAACCAGGATCTAATTACCTACAGCTGTGCTGCTCTTCTCTGTGCACAGACCAATTCAAAATATTAACTTTTTAACTTAAAGAGGAATTAATCTATTTATTGGTGGGAGTCAACATCACCAATGAATGTGAGTAGATGAGTGAGGATGTCTGAGTGTGAGAGGATGTGAAACATATGCAAATGAATGTCTTGTTATAATTGTGCAATGAGTGTTTAGTTGGCTCATAATGTTCAATACAATAGGTGGGATTTGATCCAATCTGAATTTAAAATTTGAATCTTCAAGGTTAATCCAACATCTGAAATGAGTTGGGACATGGAAATGATTGGATTTAGATGGATAATGGATGCATTGGGGTAGGTTCTTGAATTGGGCATGGTTAGTGCATAAATTGTGTGAATGTTACAAAAGAGATGATAACATATTAGGATACTATCATAAAAGGATCTTAGATATTAGTAGAATGGTTGAGAAAAGACTTAAGTTCAAATATGAGAGAATTAGTCTTACAACAAAGAAAGATGAAGATAATAATACTCTTTATGCACACTAAAAATGTCACAAGTGCAAATGTTCCCTTACGTGAAATTAAGATTGTTCTAACAAGATGTGAATGTATGAAAAACTATCTAAAAGATAAAACAATGAGTTTAAGAAGTCATATGATAGTTATATCAGCCATTATAATGTCTCTTTTGATTTTTTCTTGTTTTTTCTTTAAATAATAAAGTATAACTTGTAATTAAATATAAGTATGCAATCAACTTATTGTAGTTTTACAAATATATTATTTTATTAAGATTTAATGCTTTGAATGTATCTTTGAAAGATAGAACTTATCTTTTATATCGACTATTATTTTATTTCTCAAATCTGCAGTAATCTATCTTTATTAAAATGCCTTTGAAATGTCTTTGATTCCATTGAATCAAGAGTTTTCGTCCACTAACTCAACAATGAAAATTAAAGGGTTTTCGTCTTTTAATTTCAGATCTTGAGGGGTTTCTTCCTCAAGTTGCTGAACCATAATTCACTCTCCACAAAAAGTAATAATATAAAGCTATCTTCACAAATCGGTGTCTCCTTCCTCTTGATTTATCTTCCTCGTATAGTCTTTTTCTTAAGAGATATACCTCTTCATTTACATATCTATTAACTTTTCATTAAAACCAAAATTTATTAAATTTTATATTTTTAATAATATATTCACCTTAAATGCTCCCTTTATTATTTGAGAAGGGAGCATTATAAACATGGAATATTTCTAAAATATGACTGTTATTACTTGATCGTCTTCCTAATGCTTCTTAAGGGGGTCTAAAGACTGTTGTTTACTTTGTCATGCATTCTATTACAAACCCCTCATCATTGAAAAGACACTATTATAAGATAAGATCCATAGAAGTGTTGTCAAGTTTCATAGACTATCACATCTTCACTCCCATGAATGACTCTCCTCTTCCCAAAGAAATTACCATAAGAAGACACCTACAATTAATGTATTTATTGAGAGATTAAAAAGGACACCTATAGTGAAGGAGGTCTTAGGTATAGTTCCAAATCCTCGATAATAGATCTTAGGGAAGTCATCTATAATGATAACATAAGTCCTAATAGTCCCTCCTAGAGAATCACCATGACATTGACAATATATTGTCATAAACTTTGAAAATGATGGCTGTCATAAGGATGCCATAACATCATGAGATTTTCTGTGAAATCATATCACCAAATCTTTTCAATTTTTTTTTTCATGTCATTAGTATGGAGGACTGTAATGAATCAAAGGAGGGCTGGTGTAAAGTTATTTTAGGATTGTTATAGTATTCCTACCTATAATAGTCTCGCATTGTTCATGAAAATGTACGACATTATGTGTTGTTTCATGGTAAAATTCTTGAATTTAGGAAGGTGTTATAGTCAATATACGAAGGAAAATAAATATAAAAAATCATAAAAAAGACAAAAGAATTGTTGTATCAGCATTATGGAGACTATCAACATAGTAATACATTATCATAGTTTTTGTATGCTTGGATTATCTTGTATAAAGCCATGTGCTAGGAAATATAGAGTGTGGAATAAAGGATCATATCAATTAAAACAACTCTAATGATTAGAAAGATTGGAGATATATATAAAATATATATATATATTTTATTTGATCAGTAAGAGGCAAAGCCAAATTTTATTAATATAGCTACTATCAAAGGATCTTACATCTTATATTACAAGATAATCATTATAAGCTTATACTCCAAACCAAAACAACAACTGTTCTTGACAGGATATAAACATCTGAAAGAGTTCTAGTAGACATAATTAAGTCCCAACAAGTGTTGTGGCCAAAGGAACAAACTGTCTTTTGCAAAAATGGCCCCAATAACAAAGGACCTTGATCATCTAACATAGCATTACTGCCACCACCTCACCACTTTACATTTCGCTGCAATCTTCGATAACTCATTTGCTTCCAAATTTGCCTCCCTATATACATGATTAATAGTAAAGCAATCAAAATAATCAAGAATTGTCAGTATCCTTTCTAGTAGGGCTTTAAGTCTCCAGTTAGGTGTTTCAGACATTCTCACTGCATTGATAGTGATAGCCGAATCTCCTTCAATTTCTAACTTGTCAATTCCTTTCTTTTGGCATTCAATCAGCCCAATGTATAAGGCTGTGAATTCAGCTATGTTATTTGTATCCTCTTGAAGGGGAACATCAATCTTGCCTTTAATGGAACCACTACTATCCCTAATTATACATCCTGCCCCTGATGCACCAGGATTACCTTTTGAAGCTCCATCAAAGTTTAGTTTCAACCATCCAGTCTTAGGCAGATTCCATGTTGTTTGCTCTTTCTTCTTATCCCTTTCCCCAAAAAACATGGGGACTTTAAGGCCTGCCCAATTAAACCTCATTTTTCCATCCCACTCAGTAAAGACTCCTTTTGTCTTGAGTCTTATGCTATTTTGTTGTTTATCATTTCCACAATTGAGCTTTCTATCATATTAATAACTTATTCAACTGGTTTTGATTTGTTGTTAAAAAACCTTCTATTCCTCTCTTTCCATATTTCCCATAATATCGTTGATGGACTGATCTCCCATAAGCTACTAAGTAGCCCATCCTTGGTTCTAATAGGCCAACTTTGAGATAGGGATAATCTGTCATTGGGAAGAGCCGTTACAAATCCTAACTTTGCACAAAGCCATCTCCAACATTTTGCTGAGAAGGGGCAATTCAAGAGTAAGTGATCATTGCTTTCTTCATGAGCTTTACATAATACACATCTTGAAGGGCCTTCAAAGCCCATTTTTCTAAATCTTTCTGCTGTTAGAATTTTCCTTCTAGTTGCTAACCAAGCAAAAACTTCTGCTTTTGGTATTATTTTGCCACTCCAAAACAGCTTCTGAGATATGCCCAAATAAATGTTTTCTGCTTGGTTAGCCAATATGTTATATCCCTCTTTAGCATTATACTGTCCATACTTTGAGGCTGCTATTTCTAATTACCTCTTTTAACTTCCTAGCCTCATGTTGTGGAATGGGGAGGCCCTCCAAATTTTTCCATTCCCACCCAAAGGCTGGGTCAGCCTCTAAGAAATTGACATAATCTTTTATCTTCTCCCCCCATGTTTGCTTTAGCCATCTTTTAGTTGTTTCAATTGATATTTGACTATCTATAATCGGATAGCCTCCCCATGAATCCTCCCAAAACAAGCATGAATTTCCATCATGAACATCCCAAGATACATGATCTGCCACTAGAGGCTTACATTTGAGGATAAAGTTCCATATTCTTGATCCCTTGGGGGGGTTATTAATCCTAAAATTTTCCTTGGATGCATTTCCTTCTAGATATTTAATTTGCAAGAGTCTCACCCACCTTGATTGTGGGTCCTTTATCATTCTCCATACTAGTTTTGCTCCCAAAGCCAGATTTTGCTTCACTTGATCTCTTAGTCCCATTCCTCCTAGTGGTTTTGGTTTGCAAATTTTATCCCACGCAATAAGGGCTATCTTATTCTTCTCCTTAGTCTTTTGCCAAAAGAAGTTTCTCATTTTTTGAATTAGGGCCTTATTCATTCCTGCTGTTATTGCCAAATAAGAGAGGAGATAAATTGGTAATGCTGATATTACTGTTTGAGTCAATAAAATATTAATAAGTTTGGTATACATATAGATTTGAATTTATTCATATTGTGAAAATAGAAGATGAAACATTTATTAAGTCAATAATATCACCATCAATATAATAACAAGTTTACACTTATATTGAGATGTGGTTTGATTTAAGGAAATATTGTAATTTATTAACGAGTATGAGTTTTTGCAAATTATTTAGTGGATTGTTATTTTTAGTAGAATATATATAGTATGCATAATTGTTCAGTTGATCATATATATGTGTCTTCATAGTTAATTGAATTAGTTTATAGTTGGTTGTGATAAAGATTAGATTCTTGTGAGTAAATTAATTTTGAATTGCTTGAAGTTAAGGTATTGAATTTAATATATAATGATAAAATTAAATTTCTTAGGAATTGGGTATTAGATATCTAATATACAAAAACAATAACCATTTGAATAAAGAAAACAAACTTATATTCTAAGTTAAAACAAAAACCTCCACAACCAAAACTCATTTGTGTTAGATTTGGTTGTGAATCATTAAAAATCAAAATGATTGAAGGAAAGCAAGAAAAGAGATGAATAAATTCAGCACTCCCTTAGCACTGAACTAGTAGTCCATATTACTACTAGCCAAGGGGAGGGGTGAGTGCTGTTTATATAACAAAATAATGGCAGACAATTCCAAGAGGAGTAATAACTCCCAAGTGTCCATAATAGGTGGGAGTTTTACCTACTTGGTAAATGCCAGATTACATGGTTATGCCTACTCAGGTAAAGACAAGAAATGGTTATGAGAGGTGGCTAATAAATCCAAACAAGGGTGTGAGACTCGACTACTCAAAGGTGGGTGTGAGTGACACATGTGATTGATGGATTATGCCACATGTCCTCATCTTAACCATTCTAATATAACCTAAGCAAGCTTAATAATATGTGTAGGAAAAATAAATATTCCCTAAGATGAGGAAAAATAAAAAACCTATACTAACACCCCCCCTTAAGAGTAGCTTAGGTGGGTGAAAAGACACAAAGATGGGTCCCGACTACTAGGCCATGTTAGGTACCCACATACAAATGTAATCTCTCACAACCAGAGAAAAGGAGAAAACCCAGTGGGACAAAACTCCTCCCCAAAAGAGAGAAAAGAAAACAAGTTTCCCAACATAAGAATAATCCCATGTAAGGAAGAAGTCCCCTCCAAAATAGAAAGGATTAGAAAGATTATGTAGCCCTCCTTCAAGTAGTCAATCGTGCCAATGGTTGATGCTCGAAACTAGATGTAGAAGATGGTCCACAATCGTCGAACAACGTTCCTCCCCTCAAGAAGAAACAAAACCAAAGGTCCATGAAGAATATCCTCCCAGTCTTGAAAGGAATATGAGGGAAGAAAGCTCAAAATATAAAAAGTCTCTGAAAACTGTTCATGTGTCCCCATGTCGATGCTGAAAGCTGCCACCATCAAATCAGGCGCGTGTTCTAGGCCACACTGATGAAGATGACAATCCAGAACCTAGTAGAGATGCATGTAGAACAAGATCCAAAGACTCAACTACCTCCTTTGAAGACAAAGATGCCTCCCCCAAATGCTGCTCAAAAGTATCCACAATCATGTCAAACTATGATGAATGATCATGTGGAGAATGAACAAGAGGATCCAAAGGTTCCTCCATAACAATTGAAGAAGAATCAACTTCATCAAAGAGAAGATGAATGTCATGAATAGTGTCTCCCAAATCTAAAGTATGAGACTCTATAAACAAACTTGCAATGTCTATCAAGTAGTCATCTTAAGTAGCTATATCTGGAAGACGATGTACATTCTACTGCTCTGTAGCAACACAAGTATCCTCAGAAGAAATAGTAGGTGGAGGAGAAGGAATGCAAGGCTCAAAAATTGGATCACATGTGAGAATACCCAAGTTCAAGTAACCAAAGTTCTCCTCAAAATCAAAACTCACACTAGGAGTGTGATCAACAACCAAAGGATTTGAACCATCATTAGGTGCAAAGTCTAAAAAGGTGTATAACCGAGATGCATGATCAACCACCCTAGTAGCAATTATCTCCCTACGTTCCAAGTCTTTGATGATAACTAAATCAGGTGCGAATTCCACAGTCTTCCCTATCCCACCATGAGTGATCTGATAGATGGAAAGAAGATTGTTCATCAAACGAGGTACACACAAAACATCATTGAAAGTGCTATCCCCAATATCAATAGATCCTTTCCCAATTACATCCATGTATGTATTGTTTCCCATCAAAATAGGTGGCATAACACAAGGCTCAAAAGAAGAGAACATATATTGTGTAGAAGCCATATGATGAGAAACTTTAGAATCTAGGAGCCATCTCCTTGATCCAAGACATGTAGAAGCACAAAGAGCTTTACCTTTTGATTTACTTGCCCCTGTACTATGGCCTTTTTCCTTATCAGATTCTGATTGTTTTGAATTTTTGGAATTAGAAGAAGTTGAATCAACCATTTGAGAAGGAAAACTGATTTTATTCTTCTCAAGAAGATGTTTTAGTTCATCAATATCCTTCTTATAACAAGAATGTTCTTCATGTCCACTCCTCTTGCAATATGCACAAGTGGGCTTCTCCTTCTTAGATGAATCCTCTTTTAAAGAGAATTTCGAGTCTACTTTAGATGTAGATAAAGATTGATTTGAATCTTTCTTTCTATCTCCTTGGTTCTTTTGTTTCTTGTTTTGCAGCCAAGGCATGAGACTTAGAAGATTTAATGATGCCCATTTGAATCAATTTATCTTGCTCCTTTGTGGGATCATAAGCGAACTCACCTAGAGAAGGCATAGTAAATCCTTTTCCTAAGGCTCTTTTCATTGCATGAAATGTAGAAACAAGCACTGCATAATCAGGACCAAGTTTTGAAAGAATGCTTAAAATCAATTGTGAGTCATCCTTTTTAACTCCACATTGCTCCAACTGCAATCTTATGGCATTCAACTTAGTAAAGAAATCCTGAATGGTGTCAAAATTGCATGGGCTCAATCCTGTGAGCTCGTTCTCCAATGAATGTGCTCTCAAATCATCTTGTTTACCAAAGAGAGTATTCGAAGTATTCCACACTTCATTTGGTGATTTTGCAGACATAATATGAAAGCGTAGATCAGGAGACATAGCCATGCACAAGGTGCCAAAAGCTTCATCACACTTGTTGAACCATTTAGGCTTTTCTTCATCATTTGTAGGTTCCTCATCAATACCCATTGTTATTCTATACAATCTTAACTTTCTTAAGTGAAGTTCCATTTCATTTTTCCACTCAAAGTAATTGTATGTTGTGAGTAGAGGAATTGTTTTATCCATTTTATATGTTTTTTGCAATGTAGGAGAAAATGCAAGAAAAAAAACACAGAGACATCCCCCCTTTTTCACTCAATCAAGAATCCCCTCCAACAAAAAATAATTTGGCACTTTATAAATCAATGCGTTTACAATGTTGGGGTTGTTTTCTAGAGTTTTACAAGTGTCCTAAATGGAATCAAATACTGAAAGTATAATCAAATATTAGAATGAGAACCTCAAAATAGCACCAATATGTAGTGCTCAGAAAAATATTCACTTTCGAAAAAAGAATCACATCAATCGGAGGTCATACGTGAAAGTTACATCCGTTTGAAGTTCAAAAAATGAGGATTGTCCTTCAGATATGATGAGAAAACTTATTTTCTGAAAATCTAGAATCACTTGAGCAAAAAATGATCAGACCACTATGAAGAGCGCAAAATTTTACCCCAAATAAAAAAAAATTGCTCGCAAAACGGAGCTCGGATGACTGAGATATCACGCTTTGAAGTTCATGTGCAAAAGTGAAAACTATAATGGAGAGGGGTCCAAAATTTTCAAAAAATCCACCTTCGCCAAATTTAGCTGAGATGTTGCTAAATGTAGTGAAATTGCCAAATTTGTCTGAACCGCCAAATGTAGGAAACCTCCTGCCAATTTAGTTATCACCAGCTAAAAATAGAACATCGCCAGATTTGGATGAACTACTAGGGCTCCTTCTAAATGTGGTAGAGGCTGCACACAAGCCGAGGTCGATGATTGTGTAGGTCGAACAGAGGGGGACGAATTTTGCAGGTTTGACTTCTTTTTTCAAAAGTTTTAATATTAAAAATCTTTTTGAAATTTGAATTTTTTGATAAATATTAAAAACAATAAAAAAAGTTTTAAAAGCCCTTAAAAGGTTGATGGGATGGGTGCGGGGCCCAAGGCCTGCGCTTGGCGTAGGTACACGTTGCACGGCCCTACGCAAGGCCTTTGGACTATTTTTTAATTTTTGATTTTTTTCAATTTGGTTTTTTTTTGCTTTTTATTTTTTTTTGGATTTTTTCAAAAAAACTTTTACAATGAAAATAACTGAGAAATATTTTAAATGCATAAAATAATATATTTTTTCGAAAAATGTGCCATACCTTTTGTAGGTGGGGTCGTACGACTTCATTTGCTAAATTTTTTTTGCCCCAAAAATGACTTTCTCCAAATTTAACAAATTATATATGGAAATAGGGGTTTTTGGACCTTCTGGACGTGATGGCGCAGTCCATTTTGCCTCAAAGTGCTTTGATTTTTAGGAGCTCACGAGATCTTCACTGAAAACCTCTATTTTTCAACCCTTAACAGATCTCGCATCCAGAGTCCAATTTGGATGAAACAAAAGCCTAATCTGACATTTTCAGCTGCTTTGAACTCAATGGTCAGTTTAGAATGTGTTCAAGAAGCTCCAAAATACTTGCAATAAAATGCAATAGAAACAGAGCCCGCCCCCCCAAGAAACTGAGAGCTCTATCAAGCAGTTCTGATTCTTCAGGTCATTATCAGATGCAAGAGAAGAACATACTTTGCTTTCATGAATGGATTGAAAAAACTGCTAACCCACAACTCACAACCAACTCTGATACCATGTTAGATTTAGTTGTGAATCACCCAAAACCAAAATGATTGAAGGAAAGCAAGAAAAGAGATGAATAAATTCAGCACTACCTTAGCACTGAACCAACAATCCATATTACTACTAGCCAAGGGGAGGGGTGAGTGTTGTTTATATAGAAAAATAAGGGCATATAATTTCAAGAGTAATAACTCCTAATTACCCATAATAGGTGGGAGTTTTACCTACTTGGTAAATGCCAAATTACATGGTTATACCTACTTAGGTAAAGACAAGAAATGGTTATGAGAGGTGGCTAATAAATCCAAAAGTGGGTGTGAGATTCAACGACCCAAAGGTGGGCGTGAGTGACATGTGATTGATGGATTATGCCACATGTCCTTATCCTAACCATTCTAATATAACCTAAGCAAGATTAATAATTTGTGTAGGAAAAATAAATATTTCCTAACAAAAGGAAAAATAAAAAACCTACACTAACAATCTGGAAGTAGGTATGTATATAGTCTAGTGAACAAAATGAGTTTTTAATACATAGGTTATCACTTGTGAGACTAGAGATTTTCTAAAGATTGGATTTTCAACTTACTCTAAAGATTAAGTAAATCATTCTCTCAAATTAGCATTTAAACAAATTATTTAATTGAATCTTAAAGGTAAACCTTTAAATTGAATTTAGGGTAAATAACATTCATCATACACTTAGAAGAAATCTTGGTCATATTTTCTTGACTCCCTAAGGATTTAGGTTGGATTTCAAGGTGGAATTAAGCCTACTTATTTGCATAAATACACTCTTGATAGATGGTGACCTCGATGCACTTCTATTACAAAAGTGTAGTCTATAGTGACCGACTTAGAACTTGGATAGTCTTGATGAGTTTAAGTCTCTAGCTAGAGAATGTACCTATCCAATATGGATAGATGCTTATCCAATTTTAATAGATACATATCCTAGGTGGATAGATGTGTGCCTATCCTAAGTGAATGAATGTTTGTCTCATATGGATAAATGTGTTAGAATTGTGAATAACACAAGACGCAAGATCAAACAACGAACAAAGAAACCTTCCACACAAGAGATTTGCAAATCAAAGATTTTTTATTCCTCAACAAAAAAGCTTACAAAATGAAAAGCTTCCATGAATCTCTAGAGAGACTTCAAGTTGATATGGTTTTTGAGTTCAAGAGATAACACAATGAGGGTTGAGTGCTATATAGGAGCAACCCTAAATGATAAAGGGATTATACCATGACAAGTGTCAACATCTCATGTAATGAGACAAAATGGTCTAATAATAGCTCACTTCAGTTAACATAAAAAAGCACTCCTAAGTTTAGCTTAAGTGCATGAAATGAATTAGACTAATAATTAATTAAAGATTAATTAATTATTAGCTAATGCATGATTACTCTAACACACCCCCTTAAGATGAACTTAGGGAGCAGCTAAAAACCCTAAAAAACCAATGCATAAAAAGCAAAGAATGAATGATGGGTCTCAACAAACAAGGTTTGATGAGGTACCCATGTACAAACAATCTAATCTCTCACAATTGGAGAAAAGGAGAAAACCATGTGGGAAAAATATCCTCTCCAAAAGAGAGAAAAGTGAATGAAGGACTAAGAAGCTTCCAAAATAGTGTCCCAAAAAAAAGGAACATGAAGATGCTAGAATTAAGGTGTCTCAACCTTTGAGTCCTAGCATTATTTTTGGGATTACTATTTGTGCAAATATTGATATATCCTAAGTTGTAACACCTAATCATGAAAGTTGACGATAACAGTATTATTAAATGAAACAATAGACTAATCAATTGAATATTAAGTGTAAAACCAAGCAATGACCATTGACATGCCCTGACATACATGGACTCTGATAGCCAACACAAAGCATAAGAACCACTAAACAATTTTTTTTTTTTTTTATCGAACATTCTTATTTATAAACGGGTTTGAGCACCAATTTCATCATGTTTATCATTTTACATTACAACTGCTCCAATATTACTCAATGAGGAGATATTTTTACTAATCGTTCACATTTGGGGAACACTATTCCAAAATAGGATAGGCTGCACAACATAACTTCTTATAATACATCTAAGTTTCAAGGGCTAAGAGAAAATTCAAATCCTATGCTTCGGTAGCTAACATAAATTTTCACCTTCAGAGTGATGCTTTTAGTCAAAATTTGTTTCTGTCCTCTCCTTTCTCTGTAGAACTCTTCAGTACCTTCAGTCACAGGAGAAACCTTCATTCATTACGCTTATAGAATGGGCTTATTGAAAATTTCCCTGTTTCTTTTAATTGCACCAGTTTACAAGTAGTATTATTGTAAATGCCTAAACTAGGCATCATTTTAAACTTGATATTTACATTTTGGGACACTGTACCCATCAGGGTAAGCCGCAACACCAAAATTCCACGGTTACATACATCTTAAGTTGCATTTAACATGTAATTTTAAAACAAAAGCAAGATATGAGTCTTATATTCACTATGAGAAACAAGAACTCAACCTTGAAGATGACGGCTTGCTAATATGATCAAGTAACTGCTCCAAATCTTAAAAGAAATAGTCTCCAACACCTTTAATACGATTGGAACCGTCATTCACAATGTATATATAAAATGCATTTATATGAAATCCTATTCAAAGCCAAGCTAGTTTACTCAATAGCTATTCGTTTGATGCTACAGCTGAAGAAATTCAAAGCGAATTTAAGTGATACAAATTTTGTAGTAATTTTTTTTTTTATAAATATATAACTATGCAAGAGAGCAATATCGAGTTCCATCAACTCTTTTCTGAAGATAGTTGACTCAAATCAATTCGACTCCTGAAACCTTTGTTGTATTTGTCTTCTTTCAGAATCTGTCGGATTCCAGCCAAAGCACAAACGTCAACTACAGGTTAGTCTGGCTCCTCCAGCGAATTGAAAGGAAGAGGCGTCGTACATTTATGCCTCGAATCCAACGTTTAACAAGCAAAAATCTTCTCAACTATAAACAAATACTCTTAATGCAATGCTAGAATAGTTTTAAAATGAATTACATTACTATTTCTTTTGAAAGCCTCGCATAGGAGATCAAGAAATGGCTTCGAATGCTTAAGGATAGAGATTAAAGTTAATTTACTTGTAGCCATATTGGAGTTTTTCTTTCAGTTTTCTTATGGCTTGTAACTGTTTTCCCAATTTACCAGTGTGGAATACTCCTTAATGTTCTCTTTCACTACTAAATTTTGTCCATCCCTGAAAGAGGGCTTCTTCTTTTCTGCATGCAACTCAGGTAGTTAGTAACACAATGTAAAATGTTAATAGAGGGCAAATTTCGTTTATGCTGAATTAAATTTAAATCTTTCTTTTGCTCTCCACCCAGCCACCCCCGAGCTCAAAATTAGCTCATGAAGAGTTGCAACTCCTTCAAAAGCTCACACAGAGCAAGTCATGACTCACATAGAGTTGGGCTGGCTCACATAGAGCACTAGAACATTGGAACCATAATAATTCTTGAATTTCATTATCAATTTCAGAATTTCACTATTGAAGTGAGTTTAATTAATCTTTAACTTCATAGTCAATCTGCAAATTTCATCATTTGAACTGAAATGAAAATTTCAACATGAACCAACTACCTTACCTCTGTTCTTCCAAATTTTTTTTGTTCATCTCCCCCCTTTCGTTATTCCTTTCTGCTTCTTTTATTAGTTCTCCATCCTCTTTTCTCTGAAAATCTGTTTTCTCTTGTTTCTAGACAATAATCCCGAGAAAACCCAAAGAAATAGGAACTATATAATTCCCCCTCATTTTCACATCCAAGAGCAATTATTTACTTATTCTATCTAGTAATCTATTTTATAATTAAAACAACCTTTTTACAATATTTTTTTCAAATCACCAAAAGCTCATATTTATTAACATTTCATAATCTAAAACAAACATAATATTAAATGTTCAACATTCATCTTTAGTCTTACCACTTTGCCTATTAAAGATCCCAACAAACAAAATTTGCTATGCCCCTACATTACTCCCCCTCTAAGCTCTCGACTTCCTCTTGGAAGCTAACCAGAAAGATAAGGAAATAAATATTTCATTCTGATAGTATCTTCCCAAGTAGCAGATGATATATCATAGAGGTCCCATTGGACCTTGACCTGATCCAGTTGTTGTCCCCGCAAGCTCAGTGTTTGTTGTTCCAAGATGCGAACTAGCTCCAGTGTTAGCTGCCCATCTTGCACCACCTGTAAAGCATCCCATTGCAATACATGAGAAGAATTTGAAACATATTTCTTAAGCAAAGATACATGAAAAACATTATGGATACGCGATAAGCTGGGTGGTAATGCTAAGCAATATGCAACTAGGCCCATCCTTTCCAGAATTTCAAAAGGTCCAACATATCTAGGTGCCAACTTAGAGCCTTTCCCATAACAGATAGAGCTCTTAAAAGGTCTCACTCGCAGAAAAAATTTCTCCCCAACTTAGAATTCACGATCCACTCTCCTATTATCTGTGTACTACTTTTGCTGATCTTGAGCTATCTGTAACTGCTCGCGAATACAAACAACCTATTGTTCCAAATCCCTAACAAGTTCAGGTTCAATAGTAACTCGATCCTCTAGTCGATCCCAACTTAAAGGATTTCTACAGGGTCTACCATAGAGGGCCTCATAAGGTGCCATATCAAGAGAACTGTGATGACTATTGTTATAAGCAAACTCTACTAAATGCAAATAATCTTCCCAGCGGGACTTTTGATCCATTACATACATCCGGAGCATATCCTCCAAAACTTGATTTACTCTTTTAGTTTGTCCATCAATTTCTGGATGATAGGCAGTACTGAAGTTGAGTTGAGTTCGCAAAGCTTGCTGAAGTGCAGTCCAAAAGGCTAAAGTGAAAATAGGATCCCTATCAGAGATGATTTTCCTAGGCACATCATGAAGTTGAACTATGTCATGAAGGAACACTCTGGCCACTAAAGCATCATTATAGGAAGAACTCATTGGAGAAAAATGTGCTACTTTTGTTAATTTATCCACAATCACCATAATGACATCATGCCGACGAGCAGTGAGTGGTAACCCTACAATAAAGTCCATTAAAATTACATCCCATTTCCACTCTGGAATTGCATATGGGTACAATAGACCTGCTGGGTGTTGATGCTTTGCTTTTACTCTTTGACACTCCAAATAGCAAGCAACAAAATATGCAATATCTTTCCGCATTTCTACCCAGAAGTACAATTTTCAAAGATTTGTATGCATTTTCTTAACACTAGGATGAGCAACATAAGGTGCCCGATGAGCCCCAGTCATAATCAAACCTCTAAGGTCTCCAAACAAAGGAACATATATATGTCCATGATGTCGGAGTAACCCATTAGTATCCATAGAATAACCTTCAAACTTACCTTTTAGAGGACTTTGGAACTGAACAATCTCATGGTACAAAGCATCCTGAGGTAATATCCCTAAAATACACTCTTTGAGATCTGTCTTAATAGTCAGGGCTAACAACTCATGACGTCACCTATTGAGAGCATCAACTACAACATTCTCTTTCCCTTTAATGTACTGGATGTTGAAGTCGTATTCACACAAAAATTCCATCCATCTATGTTTTCTAGCATTCAAACTAGGCTGCGAAAAGATATACTGTAGACTCCGACGGTCCGAATGCAACTCAAATCTATGTCCAAGCAAAAAATGTTGCCATTTGGTCAAAGCATGAACCACTGCCACCAACTCCAAATCATGCGTTGGATAATTAAGTTCATGATTCCTCAATTTGTGAGACTCAAAGGCTATGGCTCGTCCCTCTTGCATGAGAACAACTCCAATACCTTCAATAGATGTGTCTGTGCAAACGACAAAGTCACCAGTAGGGTCTGGAATAGCCAGGATGGGTGCGCTAGTAAGCTTTTCCTTCAAAATTTGGAATGCTCTTTCACACTGTTCAGACCAAACAAATTTCTTGCCTTGATCTTGGAGAGATGTGATTGGGTGTGCAATCTTGGAAAACCCTTCTACAAACCGTCTGTAATAACCGGCTAGACCCATGAAGCTTCTGACCTCAGCTACATTAGTGGGAGCAGGCCATTCCAAAATAGCCTGAATCTTGGAAGGGTCTACAAAGATACCATCACCAGAAATAACATGTCCTAGATACTGGATCTCTGTTTGGAAAAATTCACACTTAGCAATGTTTGCATACAACTGATTTTCCCACAGACACTGTAACACCTGTCACAAATGATCTTCATGCTCCTCCACAGTGGGTGAGTAGATCAGTATATCATCAAGGAAAATGTCCACAAACCGATCCAGAAAAGTTCAGAAAACTCCATTCATTAAACTCCTAAAAACTGTCAGTGCATTAGTCAACCCGAAGGGGACAATAGTAAACTCGTAATGATCATATATGGTGTGGAATGTTGTTTTATGTATGTCAGCTTCAACAATTCTCAATTGGTGATATATAGACTTAAGGTCTATCTTAGAGAAAATTTTTGCCCCTTGAATCTAATCAAATAGGTTATCTATGCTCGACAAGGGATAGCGGTTCTTGATAGTGAGCTTATTAAGCTGTCTATAGTCTATGCAAAGCCGAAGAGTTCCATCCTTCTTCTTAACAAAAATCACAGGTGCACCCCACAGAGATACACTAGGACAGATGTGACCTTTTTCTAACAATTCCTCAAGCTGCAATTTAAGTTCTTGTAATTCTTGAGTGGTCATCCTATAGGGAGCCTTAGAAATTGGTTGAGCTCCAGGGACTAAATTAATGTGAAAATCAATTTCCCTTTTAGGTGGCATACTAGAAAGTTGAGGAGGGAACACATCAACAAACTCACGAAGAATAACATGATCCTCCAACATAGTGTCAGGTTTTTCTTCCGATCGGTCACTGATGGAAATAGCAAAGAATTGACACCCTTTCCTCATACATCGCTTAAGCTGCATTGCCGAAATCATCCTAAGAGATACTGGTCTCTTGATTCTTGAAACAACTACCTTATTACCCAGATCATCCAAGCACTTGATAGACTTGCATCGACAATCTAGTTTTGCTTCATGACCATTCATCCAATCCGTACCTAAAATTACATCATAAGACCTCAAAGGTATCACTCGGAAATATGTTTTGTTAGACAGTGAACCAAGCTCTAATCGACATTCTCTAACTAGAGAGTTAACTGACATTCTAGCTTTGGAAGCTAACTCCACATCCCAATTCACATTTTGCTTAGCAACCACAAGCCCACACTTCTCCACTACAGATGGGGAAATAAATGAATCTGTTGCTCCTGAATCGAAAAGAATGGACAAAAACCTTACCAATTTTTCTGAGAACCTTTATGACGGATGCTTGATGACCAACTTGCCGGTTTTCTATTGCTGCAAAAACTCAATGAGATTTTCCAATATCACCCACGGTAGGTTCGAATGTTGTTGACTGTTGGATTCTTGAAGCTGTCTTATTGTGTGGACATTCCCGTGCAAAGTGTCCCTTACCACCACAATGTAACAAGTGCGATTCGAATTGGACTGGAAAACTGATCTACCCAAACCAATCTAATTTCCTTGAGTATTCTGTTGTGTAAAAGTTGCTTCATTGTATTGTGTTTGATTCCTCTGTTCTTCTCTCTAAGTGGGGTTTTTCCATGACCTGATTGATCCTTTTGGTGAGGACCTAGCTTTCTGATTCCGCTATGACTGTGCTGGTCTAGAAGAGTAGG
Source organism: Sequoia sempervirens (assembly GCA_007258455.2). Taxonomy (NCBI): domain Eukaryota; kingdom Viridiplantae; phylum Streptophyta; class Pinopsida; order Cupressales; family Cupressaceae; genus Sequoia; species Sequoia sempervirens. The sequence continues at coordinate 285,803,583 of VDFB02000003.1, read as the reverse complement.
AAGTCGATATGTTTCCATCCCTTAAAGAATGGGACTGATTGCGGTTATAACGTTGGAATGCACTCCATGGTTGGTCATGATGTCTCGGTTGTATTTCCTCCGCAATAAGTGCTTTGTCTACTACCCGTTTCATAGTAGTGGGCTTAGACAAGCGAATTGGTCCTGCTATATTGTGATTTAGTCCTCTTATGAAACAATTTACCACGAGCTTCTCATCCTGAATGTAATCCACATACTGTGACAACTCAAATAATTTTTCCTCATACTATGCTACAATCATTCCTCTTTGTTGGAGATTGTGAAATTCATCTATTTTTTGTTGCCGAAAATGCTCTGAAATGTATCTCTCTTTGAAGGCCTCTAAGAAGGTTTCCCAGGTGACATTTTCAGGGGTTAAGTGTCTTTTTCTCTCCTCCTGTCGCCACCAGGTATTTGCACTCCCCTTAAGTTGATGAATTGCCAATCTGGCCTTAAGGTTACTTTCATAGGTCTTCAATGCAAAGTTCTTTTCAAGACTTATTAACCATGATTTAGCCTCTAATCCATCTGTAGACTCGAAAAATTGTTGTGGCTGCAACCGAATTTTTTTCCGTATAATCTTGTCCATATCCACCGCAGCCCCCCTAACTACCTAGTTGTTACGAGGAGGTGGAGGGTATTGCCTTGACTCTCCTTCCTCAACATGTTTTGGTCCATTGTGTCGGGGACTTCTTCTTTCCCGAGGCACAAAATGGTGTTCTATATTATGATGTTGGTTTGGCATCGGTAGCCTTTCTTGTATCACATTTGCCATATTTTGTATAGCTTGGAGTATTTGTGGTCCTTGATCCATTGGTTCTCCAGGTTGATTAGGTTGATTCGCTGACATTGTTTTTGTCTGCACAACAAAATAGGTTATTTTAGACAATTTTACTTTTACCCCAGAGCTCCTAGTGCTAAAACTTGGCGCTTTGATACCTTTGTAACGCTTAATCATGAAAGTTGACAATAACAATATTATTAAATGAAACAATAGACTAATCAATTGAATATTAAGTTGATGGACTGATGGAAGGAGTTCTATGTTCGAAAATTGTCACACTTGCTGCGGATGTATTTGAAGGAACCTAAGAAGTGTTCTCGTGCATAATGAAGTGTTTTGTATCGTCCACATGTTATCTTCTTGCTGGGAAGCATGTACTTCAATATGCTCATTTTTTTTTTCATTAGGTTTGACTGACCTGGTGTTTACACTTCATATGAAGAATTAAAACTTAATCAAGGAAGCGTGTGGTTGATCCGAGACATTGCTTTTGGTCTTGGTTAAGTGTTTAATTGGTCCATTCTCATTCCTTCCCACCACGGGAATGTTGAGTTTCTGACCTAATTTGAATTTATGAAATGAAGCATATGTGGCCGACCTTGGAGAAAGTTTCTAAGGTTGAAGGTGGTATAAATGCAAGTCGAGATGCGAATGATTAAGATATACACAAATAATGAAGTAAGCCACAAGTGAAGAGCAGAAGTGTGTGAAAGTGAGTTGAGGCAGTAGTACTTCATTGTGTTAGATTCCTGAAAGCAGTGAGCTAAAGGTTTCTACAATCTTCTATTCAAGGCTGCAAATGTGTGTAAATTGCTGTGGTGGATCTTTTTGTTATCTTTTGTATCTGTAGGCAGTGAGCCTCCCTGTTGGATAGTGAGTCCTTTCTGTAGGTAGTGAACCTTTGTATCTGGATAGTGAGTCCTATTCTATGCAGTGAGCCTTTTGTATTCGGTTTTGCTATCACTTTATATTGTGAGTTAATCCTCACCATGGTTTTTCCGTTATTGGGTTTTCCATGTAAAATATGGTGTTCATTGTGTTGATTTTTCTTTCTATTATTTGCATTTCATGTTTATACTTAATAACTAAATAATGTGGTTGTGAAGTTAATAAGTGTTGGAAGTCTTGTGTTTGAATTTGGTGAAAACTAATTCATCCCCCCTCTCAGTTGTCCTGTGCCTTTTAACATGTTCTTCTCCCGATACATCTCCTATTGGTGACAAAGGTATCTTGGTGAAGGAAGATACAATCATTTAGAATTATGAAATTCTTGTTTGTCCCTCTCCTCCTCCCCCTTGGGAAAATATTATGATACAAGAAGATGAGATCATTGACACTACTTTACCTAGTCTCCATTCATCTCCCAACACCTCCCCTACTTGTGAGAACGCTTTAGTGAAAGAGGATACAATTATGGACAATCATAAAAATTACATTTGCGAGGAGGATATGTTGGTGTTAAGAGATCCAATGATTGAGAGCTGTGACAATCCTACCTCTCCTACTTGGGAAGAAATTGTAGGACATGGGGTCCATGTAATTGTAGATAACCATGGAAATCAAATTTGTTCTCCTAATATCTCTCCCAGATACGAAGAAGATAGTTTGGTGTTAAAAGATGCACTTATTGAGAATCTTGTCCCTCCCTTCCCTAATGCTCCTACCATTTGGAAAGATCTATTTGAACAAAAAATTCCAATAATTGGTAAGCATGAAACTCATAGTTCTTCTCTTGATGCCTTCCCTATTTGTGATGAAGCTACTTTACAAAATCTAACCATGGAATGTGATGAACCTCTTGTTTTCTCCTTTCCTAAAAGCTCTCCTACTAGGGTAGATATTATGGCACAAGAGAATGAGACCTTAGAGAAAAAGGATGAAATCACATACAATCATAACAATCAAATTTGGCCTCCTAATATCTCTCCTATTTGTGAAGAAGATATTTTGGTGTTAGAAGATCTAATCGATGAGAGTCATGAGAAACCTGTCTATCTTTCTTCCCCTAGGGAAAACATTATTGAACAAGAGGATGCCATCATTGATAAGCAAAAATATCCAACCATTGATAACTCCCTTGTGATGAAGTTATTTTAGAAGAACCAATCTTTGAATGTCATGGACATCTAGTTTGTAACTCTCCTAAAAAATCTCCTAATAGGGAAGATATCATGGTGCAAGAAAATGAGAACATTGACACGTGTCTTTCAAATAATAATGATGTGGCTTCCTTAGATGAAGATGCTATAGTTACATTAGACTCCCATTCACTAAGAAATCATGAAAATATAGATAAGTGTGTTGAGGTTATGAACATTAGGACTCCCTCGAGTCCTCTAATTCTTAGACCTCTTACAAATCCTTTAATTATTGGACCACCTAAGCCTCAACTTATCATTTATCCACCCTCACAACAACCAGAAGTTTAAAATAAACCTGTGCTTATCTTAGAACCACCTAAAAGGCAACTTGATAATGATAATGTTTCATAGCAACCAAGTTACAATATAGTTGCTCATACATATAACACTAGGAAAAATCCGCAACCAAGACAAAAAACTCCAACATCCCTCCCATTGCCTCAACCTATCTTGCCTAGTGCTCCTTGTTTGCCCTCATATAATGGAAAGCATTACAATCTTGTTGAAAAACTTAAAAATACTTTTGCTAAGATATCCTTATGGGACCTTATTCAAGCATCGCCTAGTTATCATAACATGCTTCAAAATGCTTTACAACAAGTTCCTACTCCTCCTAATGTGCAACCAAATGATGTGGCAACCCAAATTCAAGCTACAACTCCAACCAACTTAGAGATTACTTTATGTTAGGATGAGTTACCTCCATTAGAAGTGTAAAAACAAAATGGAGCTTTCATGATAATAGCTTATGTTGATCAAATAGCCATAAAGAGAACTCTAGTTGACAGTGGTTCCACCCTTAACTTGTGTTGCATAAACCTTCTTGATAATATTGAAGTAGACAAAAGCTAAATTCAACCTAATTCTTTATCTATTCATGGGTTTGATAATGTAGGAAAACAACCGCTTGGTGTGATCACATTACCTATTAAAGTTGGAAAGGTCCTATTACAAACTCTGAAAGAAATGAAAAAGCTTTATGGAAGAGGTTATGAACTTATGAAACAACTTGGGTATAGTGGAAAAGGATGTGGTACTAGAGAACAAGGTATTTGTGTCCCTATAGAGTCTAACATGCAAGAAATGACTAGTCATCTTGGTTATTGTCCCTCGAAAGAAACAAACAAGCCTTCACTCAATATCAACACTCTTACAAAATATTCTTCTAAGCAAACTTTAACATTAGTGCATCTTGAATTGATACAAAGTAGTGGTCTTGGTTATTTATTTTACTGTGTGATTTTCTTACTTCTTGTGATGCGTCCTTTTCTTGGTGGTGTCATTGGGTTTCATTTCCTTCCGGAGCCTGATATTTCTTTGAATTATCCTCCTGGAGACATTAGGCATGATGTTCCATAAGAAGAGACCTTACACGAACTAAGCAAAAATCCCTTTGAACAAAAACCTTTACTTACATAATGTTCATAAGTGTTTAGCATAACACAACTTGTTAGGCCTTGTGAAGCTTGAAGTTGCATTTTGTGGCACCCTATTGAAGTTATCAGAGGGATAGCTTTGGTATGGTTAGTATGATGAGAGTTGACACATAGGCATGAATTTCTCATTGTACAGTGAGAAGTTGACACAAAGGCATGAATTTCTCACCAAGCCACTTTTATGGGGGCTCACCTAATGGATGGCCTGAGGTTCCATTAGCCCGAAGTGAGTGCGTGTTTTGGACAAACAACTGAGCCACATCGAGATTGATAGATTGTAAGGCTTGATCTTTTTATTTTTGTTTTTCTTTCTTTTAGTCTTTGATAGTGTATGATTGTGTATCTTTGTCATTTTTGCATACATAAGTGTCTTGAATGTATACTTTAGTGCAAGTTTGACATGGGGTCATACTCTCACTAAAGTGGGGGAAAAATATATTGACAAAAAAATTATCCATTTTTTTCACTTAATTTGAGAATAATTAATAATAAATGAGCTTAATGTTGACTTGATTTAGTGTTGTAAAATGTTTTACACATTTACATTAAGTTTAGGGCCCTTTTTAACTAAATGGACTTAATTGTGCCTTGTTTTAGGGTTGTAAAGTGTGCCTTTTACACTTTCACATTAATCTAGGACTTAATTAATTAATTGAGGTTGATTTGCCTTAATTGGCCCCTGTAATTCAAATCCAAGGCTAATTAAATATAAATTCTGAGGGATAAAACCTGACATTCATAAATGCCATTATACAACACTTAATTTTAGAAGTGTGTCTTAGGTTAGTGACCTAGGATCCATTTGCCACATGGTGAATGGGTCCTCACTAGGTCCTAGGACCCTATTTTCACATAACATTTCACCTTGTCCAAAGTGTGTTCTAGGTAAGTGGCCTATGACCCATTCGTCACATGGCGAATGGGTCCTCACTTAGACCTAAGACCCCTCCTTGAAATATTTTTTTGGTGGTATTTTAATACTTTCAAATTCATGATTGATGTTGGCTTGTGATATTTGAAGTTTGGGAATTAATGTTAAGATATGTATAAATACAAGGCTATTTCATTATGTTTCACCTAGAAGATTTCATGCAAGCGAAGGATATTCAAGAGAGCATTATAGGAGCATTCGAGAGCAAATTCTAAGACATTCAAGGGAAGATTTGTAGAAGAATATTGTAGCAATCAAGATCCATTTCATCATGTCAAAGGTTTAGTGTATCATGCATGTTGTTTGAGGTAATATGTTGATGTAACATTCAAGATCAATTCAAACATATAAAAGGAATTGTTTTCACATCAAGTTCATCATCAAAATCTACATTTTTTGAGGCCACTTCATGCTAGATTGCAGATTTATCCAAGGTTCAAATAAGGTGTGGTGAGTTGTGATATTGCATTTGTTCATTCATCATTCCTTCATGCAATTTCATTGTTTTATTTCAAGGTTTAATTACTAAAACGAGGTTTGACCAAGGAAAACCCCTATTCCCTAACAATCAACAATTTTTCTCCTCCTTTGATGTGTGATTGCAGGTTTTAGATTTAAGATCATTTGGAAATAAAAATTGGAGAAATTTGCAAGGTTTGTCAAAGTTGTCACCTTTCTTGCAAAATCACAGAAACTGAGCTACAAGTTTTATTTCCGGCTTTCCGATAGTGCCCGAATAGAATATGGGGTGTAGACATTGAAGAATAGAACCCAAAAACAAATTTTCTGGAGCCCTATCCAGGACCTATTCACCATAGGGCGAATGAGTCCTTAGTGAGGTCCGAAAAAGCACTTTTTGCAACAAGTACACAACATTTAACCCTCTTAAAGCTTGCCTTTTGACTGCTATATCATTTTGGTTTAATTTCTATCACTCATTTGCAAATTATTGCTTACATATTGAATAAAATAGAATGGAAATTGGTTCATCATTTTGTTTCATTATGGTGAACCTATTTTCCTCCTTTTCAGTAGTTTAAATTTGGCATGGGACCAATGGCTAGGTTTATGTTTTGATAATTTTGTGTTTGATAGATAGGTGTGTTGTTTTGATTAAGCATGTTTGAATATTGATATTATGCCATGGGTTGTGTGAATATAGGCTTGATGTAAATGTGTGAGTAGATCCTTGGTTGGATTCTAAACCCTAGCAAGAGGTAAGGACAAGCAATGAAATAAATTTGGCTTTTTGGATTTTTGGGCTTTCTAATTAATTTTTTTTTGGCTTTTGAATTTTTAAGAATGAAATGATTATGCAAAGGATGCTAATGTTTTTAGATTTTTTTGATTTTAAATTATTATGCAAATGATGAGTGATGGATGGTATATGGTTATGGGCCAAGGATGGTTGATGATAGTGGGGACAAGTGATGGTGATTATGGGTTTAAAATTTGACCTTCAAAGATAATTGTTAACCAAAGTAACCAAAAGAGGATATCTAGATCTCCAAAAGATGGAAGTGAGAAAGACAATAGATGAGGGTTGACCTTAAACTAGACTTGTGAGTTTTAAAGCCAACCATTGGTGGAAAGATAGAAGGACAAGAGATCAAGACAACCCCAAAGGGTGACTAAGGTTGAATCACAATATAGCTAGGGAAAAATCAATGGTGGATGAATGGTGAATGGATATGAACGGTAATAGACCCAAGTATTCTCAAGAAAAGCTTAGAATCTCAAAAGATGGAGATGGGAGACTAGTCACACCCAAAATAGACTTGTGAGTTGAGGGAAACTATAGACAAGAAAATGAGAGTTTGATGATATTCAAGACACCTCAAAGAGGTAACTATGGTGTAGAAATGATAATTGGATTAGTGTTGGATTTATAAGTGGCCAAGTGGATGATTGAATGAAGTTTGACCTATGGATGAAAGACTAACCAAAGTTTAATCTAGAGATGAAAATAACTTAACCAAGGTTTAATGTATGGATGCAAGGATTAACCTAAGGAAAAAGGATTTACCAAAGTTAACCTAATTGATGACAAACTTAACCAAAATTTAACCTAGGGAATGAAAGATTAACCAAAGTTTAACCTAAGGATGGAAAATCAACCAAAGATTAACCTAAGGGAAGAAGAATCCACCAAATATTAACCAGAGGAGGGAGATCAAAAGCTAACCTATGGATGCAAATACCAAGGATTAACCAAAGGAAGAGGAATCAATCAAAGATTAACCCAAGGAGGGAGACCAAAACTTAACCTAAGGATGCAATTAATATTTGAGATGCAAAGGTGGATGTGTAAAGCTAAACTAAAGAAGTTTGATAGGTCTTAGGTCACTTAAGTCCAAAAATTGGATTGAAAGGATAGACCCTAGCTTGTTTTAATGTAGACTATGGTTGGCTCCCTAAGAATGAAGTATTTAGAGGTGTATTTGTGGGGGTTATTTCAATTTTAAGATAGCAAACACTCAAAAAACACTTGGGAGAAAAAGAAGTTTTGACTCTAGACTAAAAAGGGTATGGCTTAGGGCCCAAAGGCCCAATGGTTTTTTAGGTATATCACAAATAAAGACACTCATAAGACAAGAACAACCTAGTTATTTAGATGGGTTTGTTCACCTGGATAGGTGCACCACACTTGCATGTTAATACAAATCCAAGGAGCGGGTGACTAGGGTATGCCAAGGTCATGTACCACCTTAACACCCCTAGCTCTTGAAAAGGACAAGGTCCCAATAAGAGACAATAGTCACCTCAACAAAGGACTATACACAATGGGTAACATCACATGACAATGCTATCACATTTCACTATACCAAACTCATGGCCTAAAGGACTTTTGGCTTCTAAAAAAAAATAATTTATAGTGGAGGAACTCCTACGAACACCATGACATACACAAATGAGAGATTGAAACCTCGAACCTTGTATCCAGAATCACTCAAGACCATGAAGGACCACCTTGTATGGCATAAGTGGATTGAGCTACAACTTTCCCTGTCGCCACTTTATATAGATCACTGGAGAAACGTGTTTGAGGTCGAACCTTGGGGTGATGAAATCCCTAGGTAGGTGTCCTAAAAAAATAAAAAAAGGAGACTAAAGTGTATTTCTCGTCACCTAGGATTGCACAAGTGCGCAAGGGGAGAGGATACACACACACTAGCTTGGGTTGACACACAATGTGCAAGTGCACCAAAAATGTAAAACAAAGTTCTTTTTAACCCAGCTAATCTAAGTGTTATCTAATCTAGAAAAAAAGATACAATGTTTCAAATTAGATTCTTTAATGATCGAACTTGTAGCAACTAATTAGTAGTTTGAGTAATTCCTTTGTCAATGTCCTACAAAACCACTTTCATTAAAAGTTTTAATTTTTTGTCTTTGGCTCTCGAAAAGTGTGTTGCACCAAACTATTAGTAAAAACACTTAAAAAAAAGATTAAAATCATAAAACCAAGAACACCATTAAAAACTCTTTTAAAAATTATATATATATATAAGTTTGATGCAAGAGCATCTAGTGGTGTAGGGAAATCTTGCATCACCTGAAAAATGCTTTTCCTTATTTTTTTCTTTAGTTGGTTTGAGTCCCATGATGGCACTTAAGGGGTGTAAGACAGTCAGAAGTCAGAAAAGGTGAAAAATGATCACTTACTATTTTTAGTAAGTTGGCCTAAATGGGCTTGTATGGACCTAAAAATTTACCCCAAGGAGTAGAATTGAAAAACAATTATGGCAGTGAAAGAATTGTCTCAATACCCTGTATAGTTTGGTAGATATTAAAGTTTATGTCTTGAGAAATTTCTCCATTGTAGCTTCAAATTCAAATTTGAAAACCTTAGAAGGCTTGAAATAACTCGAAAAGTGGATGAAATGATCTTGGATGGTTTTAGCAGTGTAGATCTCTTCGACAGCTTTCCAACGATATATTATAATAGCATATCGAACACCTAGATCAAGAGTTATGGCCCCAAGAAGCTGCCTGACTGAAAAGTGAATTTCATTAAAATATCTTCCTAGGCAAGAAATGAAACGACACTTTTGGCACCAAAAAAAAATGGAAAGTTACCCTTTCTAGAACATTCTAGGGCGATTATTGGGTAAAATAAAATGGTTAAGTGGGGGTTGTGGAAGGTGGCTCCTTATAATAGATTTTATTTCAGAGTTGATTTTGTTGTAATGAATCAAGCCCATGAGGCTGTAGCATTGTAAGTTCTGAATCTGTAATTCCATTTTCTAAAAATAATTGAAAGTGAGTTATTTACTGTCTCGCATCTTTTGTGTTGGTATCTATTGTTGTGTTTTGTGTGGGTTTCGAGCGTTGTAGCCCTCATCAAAGTTCATGTATTTTTATTTGAAGTTAAAAATTAAAACATTCAATTTAGCATGATTATACCCGATTTGTAAGTTTTTATCTAAAGAAATGATCTAATCCACAACATGTACATCAAAAGCATTTTTCCAATGCCTACAAAAACCAGAAAATTCAATGAATAGTTTGCAAGTTACACCCATTTTATTGCAGGTTAGTATTTTCAGAAATTGTGAAAAAGATGAATAAACACTCTCACCAAATGATGCAACTTTTTTGAATTGATTTTCTAATAAAAAAATGAAATAGAATTCGTTATTATCATAATTTAAAATTGTGTAGCAATAAAAATTGTAGTAAAAAGTGTAGATCCATACAATGTATGGATTAACTAAGAAAGTACATACAAATCATGTATTTTTAAGTTCAAAATGCTATTTTGCACCAAAATATGGGGTATAATATATGAAAATTTGTGGCTCGGTGCTTCTGAATGCAACTATGATTTCCATTTTTCCTCAAACAACCCCTAAAAATTCTATTTTTCACAACCTCTTGAAAGTATCTACAACCTGTAAGACATAAGCATTAGAAACTTGCACACAAGAAGGTTATCCAAAAATAAAATGTTGCTCATGTTGGGTTCACAAATTGTATGGTGGGGAAAATTAGGTTAAGGAGTTTGAAATTTGCACAACAACCACCAAATTATTAGTAAAAAGATAAATTCCCAATCCAAGCAATAGAAAGCAAACTTGCATAAAAGATCAAATGAAAGCCCACAAAACACAAATTATACCTCTTATTCCATAGTTGAATCACTTATATTTCCCTTCTCCTTTTTGCTTTGAAAGATTTTGAAGTGTTGCTCTCAGATTTTTGGAGTGTGTAAAGTAAAAGGATTATAACTATAATGACGACAATAAAGATTTAAAGATGGTGGTTAGAGAAAAATGGAGATCAAAGCTCGAATTTATAGATGAAGAGTGGTAAAATGGATGAACGAAATTGAGTAGAGAATGGATGGTTGAGATTGAATGAGATAATTTTCATGAGAAAGTTGCTCATTCAAAAAATGGAAAATGTAAGAGTTGCTCATTTTCAAAATAGAAGAATGGAAGGGAAATGTGGAGTGGGAAATGGAAAGATATAAGAGTTAAGTTGAGAAATTCAAGGAAATGGAAGAGTTAAGTGAGAGAAAGGGGGAGTTAAGTGAAGAGAAAAATAAAGAAAATTTTCGAAAATAAACTAAATAAAAATTCATTTATTTTTGATGTCATGAATAGTTAATTAAATAAATTAATTCAATTAATTATAGAGGAAGCTTAGGTTAAGACGATTAAATAAATAATAATATTTAAATTTAATCATTGATGAAATAAAATTAGAGATTGAATAATTAAATAATAATTATTTAATCGACAAAATGATGAGAGAGAGAATAATTAGAATTATTTAATTATTAAAATGTGAAAAGACCAAAATTGAGTCTAGATGAAAATAAGGGTTTAGACGGAAATCAGGTTAGACGAAAAATTAATCAGAAAAATGCTTTTATAGACTTGGGACAATTTTAAGTGTCTCCAGTAGTTACTTCTTTAATGGCTTGAATCGAGGATATTTGTATACAAACATTCTTAAGTTGGCTAAACAAATTAGATTCAGGTTCAAGATGGGATATTTATGTTGTTAATCTCTCCAAAAATGGTGGTTCCAGACCAGTGATGTTTTGTTGTGTTTTATCTTGTTTAGGTTGCTATATTTGATTATCTATGGCCTCTATTGCTAGCTCCTCATTTGTAGGCTTTGTAATGTGAGGATATAATAGCTCACTAATCATCCTTCCTGAACGAAGGTGGACATCACTTACCTCTACCCCATAGGTTCGGTATTGGATGGTTTCATTAGTGTAATCATGTTGAGAAAGCTTATTGTTAGGGTTTGGTGCAAGTTGAACCAACAACTAAGGTACTCTAGGTTGCATTAGGGCTATTGTTGGGTTTGGAATTATAGCAGGTTATTGTGGTTGTAGGTAACTATCATTTTGGTTTTGCCATTGTTGGTTCCCACACCACTATGGTGGCCATTGGTTTTATGGAGGTTGTCACTGATAATTGTAGTTTGAGGCTTGGTATGGTGTTGGTGGCCATATCCCCTACTATGGAGCCCAATTAAGTGATTGGACTATTGGCCATGATTGATTTTGCATATTATTCTAGGGTTGATTATTCCAATTAGAGAAGTTTCTATTACCCCTAGGAAAGGACATATTGTAAGACAAAGGGTATTGAGGCATACCTTGTCTCTATTTCCATGGCTTACACTAAACAATGTAGAAGACTTGCACTTCCTCATCCTCTGGGGTTCAGATTTCAGGTTTCCTTTCCTTCTCAAAATTATTGGAAAGATTTTTGTATTTATAGCTAACCCTCTTCCAGTAGAAATGTGGACAATATTCAGTAAGGACAACCTTTGCTTCCACTTGTTTCTTTTTGATGTAAAAGGTATCCAATTGGGTAGCTAGGTGGCTGATTATGTCTTCATTCATGTTGGATAGAAGGTTGTTGAGCATCACCCTAGGGGCAACAACGAATGTTTTCTTGGAAGATAAGGTTCAACCTTGGTCTTATTCATAGACTGCCTTGAATAATTTCTACAAACCTAGTAGATTTCCTCAAAAGGTAATTGAGAAATATCCCTTGCCCCTATGAGTTTTAAAGCATCCATTCAGTTTTCATTTACTCCTCATAGATAGACTAGCTTTAGTGACTATAGAGAGAGCCTATTCTACTATTATTTCTTTAGAAAAAATTGAAACCTTCCCACATAATCCTCAAGTGGTTCATATTCCTTTTGTGACATCTTGAAGATGTCATCTCTCTGCTCCCTTGGTAATAATCCTATCACTTTTGTAAGAATTTTTCTTTCAATATCTCCCAATTTGGTATTGTATTTCTTCTCGTAGACACCTAAAATAATATTTAATTAAATAAATACTTGTTATTTATTTAATTAAGTTAACTATTTCCCTTATCCTAATAATTAATTAAATAAATAAATATTATTTATTTAATTAATTTCTCCATTACCTTTAATTAAATAAATCTACATTTATTTAATTAAAGCTAACCTTTTCCCACTTTCCTCTAAAATCTCCTAATCCCACTTAAGTTAATTAATCCTTGATTAATTAACTTTATCCACTTCCTAACCCTAATTAGCCCATCCTCCAACATTTAACTCCCCTCAAGTTAAATAAACCCTTGGTTTATTAACCCAACCTAGCCTATTAAATTAATTAATCTTTGATTAACTAATTTAATCCTTCTCACTAATTATCACTATCACTATCCTCTAATTTTAAATTTACTCACCTCTCCCTAAACTTGCCACATGGTGACAAGTGTCCTAGCCTATCCTCTACCCTCTTCTCACACATGTGTGAGATCTCATCTACCCCCACTATCTCTTACACCCTCTTACATAAGCCACCATATAATCCACTCTATCTCTTACAAGCTCTCTTCCCAAGGTGTGCTCACACGTGTGAGAAAATATCCCCATCACACCTCTTTCCTCTTGCGACATTTGTCACAAGGCTAATGCTCCACTCAACCTTGATCCAAACCCTATATTCTCAATCAATCATAGCCATTCATCAATCAAGCAATCTTGGCCCTTGATTCCTCTTATGTATTTTCTATAAATGAGAGGCCTCCCATCCCATTTTGATCACTTCTTTCATGATAATGTTATGCTGCTAAAATATTGAGCAACCACATCCACTATCAACACTTGAGAAAATCCACAAGACATGGGTGCATCTTGTGAGCTCAATCCATGAAGAGGGAGACTATGAAGGTATAATCTTATTTGTGTGTTTCCTTTATGCATTTCTTCTATTTTCCTTCATTAATCTATTTTTCCTTCTTCATTTTGGCATACCCGTGGGTTACCCCACCCTTTTTCTAAAATTTTATGAAGTTTTTGTGAGTTTTGGTGATGAAGGTGTTGTTTTCAAGTTAACATTGTGAAGCTACAATTTCTTTACATAGAGTTTCACTTCTATAAAAAAATGTTGTGCTTTCGTTGAAAATCACCATGCTTCCATCGAAAATAGTTGTGCTTTCATTGAAAATCGTCACACTTCCATTTTTTCAACATTTTTTGATGGTTTTGACCTAGATTCAGGGTTTCTTTGACTTCTCAAATCTTGTTTTACAGGGTATCATCATTTTAACTCTATTTTGTAGGAAGAATTGTCATTTTCATGCTTAAACTAGGCCTTTTAAAATTTTCAAAGTTAGGGTCTTTTTGAAAATTTTATAGGTTACCTAGAGTTTTTCTCATTTTGAAATCATTTTTACCACATTATTGGTCATATTTTGAAAAGATATTCACGCTTTTAGGTCATCTACATGTTCATCTACCTACTTTGCCACTTGGGTTGGTGAAAAACCTTGTTTTCTAAATCCCAAAAGTCATTTTTAGCTCTATTTGTAAAGTGGTGCCTCTATCAAAAATTGTGGCACCTCTATCAAAAAGAGTTGTGCCTATGTTTTTGGGTGTATATTTAAGGGGTTTTCAAATTTTTTCTGCATCTAATTTTCGAGTCCCTACCTACATGATCAAGTTGTTTCCTTAAGTGGGTTACTAAAAAATATCATCTTTTGACGTCTGGAAGTTAATTTTTGGCCCTATCTATAAAGTGGTGCCTCTGTCAAAAAGAGTGGCGCCTCTATCGAATACAATGGTGCCTCTATAAAAAAGAGTGGCACCTTTGTTTTGAGTAGGGATTTTTAGGTGTTTTTTGCATCTAACCTTCTTTTTCGAGTCACTACCTGCATGATCAAGTTGTTTCCTTAGGTGGGTTGCTAAAAACATAATATTTTGACCTATGGAAGTTGATTTTTGGGCCTATCTTTAAAGTGGCGCCTTTGTCAAAAATTGTGGCACCTCTGTCAAAAATTGTGGCACCTCTATCAAAAAGAGAGTCGCCTCTGTTTTAATAGAAGCACAACTTTGTTTGTGAAGCTATGCCTGTGTTTTAGATTGATTTTTAGGTATTTGGTCAGTTGTTTTCTTCATCTAATCTTTGTTTTGAGTTGCTAATGCATGTTGCAAGTGTGTAATGCTTATCTAAGGCAAGAATCATCTAATTTCTATGGTTATCTTCATTCTAAAAATCATCTTATGTGATCACTTTATCACCTAACCCCTTGTGGCACAACTTGAAATCGCTTGTCAAAGGAAAAAATTATCAAATTACTAACATATTTCTTACAAATTCTCTTGTCCAAGACTTTATTTGTCCACTAGTTTGGGGACATTTCATTTCTTAAGGTTAATGAACATTTGTTTGATGTGTCTTTGAGTGAGTGGTGTGTATGCTCTCCTCTTGTACCTAGTGTGATCTCGAGGATCAAAAACATCACTTACTCTTTCCTTTTCTTTTCTTTGTTATCCCAAGGAACCTAATGTGTGTATACTCTCCCCTTGAGCCTCATGTGATCTTGGGTAACCAAAAACACTTGGACCATTCCTTTTAGGGGGCCTTCCTAAGGATTTCATCACCATAGGGGATGACCTCAACTCTCGTGTTTTGATGGAGTATAAAGAGCAGGAAGTGAATCAAATGACACCTCTCTTGGAAGTGGAATCTTGTAAATATAGGCTAAGCCTCCAAGAACTATATACCTTGGATAAGTGAAGGTAGAGAGTGGGTTACCCTCTCCTCCCGATTGTTTGGCATTATTCCCTTTCATCTACGGATTTTGGCCTCACGTACCCTTGAGGTATTTGGAGGACTCCCTAGCAGCCATGTATATCCTAGATTAAAACCTTTCATTCATAGCTTAGTGTGGTGTAAGGTATGCAAATCATACCCTAAAGTTACTTTCCATGTACTCCCTTTGGTTGATATAGAAATCTTTGGGTGAATTAAGGTAGTTACCAAGGAGAGAGAAGGTGTGCCCATGGCATCCATTGATGACCCTATGTCATTGGATCTCTACCTATTTTCCTTCGTGAGAAAGGGTGCTTCACCTAAGTATCAAGGAGTATGAACCTTCTAGGGCGGTGGGCCTACACTAAGTTATAATCCCACTTGAATAATTTTAGGCTTGTGCTCAACCATTGAATGCTTATCTTCCCTTTTCCTCCTAGCCACTTTGTTTGTTTGTGTGATTTTAATTCTATCTCCTATTAAAGTAAGGAAAAACTTCACCTCTTACCAACCAAATATTCCTATGCTAACCATCCTTCCACCTCCTAATCATACCACCTTTTCCATCCTAATCCTGCATTATCATTCCAATCACCCTTCAACTCAACATAACCATCTATTCTCATCCTAATCATCCATTTTCATCCTAATATTCTGCATTCATCCCAATTATCTATAATCACTCTAATTATTCATAATCATCCTAACTAATGCAATAACAACTATCAACAACATCATTTCTCTCAGGAAACTTTTGTCCCAAACACTTTTTGGAAAAGATCAAATTGAACAAACAACAAATCCACTATACTTTTCACCAAAATCATACACAATTCCATTTGTTTCTTCAACACTACAAAGGCACAAAACAACACAACTTGGATCTACATATTTACCAGACTTAAATACAGATTCACCTTCATCAGATCAAACAACATCCTAATCATAACCTCTGAAAACAATCCATTCATGCATGATTTCTTCTTTATTGCAACTTACTTCCCAACAAAAAATAACCTCAAACCAATTAGTCACTCTACAAACCTTTATCAAGACTCTTCACTTATCATGTTAAGACAAAAATAAACCAATCAAAACATTCATCATTTACCAAAATGTCCCTTCTTTCAACTAGTTTTCAAGGAGCAAAAAGGAAACCAATCAACCAAACTTACTTCTAACTCTTATCAAGCCTTGGACCACCTTTTTCCATCTTTATTTTGACAATAACAAACCAATTATACTGCCTTACCATTTAGTGTCATCAAATTTACACATTCTTGCATTCTTACCATCAATTTCTTGTAACATGACAACATGGCTTCATCGAGTATACCGACCAACACATATTGAATTTCCATGAACCCAAGGCTATTTCAGGAACTCATTAATCCCAATTTAAACATATCTCAACATTGGTTATCATTGTTTTATAAAATCAACAAAAATCATGACTATCCCATGCTACAATTGGTCTCATTAGGTCTCCACAAGTTAGGGCTTATTGGATATATCACTTCCACCATTAATTTCTCCTAAACATTGCTTGAAACAAATCAATATTGATTTGTTATAGCTTAAAAGTTCCTTAGAAGTCCATTTCCATGAAGGATTAATCAAACCCTAGGTGCAATTCTTTATGATTGTTAACAATACTCTATTTTACAGACTGTTATAGTAATAAAGCTTAACTTCTCACAAATAAATCTTCATCTTCTAATCCAAAACTCAAAGAATATGAAAATAGACATCCCAAAGGGTCTTCTCACCGAATAGAATGAAAGATGCACAATTTAATAGTTCTCTGTTTACCCTAGCGGAGATATAGACAGTCTTTAGAAAAAACCCTATAACTAACTTTAAACTATATGAAAATTCATGAAAAAAAATAGAAAATGGAGGGGAATTGATAGAGCATCAATTGTAGACATCCACGAGTGCTCCCAATCCCATACTAGTCCATACAGAGGTCTGAAAACACTATTTTCAGGAATTTCTGAAAAAGAAACAGACTTTATTTATGATTTTTCCATTTCTTCAATGCAATACAATTCCCTACAATCTTCCCCCTGCTTAGGTATGAGCCACAGTGCCTTTTTAAAGGATTTTCACCTTCTTCTATTGAATGAAACTAACTCCAACTGCCAATGACCTTGAGTATTCCCTATTTTTTTGCTCATTTTGTGATTTTTTCCTTTTTTTTACAATTTTGACAACAAATAGCAATCTTTTTGCCACCAAAGAAAATTCTTGTAACTTTACCACCTAGAGACCTATTAGGGACTCCCATACATTTGAAATAACCTTTACATGACCTTTTACATGAATTTACAAATAAACATTCAATTTTGACAAAGTTGTCTATGAGAGGAAACTAGTGAACTAGGTGCTCCTGCACCATACAACTAACCAAAAAAACCTTTCCAAGTCCCTTGGAAACATGCTTGTATCTAAAAAAATAATTCAAATCTACCTTCAATTGCTTGCTCTTCCTTGTTGTTGAATCTTCATCTGTCTTTGCCTTTGTCTTTATCACTTTCCTTTTCCTTACCTTTTTCCTTTCTCCTTCTCTATCATCAGGTTCACATTCTTTTTTTCTTCCTCAAAAGGACACAAGACTTCCATTTTACCACTCTCTTCTTTCCCTCAACTTTTCCTCTTTCCTCTTTCTTTCACAATTCATCCTTGACCTTTTTTGAGCAATCACCTTTTTATCTTCTCAACTACTCATCTACTCCCATCAGTGGAGTACTCTCATCATGGCTGCAAACTTAAGTGCTTCACAGAAAACTATCCATCTCTCTTCAACCTGTAAACAATAACTCAAACTCCAACTCAACAAACCATCCATCTTACCCAACAACAAATCCTGGAAGATGCCTCACTCTCTTTTTCCGTGCACCTTCTACCCAACTTAATCTCCATTGGAGGATGGTGACCATAGACCTTTCCTTGTTTTCCAACACACACAACTCAGAAACTTTCCTCTTTGCAGTTTAGATGGATCAAGCACCTGCAACCAACCAACAAAACTCGACAACCAACTTTAGTAACAACATAAAAAAACCATGAATTCAAAAAACCATCAAAACCTTGCTAGCTCTAATACCAATTTAATGCAATACCAACTATCAACAACATCATTTCTCTCAGGGAACTTCTGTCCCAAACAATTTTTGGAAGAAATCAAATTGAACAAACAACAAATCCACTATACTTTTCACCAAAATCATACACAATTCCATTTGTTTCTTCAACTCTACAAAGGCACAAAACAACACAACTTGGCTCTACATATTTATGAGACTTAAATACAGATTCACCTTCATCAGATCAAACAAAATTTTGATCATAAACTCTAAAAAAAATCCATTCATGCACAATTTCCTCTTTATTGCAACTTACTTCCCAACGCAAAATAACGTCAATCCAATCAGTCAGTCTACAAACCTTTATCAAGACTCTTCACTTATCATGTTAAGACAAAAATAAGCCAATAATACACTTGCATGACATTGAACCAATCAAAACATTATTTGTTTCTTCAACTCTACAAAGGCACAAAACAACACAACTTGGCTCTACATATTTACCAGACTTAAATACATATTCACCTTCATCAGATCAAACAAAATTCTGATCATAAACTCTAAAAAAAATTCATTCATGCACAATTTCCTCTTTATTGCAACTTACTTCCCAACACAAAATAACGTCAATCCAATCAGTCAGTCTACAAACATTTATCAAGACTCTTCACTTATCATGTTAAGACAAAAATAAGCCAATAATACACTTGCATGACATTGAACCAGTCAAAACATTATTTGTTTCTTCAACTCTACAAAGGCACAAAACAACACAACTTGGCTCTTCATATTTACCAGACTTAAATACAGATTCACCTTCATCAAATCAAACAAAATCCTGATCATAAACTCTGAAAACAATCCATTCATTCACAATTTCCTCTTTATTGCAACTTACTTCCCAACACAAAATAACCTCAAACCAATCAGTCACTCTACAAACCTTTATCAAGACTCTTCACTTATCGTGTTAAGACAAAAATAAGCCAATAATACACTTGCACGACACTGAGCCAATCAAAACATTCATCATTTACCAAAATTTCCCTTCTTTCAACTAGTTTTCAAGGAGCAAAAAGGAAACCAATCAACCAAACTTACTTCTTGTTGTTAAGCAGATTGCACCCAAATGCTTGGATGACTAAATTCAACAATCTGTTGAAACATGGGAACTATCTTCAGGCTGTGGGTAATCCTATGGCGAAGATAGACCTCCAAATTCTAGGCTGGTTCTTATATGATTATTTGATTATGAACTTGAAAACTTGATGGGAAAAAGGGAAAAAGACTTAAACTAATGCACAACTGGAAAAACTGAATTGTGGTGATGCACCTAATTGATAAAGATCTGCAACTATGATTCATGATAAACTTTAGAAAATCCATCCACACAAGTTGATTTTAACAGTTTGACCACAAAAATGATTCTAAGGAAGGTGTGAATAAACCACCTTTGAAGGAAAACAAAGTTTTCTCAACAAAGAAGAACATAGATTATTCTGTTACACAACCCTAGACCTGAGATTTTTACTATTTTAAATGCATGCAAATACAAACGAGACAATTTTTTTAAAGGTTCTGATATTAAAAATAGTAAAATTTTATCAAATCATTCATAAAAAACACCATAACGACAAGGCAGACTTATGTTTCACTGAAATTGAAGGAATCTTTGCAAATGTGACACAAATTGAACCTGTAAACCTGCTGCTGTATTAATTTGAATATGAAAGCTGAGTTACAAGATAATTCACTTTGCAGAATGCAAAGGCTAAAAAACAAGAACTAGAGGAAAAAGATAAACTTTTTCAATATATACAAAAGGCATGCACAAAGCTGCCAGTAATAGAACTGAAGTGAAAACAACATCTCCAATGTGAAATCTGAGCAGAAGAGAAAACAATGTGAAAAGAGGGCCTGCAAATATTGTTACTGAGCTTCAACAACTCAGAACTCTATGTCACAATGTGTATAACTGAAAAATAACTCAAGAATTCCTTTGAATGCATGGAAGCGGCACTGAAAGTGATTTGAATCTCAAAAATATCTTCTCAAATGCTTCTCATGAGCAAAAGAGAAAATGCATAAAAAAAAAAGTCATTACCAATGTAAACTGCACTATGGATATTGCAAACTCCTCCTATTAATGTGCATGATTGAAAACCCTCAAAACTGACCTCGGTTTGACTCAAAATCACAAATAGAACTCTAAGTCACACCTACTATCTTTAGTTCAATCTGACTTGTCTATTTTGCATGATTTTGGAAAAAAAGGATTGTTTGATTTAAATATTAAAATAGCCATAAATGATTATTTTAATATTTAATGTATGATAGTTCTTCCTTTTGAGCAATATAAGTAAATATTAAGGTAATCATTTGTGGTTATTACCATTAATATTTAAATACATTTCTGATTTATCAATTTCATGCAAAACAAGTGGATTCACCATTGGTCTAAAATAGATGATAATGTAAAAAGGAAAACTCACGGGCTCTTTTAATCAATAGGTTTATTGACTTAAAGTCAATACCATGGGCGAAATCATGCAATGATTTTGTTTTAAAATAAAGGAAATAAAGCACCATAATTCGAATTAGGGAAAAAATTGTAAAAGAAATAACCCTAAATCATTTCTTTCATTCATCATTTGGCCTTTTTGGAGAAAAATTGGTGCTGCCATACTGTTGGTCTGGGTCGACTCCTTCATGAGAGTTGCTTGAATCTTTTGTTGGGAGGTTGAAATTTATGTTTTGACTTAATGGTAAGTCGATTCTTATTATTTTATGCCTCATGACTCCATTTTTGAAATGTTTTCTAGCTTTATAGCCACGACTTTTGATAATTTTCCTCCTGTATTTCATTCTCTGTTGGTGCTTTTATTGCTTGGCTGCCACCATTTTTGAGCCTGGTTCGAGCTCTTGCATTGTGGGAGAGTGGATTTCCTTTTGGCGCACATTTTCCATTGCTTACAAACCCCAAAGTGGGCTTAAATGGAGTTGAGAAAGATGTGTTCTGAGGCTGCCATTAAAAACTTGATTTATTGATTTATGAATTTTGCTAGTTTGAGAAACTCTCCCATTCCTCATGGCCGTGGCTGTATTTGAGCTTATGAGTTTATCATTCTTCTCATGCTATGTTAGAGTTCTAAAACTCGCGGCCTTCTCATACTGTATACATCTTACTTTCCTCCATGTTTACATGATTCTCTAGGAGTATTGACGGCTACACTCTGTTTACAGAATCTCTAATATGTGTCCATGCTTTTATACAATAAATTTTCAGGTTTTTCACTCCCTTAAAAGTTGGGTAGCAAATACAGATCTTTGCATTTGGGCCATTATGGCTGTGATGACAAATGTAGTTTCACTTTTCTCTTTTATATTTTCTTTCCAGGCCGAAGCTTAGAAGAGAACCTCATTGGTTTGTTACTTTGTTGTCTTTTATTCTCTGAAACATATTGATTGTTCCCGTATATGCTACCTTTCATTGACAACTAATTGAAACCCTCTTGACCCATCTCAAACATATAAATATGGAGCACATTTTTCTGTTCTAAAACATTCCTCTAGACTACATATATAAGTTTATGCAGATGGAAGTTTCTCCTCTGTTAATTGTTTATGGGAAACTTGCATTGTATTTGACTACCTTCCTTGAATGGATTACCATCTTTGATTTTTCGTGGTAGTGTTGTTCAGGCTCTTTATACATGCTTACTATTATTATTTCCTTGACTGTGATTTGTCTTTTATGGCTGTCATATTCACATGCTTGTATTTCCTGTATTGTGTTTATGAAAGCCTCAAATTGCTTTATGAATGAATTTTGCTGTCCTCTTCATTGGGCTAAGCTACTCATACTTGAAGTTCACCCACTATGTTGTTTTCTAGACTTCCCACCATTCTTTCATGAGTTTCTTTGATTGATTAATATTGCTGCTCCCTTGATGATAAAGCTGAAATTGCACAGCGTATTGTATCTTAATGCTCTTTTCAAAACATAATAGTTGTCCTCTGTCTTGCTATTACATTCCGCTGTAGTAAATGCTTGATAGCTGATTATGCATTTAAATCTGTTACTCCTTTTCCATTTCAGGTGTTATTTATGATTGATTTATGAGGCATCATGTATGCCTACCCACTTTCATTCTTTTGCAATGAATATCATATGCTGCTCTTAGATTTGTAAACTTATGTACTGCCCTGTAGCAGTAATATGGTCATTGCATGACTCTGTAGCATCTTTTTGACATTTTTATTCATGTGGCCATATGATGAAAATTGTATTTGTAACTCAACTACAGCTGCATTATATACAATTTTATATTGCCCCAAATTCTTACAATGTATCAATTATCAATGCATATAGTTAAAAATGCTCTTGGCTCTATCTTGACAGGATTGTCTTTTTAAGCTCACTGCTTGGAACTTTGTGATTACTGTTATTACAAAATTGCTTGATCTATTCCTTTATTATGAGCTGGGCTCAACCCTCGTGGGAGCCACATTTTTCTTGACTCATAACATTATATTTTGGTTGAAATGATCAGTTTGTACCTGTTCTTGCACACTGAACAAACATATTAGCAAAATAAATGAAGCTGAAAGCTTCCATTGAATTTCGTTTTCTTTTGATCAGTGAAATCATCTGATGGATGCCTGATCTAATGTGTGTTATATTTCCATTGGTAGTGTAGGCATATGATAGGATATGATTTGTCATTGCTTAGAGACCATCTCTAATACCACTTTTCGTCATACTTACAAATGTTTTTGGAGCATGGAGTTGGATCAATTCTAAAGCACAACACAACTAAAGACTTTAATGTGAAGACGATTCATCATTCCAGGAAATGACGAATCACCTTCTATCTTATGCTCATGCTATTTTTAGTTGTATAGTTTACATTCTTTTCTTGTATCCATCATTTGATTATGAAAATCAAATTAGCTACTCCCGCGGATTGTGCGGGACTTTAGTCTTTCCAATATGAATAAAAACAACATTCTTTTATGAAAATTTATGAGTTCTTCTATTACAAACATTAGCATAATCAAAATTTGAAATTCAATGAATACTTTTAGCAGAAATTTTGCACCTTTCTGTGATGAATGCAATTCAACTCCACCTGTTTTGAGTTGTAGCTAAAAATAGGTAACAATTTGGCGACCGCTGCAGAGTGTTTGCCTGCTAAACACTATAGACCAGTTGCCTCGTATATCCATTAGGCATGGAGTTTGTCTCTATTTCTTCAGACTTCTGAAAACCTCTGTAACTCAACTCAAACCACAAACTAAAAGAAACTACTGCAACTCTGTTGAAGACAGAGTTTGAAAAACCACCTGCAGCAACTGCACTTTATTGAAAACACAACAAAATTGAAATGAAACGTGCCATGGGGAACTTATTGAAAGCATAATTGAAACTATACCCTACCCTACACTAACCAACAGTGTTAGTGCTCAGACATGACCATTTACTGGCTATGAGAAATAGCTGGCCTTCCTTAATAAGAAATGATGCTTCAAATCCTACCCTACACTAACCTACAGTGTTAGTGCTCAGACATGACCATTTACTGGCTGTAAGAAATAGCTGCCCTTCCTTAATAAGAAAGGATGCTTCAAATACTTAAGATCAATCAAAATGAAATATGTAAATGGTAAACATTTGATTAATTTTTGCAAAAAAGTCTGAAACATCTCAAAAGGCATGCCTTCCTCATTTGATTGATCGCCAAAGATGTTATTTTGAGGAATATAGCTAAGAGTAACCTACTGCTCCGCAGCTACAATCACATGCCTTGGCAGAATCATGTCTTGTTGTAATTTTGTAGACTCCTCTTTGGATAAATATCTGATTGGGCACCCTTTTGAGAGGATAAAACTTGGCCTCTTACTGCTATCTTCATGTTTATAAACTGTTGGCACCCCATCTTGCTGATTAGACTACTCCATTTGCAGTGTAATATTTTTTTTTTCTTTCGTGTTGTCGCAATTTCAATCTGTTCTAAAAGAGTTGGTTCACATAAATGAAATGAAGGAATGTGTGGCTCTTTGATCTGAATAGGCTGATTGCATATTGCTGGCTCATATGGCAGCAAACTATCATCAATGTTAGAACAAAAGACCTCTATTATGCCTGAAAACACATTTTCATCTAACTCATAACTTTGCATGAAGTCCAGATGAGTTTTATCATTTAGTTGCTCCATACCAGGCATAGATGCTACTGTGCATGTGATATCCTCATTTTCATCAACAAATTGAGGGAGTTCATCAAATAAATTAGAATAATTATGAGATTCACTTTCAATTTCCTCTACATGAACATTCCAAAATGAATACTCATCAGATCTTTCTTGGTCCCTTGATAAAAAAGGAGTGGTTTTTACCTCAAGAACCGTCCTTTCCTCATGTTCATTTTCCTCTTTTAGCTACTCAAAGACTTGATTATTACATTGATAGTCTTCAATCAACAACTCATCAGATTGTTTAATCTTTTCTTGCTCATCCAACTCAATAAAAGAAGGGAGTTCATCAAATAAAAACATGAAATCATTATGTTTGATACCTTTTTCAAGCTCCTCAACCTGCTGTCCTGATTGATCATGTTCATTCACCTCCTGTTGCAAGTCTGCTTGCAAATGGTATCAGTACATGCATGCGTATGTTGGCTCTCTTGAGATGATTGTTCATGAAGACTCATAGCTTGATTTGTTACCTGTACTTATCTTTGCAATAGAAGAGGATTTCTGAAACTTGGAATGGGAGCCTCTTGAACTAGATTTGGCATTTTGAAGTCAAGATGCTTGGTCCAAGAAGGCCACCATGGTTGTTCAGTACCTTGATGATTTGGTTAAGGGTCTTGATATGATTGAAAATGAGGATTAATGGATTGGTTTGACAGATCTTGTTCATTCATGAGCTTCTGTAGGGGCTGATCTTTGACATCGGTATGCATATTATCCCTATAACTTGGAATGTCAAAACTAGAAGACTTACTTGGAGATTGAATGGAAACCTTGGAAACCTCTTTCTCTGTTGGCTGATGATTTATGCAAGAAACTGATTGGGATTCCATCTTTTGAGCAATCAACATTTTAATTTTCTCTTCCTTTGCAGCAAGATCTTCTTCATACTGTCTCTTCTGTATCAGCAAGTCTTTCTCATAGAGATAGGCTTGATAGGCCATCTCTTCTTGTTGTTGATCATACTCTTGCTGCCTCCTGATCTCTTCTATCTGCTTTGTGAATTCTAACAATATGTACTTCATGTACTTCATGTTATTCTTCATATCATCAACCTCTTGGAGCTGATTGTAGACATATGAATATTGATCTGAAGGCCAAGTAGGGTAGATGGGAGGTAAACATGTTGAGCATGCTGATAAGCTGTTGTTGCATGGCTGTTTGGGATAAAACCAGCAACATGATTGGCCTGATATGGCTGATAGGGTGATTGGTTGACAGGATTTTCATGAAACGGAAGTGGGTATACATGCTGACTATGAAAACCTGACATATTTACTCATATAATTAGCTAGAAAACAGAAATAAAGCTTGTGTTTGAAACATACCAACACTGGGTCTTGTTGAAACTAGTAAATAAGCTCGGAGTTGCCAGGTATAAACTGTAACCTCTGAAAGGAAAAATATGTTGTATATACCAACACAACAACTTGTATCTTTGAATTTCTTCTCTGAAGTGTGCTTCAAAGTCCCACGGGCATGCCAAAAATTGTTGTCAAGTAGATTGCACCCGAATGCTTGAATGACTAAATTCAACAATCTGTTGAAACATGGGAACTATCTTCAGGCTGTGGGTAATCCTATGGTGAAGATAGACCTTCAGATTCTAGGTTGGTTCCTATATGATTATTTGATTATGAACTTGAAAACTTGATGGGGAAAGGAAAAAAAGACTTAAACTAATGCAAAACTGGAAAAATTGAACTATGGTGATGCACCTTATTGATAAAGATCTGCAACTGTGATTCACGATAAACTTCAGAAAAACCATCCACACAAGTTGATTTTAATAGTTTGACCATAAAAAATATTCTAAGGAAGGTCTGAATAAACCACCTTTGAAGGAAAACAAAGTTTTCTCAGCAAAGAAGAATATAGATTATTTTTTTACACAACCCTAGACCTGTGATTTTCACTATTTTAAATTCATGCAAATACAAATGAGACAATAATTTTAAAGGTTCTGATATTAAAAATAGTAAAATTTCATCAAATCATTCATAAAAAACACCATAACGACAAGGTAGAATTTTAATTTCACTGAAGTTGAAGGAATCTTTGCAAATGTGACACAAATTGAGCCTGTAAACTTGTTGCTGTATTAATCTTAATATGAAAGCTGAGTTACAAGATAATTCACTTTGCAGAATGCAAAGGCTGAAAAACAAGAACTAGAGGAAAAAGATAAAAAAATTCAATATATACAAAAGGCATGCACAAAGCAGCCAGTAATAGAACTGAAGTGAAAACAACATCTCCAATGTGAAATATGAGAAGAGAAAACAGTGTGGAAAGAGGGCCCGCCAATTTGTAACTGAGCTTCAACAACTCAGAACTCTGTGTCACAATGTGTATAACTGAAAAATAACTCAAGAATGCCTCTAAATGCATGGAAACGACACTGAAAATGATCCGAATCTCAAAAATATCTTCTCAAATGCTTCTCACAAGCAAAAGAGAAAATGCATAAAAAAAAGTCATTACCAATGTAAATTGCACTGTGGATATTGCAAACTCCTCTTAATGTGCATGATCGAAAACCCTCAAAACTGAACTCGGTTTGACTCAAAGTCACAAATAGAACTCTAAGTCACACCTACTATCTTTAGTTCAATCTGACTTGTCTATTTTGCATGATTTTAGAAAAAAGGATTGTTTGATTTAAATATTAAAATAGCCATAAATGATTGTTTTAATATTTAATGTATGATAGTTCTTCCTTTTGAGCAATATAAGTAAATATTAAGGTAATCATTTGTGGTTATTACCATTAATATTTAAATACATTTCTGATTTGTCAATTTCATGCAAAACAAGTGGATTCACCATTGGTCTAAAATAGATGATAATGTAAAAAGGAAAACTCACGAGCTCTTTTAATCAATAGGTTTATTGACTTAAAGTCAATACCATGGGTGAAATCATGCAATTATTTTGTTTTAAAATAAAGGCAATAAAGCACCATAATTCGAATTAGGGAAAAACTTGTAAAAGCAATAACCCTAAATCATTTCTTTCATTCATCATTTGGCCTTTCTAGAGAAAAATTTGCCCCGTCATGCTGCTAGTTTGGGTCAACTCCATGAGAGTTGCTTGAATCTTCTGCTGGGAGGTTGAAATTTCTGTTTAGACTTAATGTTAAGTTGATTCTTAGTATTTTATGCCTCATGACTCCATTTTTTGAAACGTTTTCTGGCTTTATAGTTGTGGCTTTTGATAATTTTCCTCCTGTATTTCATTCTCTGTTGGTGCTTTTATTGCTTGGCTGCCACCATTTTTGAGCCTGGTTCAAGCTCTTGCATTGTGGGAGAGTGGATTTCCTTTTGGCACACATTTTCCATTGCTTACAAACCCCAAAGTGGGATTAAATGGAGTTGAGAAAGATGTGTTCTGAGGCTGCCATTAAAAACTTGATTTATTGATTTCTGAATTTTTCTATTTTGAGAAACTCTCCCATTCCTCATGGCCACGATTGTATTTGAGCTTCTGAGTTTATCATTCTTCTCATGCTATGTTAGAGTTCTAAAACTTGCAGCCTTCTCATACTGTATACATCTTAATTTCCTCCATGTTTCACATGATTCTCTAGGAGTATTGACGACTACACTTTATTTACAGAATCTCTAATATGTGTCCTTCATGCTTCTATACAATAATTTTTTAGGTTTTGCACTCCCTTAAAAGTTGGGTAGCAAATACAAATCTTTGCATTTGGGCCATTATGGCTATGATGACAAACGTAGTTTCACTTTTCTATTTTATATTTTCTTTCCAGGCTGAAGCTTAGAAGAGAACCTCATTGGTTTGTTACTCTGCTGTCTTTTATTCTCTGAAACATATTTACTGTTCCCGTATATGCTACGTTTCATTGACAACTAATTGAAACCCTCTTGACCCATCTCAAACATATAAATATGGATCACATTTTTTTGTTCTAAAACATTGCTCTAGACTGCATATATAAGTTTATGCAGATGGCGGTTTCTCCTCTATTAATTGTTTATGGGAAACTTACATTGTATTTGACTACCTTCCTTGAATGGATTACCATCTTTGATTTTTTGTGGCAGTGTTTTTCAGGCTCTTTATACATGCTTACTATTATTATTGCCTTGATTGTGATTGATCTTTTATGGCTGTCATATTCACATGCTTGTATTTCCTGTATTGTGCTTATGAAAGCCTCAAACTGCTTTATGAATGAATTTTCTTGTCCTCTTCATTGGGGTAAACTACTCATACTTGAAGTTCACCCACTATGTTGTTCTGTAGACTTCTCACCATTCTTTCATGAGTTTCTTTGATTGATTAATCATTGTTGCTCCCTTGATGGTAAAGCTGAAATTTCATAGCGTATTGTATCTTAATGCTTTGTTCAAAACATAATAGTTGTCCTCTGTCTTGCTATTACATTCCGGTATAGTAAATGCTTGATAGCTGATTATGCATTTAAATCTGTTACTCCTTTTCCATTTCAGTTGTTATTTATGATTGATTTATGAGGCATCATGTATGCCTACCCACTTTCATTCTTTTGCAATGAATATCATATGTTGCTCTTAGATTTGTAAACTTATGTACTGCCCTGTAGCAACAATATTGTCACTGAATGACCTTGTAGCATCTTTTTGACATTTTTATTCCTGTGGCCATATGATGAAAATTGTATTTGTAACTCAAATACACTTTCATTATATGCAGTTTAATATTTGCCCAAATCCTTACAATGTATCAATTATCAATGCATATAGTTAAAAATGCTCTTGGCACTATCTTGACAGGATCCTATAGTTGCTTTGACAGGATTGTCTTTTTAAGCTCACTGCTTGGAACTTTGTGATTACTGTTAGTACAAAATTCCTTGATCTATTCCTTTATTATGAGCTGGGCTCAACCCTCGCGGGAGCCACATTTTTCTCCACTCATAACATTATCTTTTTGTTGAAATGATTAGATTGTACCTGTTCTTGTACACTAAACAAACATATTAGCAAAATAAATGAAGCTGAAAGATTCCATTGAATTCCATTTTCTTTTGATCAGTGAAATAATTTGATGGATGGCTGATCAAATGCGCATTATATTTCTATTGTTAGTGTAGGCATATGATAGGATATGATTTGTCATTGCTTAGAGACCATCTCTAATACCACTTTTCGTCATACTTGCAGATGCTTTTGGAGCCTAGAGATGGATCAATTCGAAAGCACAACACAACAACTGAAGACTTTAACGTGAAGACGATTCGTCATTCCAGGCAATGGCAAATCACCTTTTATCTTATGCTCATGCTATTTTTAGCTCTATAGTTTACATTCTTTTCTTGTATCCATCATTTGATTATGAAAATAAAATTAGCTACTCCCGCGGCTTGTGCAGGACTTTAGTCTTTCCAATATGAATAAAAACAACATTCTTTTATGAAAATTTATGAGTTCTTCTATTACAAACATTTGCATAATCAAAATTTAAAATTTCATGAATACTTTTAGCAGAAATTTTGCACCTTTCTATGATGAATGCAATTCAGCTCCACCTATTTTGAGCTGTAGCTAAAAATAGGTAACACTTCTAACTCTTATCAAGCATGGAACACCTTTTTCCATCTTTATTTTGACAATAACAAACCAATTATACTACCTTACCATTCTGTGTCATCAAATTTACACATTCTTGCATTCTTACCCTCAATTTTTTGTAGCATGACAACATGGCTTCATCGAGTATACCAACCAACACATATTGAATTTCCATGAACCCAAGGCTATTTTATGAACCCATTAATCCCAATTTAAACATATCTCAACATTGGCTATCATTGTTTTATAAAATCAATAGAAATCATGACTATCTCATGCCACAATTAGGTCTCATTAGGTCTCCACAAGTTAGGGCTTATTGGATATATCACTTCCACCATTAGTTTCTCTTGAAAATTGCTTGAAACACATCAATATTGATTTGTTAAAGGCTAAAATTTCCTTAGAAGTCCATTTCCATGAAGGATTAATCAAACCCTAGGTGCAATTCTTTATGATTGTTAACAATACCCAGTTTTACAGATTGTTACAGTAATAAAGCTTAACTTCTCACAAATAAATCTTTATCTTCTAATACAAAACTTAGAGAATATTAAAATAGACATCCCAAAGGGTTTTCTCATTGAAAATCAGACATTTCCACCAAATAAAATGAAAGATGCACGATTTAATAGTTCTCTGTTTACCCTAATAGAGATATAGACAATCTTTAGAAAAAACCCTATAACTAACACTAAACTATATGAAAATTCATGAAACAAAAGAGAACATGGAGGGGAATTGATAGAGCATCAATCATAGACATCCACGAGTGCTCCCAAGCCCGTGCTAGTTCATACAGAGGTCTAAAAACACTATTTTGAAGAATTTCTGAAAAAGATACAGGCATTATTTATGATTTTTCCATTTCTTCAATGCAATACAATTCCCTACATTCTTCGCCCTGCTTAGGAACAAGAAACAATGCATTTTTAAAGTATTTTCACCTTCTTCTATTGAATTAAACTAACTCCAACTACCAATTACCTTAGGTACTCCCTATTTTTTTGCTCATTTTGCTCATTTTGCCTTTTTTTTTTACAGTTTTTATAATAAATAGCAATCTTTTTGCCACCAAAGAAAAATATTGTAACTTTACCACCTAGAGACCTATTAGGGACTCCCATACATTTGAAATAACCTTTACATGACCTTTTACATGAATTTACAAATAAACATGCAATTTTGACAAATTTTCCTATGAGAGGCAACTAGTGAACTAGGTGCTCCTGCACCACTAACTATCCCCTCTAATCATTCTAATTATCCATTTTCATCCTAACCTTCCCCCTTCATCCTAATCATCCATCTTGTCATCATCATACCCTACTCTATATCCAATCCATCCCTACTCCATCATTTAGGACCCTAATCTTATTTTGTCTTATCCATTTGTGGTCCTAATCATTATCCTAATCAGCCTCCATAATCCACATCAAAATACTTCTTTCTTAATTCAATTTCACCCTTTATCCATTATCATGCTTAATCCACATCCTTCATCATCATCTTAATCCAATCCCATTATCAACCTAATCCCATTCCAACCAAATCCTAATCAAATTCATCTATCCTCATCCAAATTTAATCAAACATCCAATCCCTATCCTTAATCAAATCCATCATTTGAATAAAAATTTAGTTAATGACTTAATCTCCTACATACCCCATATCCTCTCACCATCATCCAAACCTTTCATCCAAGGATCCTATTCTTAACTCACTATCATCCAAACCTTTCATCCAAGGATCCTATTCTTAACTCACTATCATCCACTTAAAATCCAATCTCCCAATCAAAAATCAAGACCTTAAGTTGATTTCATCTTTTATCCAAACTTGCTTAAGAAAATTAGTCTATCTTAATTATAGTTATCAAATCCAACCAACTCCTACTTGAGAAATTTTCCTATCTTAAGTAGAAATCAAATCCAATAAACTCTTGCTTAAGGAAGTTAGTTTATATTAAGTATAGAGAATCATCTTTAATGAAATCAAATAATTTTAAGGTCTTGAAATTTGATCCCAAGTCTAATCCCATTCTCTATATTCATCCCCATATATTATTCTTATAATACCCCATCCATTCCTAATTCATCATCATAATTTCCATCCCCATCCAAAATCACTCCCAAACTTTCCTCTTCCAATCAACCCTCAACCATGTCTAACCACCTAACCTATCCTTCATCCAACCTAATCTATTCTAATTCACCTTTATCCATTTCAATCAATCCCAATCATATTGATGATGATAAGGATAGCCTTGTTTACCAACCTGAATATGATCCCTATGATGATAGTGAGAGTATTGTGGATCACATTTAATCCATTATAAATAGCCAAAATTCTCCAATATTCCACCAATCCGCCATCTATAGTTCTCAAATCTCACCCACATCCTTACCACCCATGTCATCCCTATCCACCACCATTGATTTTATCCTCACCCATTACTTCAATAATGATATGGATTCCATGGTTAGATATCTCCTCCGAATTGGTGCTAAGCTTCCATACTCACCACCTTCATATCCAATCCCAATCCATCCCCTCTTTCTTATCCATCCCCTTCCTTTTGACAAGGGAAACCAAGCCTCTAGGGAAAAATTTCCTCTAACCCCATACACATCCCAAATCCCCATCTCCAAATCCATTTCAAGGTCCTCATACTCATCCTTAATTTACAAATACATGGAAGCTTCCACTTCTTATTCTACTTGTTCATCTCCCACATCCTTACAATCCACATCACCCTAATATTGCAAACCAATTCATCCCATGTATCTCATAATAATTTCCTCCAAGGTCTATTTGTAAAGTTGACTAACTCCCCATGCAAAAAAAAAGTGGTGTAATCTTCCCAAGTCATGTATCCAACCTCATCACCCCCACATCAAGATAAATCCCAATCCCCTAAATCTTAGGAATCTCCTATCACTCCATCTATCCAAGATGAAGAGTCCATCCAATCTTCCTCCCCCAATGCACCATCCACATCAAATGCACTATGTCCATATCCTAATCCAAAGCATGATAACATAGATTCACCTCCATATAAAGATCAAGGAGCCCCTTCTCCTCCATCACATGATCCCATTTCCAATCAAGAATAACATGTCCCTTCTATCCTATCCAATGATCCCTTTCCATCTCAAGAGAAAGACATCCCTCCATCCCCCTCTTATGGTTCTCCCTCTTTCACTCCTTTGCATGACCCCTCTTTAAATCAAGAGAAAAGTACCTCTTCTATTTTATTGCATGATCCTTCTCTCAATCAAGATAAAAGTACACATTTCACCCCATCTAATGACCCCCTCCACTCTCATGATCAAAACACCCCTCTCACTCCATGTCATGATCTCCTTCCATCTCATAACAAAGAGCACACTACGCCATCCACCCCATCCCATGATCCTACCCCAAGTCAAGATCAAAGCATCCTTTCATCTACATGTCATGATCCTAATCCTCCACAAGATCCCATCACCCCTATCCAAGATACCCATGAACCCCATACTTATCAAATGGGTTCCTCTACTTTCATCCAAAATGGTTCACTCCGAGAGCCTATCATTCCTTCCATGTCATATCCCCCTAAAAATGGACTCACTTCTTTCTTCCAAAACAACAAGTATCCCATTTGCAAAAGGATTTGTCAAACTATGCATTATAAAGGAAAAGGGTTAGGCCTTCATGAGAAAAGCATCTTAGAACCCCTTAATATCAAAGAAAATCCAAAATATCATGGCCTTGGATACCAAGCTCAAGATGTTGGCACTCCTTCCACCCATCCTAAATCCTAAATCCCTCCAACTAAACCCAAATACCAACATTCCTCATCCTCCAAATCTGTCTTGGGCCCTTATGTCCCCTCATCCCTTCCATCTACTTTGGGTCCCTATGTCCCAAAACAAAGTCTTTCATCCCCTCCATCCATCTTGGGTCCTTATATTTCACCACCTAACATTCCTATTCCAAAATCCAATTATCCTATCTATCCATCACCTCATATCCCTAATCAAGATAAACAAAGGTGCACACCCTTGAACCTTTTCCAAATTCATCCGCATCTTTCATATCCATCCACCAATCCCATTTCTCTTGGAAGCAATTTGAATGCCAAATCTCAAATGCATAAAGCCAAAAATATACAAAAATCAAAGGATCAACATGTCTCATCAGAAGGACATGCAAAAATAAAAATAAAAATGATCCAAAATATAAAAAATTAAATCCAAAATTCCACAAAGGCGCATGAAACAAAAATCAAAGTCAAAGACCATGTGAATTCCCAAAATACTCATAGAATCAATGCATCCCAAAGAAAAATCAAAATGGGCATCCAAAATTACTTATCCAAAAGCTTCATCCAATCCTAAGTCCTCCACCCCATCTAATAATCCTTCATCACTTCCATCCATTTTGAGTCCTTATATCCCAATATCTACATCCACTCCTCCATTTAAGCCTCAAAATCCAAAAATCTCTTTAACTTCCACAATTCCACCACCCTTCAAGGTGTGTGGCAATGTTGATCTTGCCAAAATAACCATCCACTAATCCACAAGCCTTTCATCAACCCATCCCTTATCCTTCCACCTCTCTCATCCAATCCTTTGCATAAAACCATATCACTCTTAATTTTCCCATCCATTTCGTACCCCCTACCATCATTCTACCAACGTCTATAAGAATACATCCAATATAGCACATAAATAAGGGATGCCATCTATGGAACTAGATGCTTGAGTCCTTCTATATTCCCAACATCCATCCACTCATGTGTAATCTCAACATCCTCTTGCACTCTACACTTGAGGGAAAGCTCCATCCATACCACATATTATCCACATCCTCCACTATCTTTCATCATCTATCCTTCATCTAAATCTATCCTCCCTTTTCCATCCTTTGATCTTGACAAGGTTAAGGATCTACATGAACATCACATATCCTACCTCCCTTACATTTTCCATGTCATTTATTTCACATACTAT
The DNA here is from genome assembly GCA_007258455.2 of Sequoia sempervirens. Classification (NCBI taxonomy): domain Eukaryota; kingdom Viridiplantae; phylum Streptophyta; class Pinopsida; order Cupressales; family Cupressaceae; genus Sequoia; species Sequoia sempervirens. The sequence continues at coordinate 285,768,303 of VDFB02000003.1, read as the reverse complement.
CCAAATCAATCCACCCTTCCCATTTTTGATCTTGATATGGAGTCTTCATGCTATCATTATATCCATATGTCCATATCTTATCTACTTGATCTTAGTAATCCTACAATATCCTCCATCTCATATCCCTTATCCTAGCTCCATCCTCATATCCTATCTAATTCCTCTCCCCCTTTCACCTTTGATATTCATAAGGATAGGGGAAAAATATCCATGCATGCTTTGGACAATGAGAATCCTTACTTTTACTTACCTCCATTTCCTTCATGCACTACCCCTCCATCTTATGCCACTATCCTTACATCCATGATTGCACTACCTCTAGTGTAGGGCATTTTAGCCCTTTGCAACTAGTCTTGGGACCTCTATACTCCTATCCTTAACCTACCATCCTCTTATCTCACATCACCTATCTTCCATCTACTAAGTCCCTTTATCTCCCATCGAAGAAATCTCCCCATCCTTTACCATACCTTGGTTCTCCCTTGTGATTGGATCCCATCCATTCCTCTATCCTAATCATCATATCCTCCATTCAATCTTATCCAATCCAACCATCCCAATCCAATCCTTTCTAATGCAATCAATCCTAATCTATGCAATCTAACCTTGCAAGCTAATGCATCATCCTTAAGAAATCCATCATTCTAATCCAAATCAAGCTATAATCCATTGATCCACTATCAAGTTATAATCATAGGGACGTATCCTTCCCATTCCAAGTGTTGTTCTTATCATTAAAAAGACAATCCTTGGGGTATGCATTGTTCTTATCATTAAATTTTCTATCCTTATCATCATCACCAATCCATCAATCAATTTTTATCTTGACTTGGAGCATAGTCCTTATTTTCTTTTGGTTTATTGTGCATGCTTTCTTATTGCTCGTGTGTGTTATCATTGTTTGCATTTATCATGGTATTTTTCACTCTATTAATACAAGGGAATCATGGTCTTCTATATCATGGTGTTATAAGGCATATTTTTGCACTTGAGCTTTTTGATCACGTACTTGGCACATTTTCATCTTGGTTCCTTATACCTTGATGCATATTGTCAAGTACAATATCAAATCTAGGTTGCTCTTATCATTTCAGCATGGTGATCATCCATCTTCCCTCTCATCCACATCTTCATTATCCTTAGCTTTTTTCCTCTATCCTTTCATCCTTCATCCTTTAGTCCTCTCATCCATTTTGAGCACACCCATGTTCCAACATTTAACTCCCCTCAAGTTTAATAAACCCTTGGTTTACTAACCCAACCTATCCTATTAAATTAATTAATTTAACCCTTCTCACTAATTTCTGTTATCATTATCCTCTAATTTTAAATTCACTCACCTCTCCCTAAAATTTCCACATGGTGACAAGTGTCCTAGCCTATCCTCTACCCTCTTCTCACACATGTGTGAGATCTCACCTACCCCCACTATCTCTTACACCCTCTTACACAAGCCACCCTATGAACCAACCTACCTCTTACACACTCTCTTCCCAAGGCGTGCTCACACATGTGTGAGAACACCTCCCCATCACACCTCTTTCCTCTTGTGACACTTGTCACAAGGCTAATACTCCACTCAACCTTGATCAAAACCCTATCTTCTCAATCAATCCTAGCCATTCATCAAACAAGAAATCTTGGACCTTGATTCCTCTTATGGATTTTCTATAAATGAGATGCCTCCCATCCCATTTTGATCACTTCTTTCATGATAAAGTTATGTTGCTAAAATATTGAGAAAACACATCCACTATCAACACTCGAGAAAATCTACAAGACATTGGTACATCTTGTGAGCTCAATCCATGAGGAGGGAAACTATGAAGGTATAATCTTATTTGTGTATTTAGTTTATGCATTTCTTCTATTTTCCTTCATCAATCTATTTTTCCTTCTTCACTTCCTAACCCAATAAACCATCACAAAGAAACATATTTTAATGTAGCTGGAAAGAATTTTAATCTATGGGCATCCATGGTATAATCATAACTTCTACACATAAAATAAAATGAAAATAGAAATGTGTTTGGTTATTTGATAACCATTTTATAAAAAAATGGCAAGGTTGAGGGGGGTATATTCTTGAGAGTAGTGGCCCATTCTTCGTTTGTGATTGGAAACTCGAATATATCATATTTTTCTAGATTTTCCATTGCTTCTTCTGTCATAGTGTGAAGATGACTTATGGGAGTCCCCCATAAGTCTAGAGTAGGGACTCGTGTGAGGGGTGGTACTAAATCATTGACTCCCTCAATTGGTTCTTTTCTTGTACCAATATCTTCAAATTCTTCGTGGGTTGAGGGGAGAAATCTTCCCAAAGCATCTTTCTACCTCTGCATATAATACCTTGATCTTTAAAAGGCTTCCCCTACACACTATCAGTGAATATTTCTTGGTTTATTTCTAAGTGTCTATTGGTATTAAAGCTATAAATGAAAACTTCCTAATTTATAAAAGTAATGAAAGTAAACTTAAAAAATAATTAGGAATTATGAACTTAGCACCATCCCCAACAATGATGCCAAAAATTTAGAGATTCCCCTAATATCTAATAATTGATGTAGATAATCATATATATAGCTTAACAAACCTAAGGATCCCCAAATTAAGTAATTCATTGTTCAAAAGGGGGCTTCATTAAATTTGCAACCAATGAATCATGGACTCGAGATGATGTTGGCACTGTATATGTAGTTGAGAATCCTAAAATTCCTTAATCAACTGAGTATAGATGATTGAACTTGAATAACTAAACTAAAAGATTCTTACTAAAAATAACTCCTATGTAGAGAACAAGGTAAGTTAATGCTAGTTACTATAACCGCTACAAATACCTATCATTCATGAATTATGAGTAATGACCCTCTATGTTGTAGCATAACCTATTTAGCCAATCACTTAGTAACATCAAACAAAATGTAAGTTAGGAACTTCAATTCATAAATCATAGTATAGCATTAACATAATTAAAATTGAAAACTATAATTCAAAAAATACAATTCATAATCTAGCTAACCACCTAAACTAATGTGGAATTTGTAGTAGCTCAAGTGGCCCTTGCTTGAGTTGCTACATTCGACACTATCTCCTTCAATTACTAACTCCAAAAATTATGCAATTGAAAATATATTTATGTGTTGTAATCCAAACATATGTAGAGCTTAGAATAAATTGTAACAAATCTGGTATTCAATTTGCTTCCATGCAAAAATATAGGTAGTAGTATCTCACAAGAAAATACCCTTATATAGGGTCTATGAGGGTCATGTTATTCAAAAAATATAAATAGACTAAGAGAAAATTTGGATTCTTCTAAGAAAACATGAAGAGGATTAGGTCTTCTAACTTAATAAAAAATAACAAGTAGAAAAGTAGAAGTGTTAGAATCCAAGAAGGACTCTACAACAATCAAGAAGATTGTTATAATAGAAACATGATTAATAGGGCATTCTTTATTATAAATACTATCCCTTGTTAGAAAAAACTTCTTCTTCCTTTGCAATTTATTGAAAAGATGCAATGACACATGAATATTCATGTTCACATCCTCAAACCATCGTCCCCATATTATTCTGGAAATATGTACGTATTGTAGTTGATTGACTCCTCTTGCTGTGTTGAACTATCATCCTTCTGATGCAGGTTGAGAATCATTTTATTATGGGTTGAAAAATTCTTCATTATAGGGGTTAGTATTATTTCTTAAGGCATTTTTAATTATTATAAACTATAATTAATCATGAAATTCTATTAAATATTATAGACATTCAAAGTTCACACACATATTCATTAATGTAATATATCATCTTTAACATATTTGAAATAATTAAAGTATATGGAAAAGGTTTAAAAATATCTTTTTAGGTTTAGAAGAAATGAGATTAAAAAATGAAACTATTGATGAGTGTTTTTAGACATTCATAACAAAAACAAAATATAGATTATTTTGTCTCTCTTGGAAGGAAATTTAACTTCAAAATTTTTAGAAAGATAACCCCAAGGCTTTGATAGTCAGGTCTCAACTTTGCATAAAATGACTTAGTGGATGATGTTTTGCTGTTTTACGAGGGGCCTTACATATACTTAAGCTAGACCTCTGATATAAGGGTTTGAAAGATCTGAAAATGGTATGAAACCCTAGTTGTATTCTCAAATCTAAAATATAAAAATGACTTATAACATTTGATATGACAGTGGAAATGTTGCTTCTCTTCATGAACTAACCTAGTTTCAAATAAAATGCAAAATATATGATAAGAAAAACTAAATCTAAACCTAAGAACAATGATAATAATGGTTGATGTTGTAGATAGGCGTATCCCTCATAAACCAATTCTTGCTTAATCAATGTTTAACTTACAATTTTGTAGAATAGTGTGATATTTAAAGGAAATTGAAAATATTTTTAGACTATAAATGTTCATGCCTATACCCAATTTTTGACACAATATAAATAAACATCCATAATTGAAATAATTCTATACAAAGGGGCTCAAAATAACCATGCAAAGTAACTTACAATAAAAAAATTATAAATTGTATGAAGAGATCTATCAAATAACTTTAATACTTTTCCATTATCATAACTAAACTTGAACTAATTTGAAGAAAGTAACCATGCATACATTCAGAAACAACAAGATAGTCACCAAAAATCCAATGTCTTTGCTTGTATTAATTTATGAATGATGTTACAAATCTAGTTCTATATTTACAATGAAAGAAGGCTTGCCTTTTATAGAGAAGGATTACAGAATAAATCGTGGAGATCATCTCAACACCAATGGTCCAGATTATAGTTGCGTTTAATAAAATAAAGAGGCATTAAATATTTGTAACTTGTATCTTATCCCATTCAACTAATTTTAGTTATAAAGGTAGCTAGGGGTGTTAGAACTGTAAAAATATGACATTTTTACTGGCCTTCACTCACCTACCTCCCATTTACCACAGAATTTTGCCACACCTTAACTTCATAAACTGTTGAAATTTGTGTGACAAGATCCATTTCACAATCCAAGTTCACCAATGATCCCATTACTTTGGCCTTTGACACATAAGCATTCCCTTGGTCATAACTGAGCAAGAGCTTTAAAACAATTGGTCCATATCGAAAAAATCATGTGCAAGTCTTTCCGATCAACAAGTCATAGCCTTTCAATCTAAACATTTTCTGTATATTGGCAAGAGGTGAATCAAGTCACAATGATCAAAGACCCTGAAGACTACATGTGTACAAAATCGGGAAGACAATACTTGTCATTTTATCGATGAAGGCTTATCATAAAGAGCAAGGTAATTAGAGTGAATTATTCAAATCATGCCAAGCTCATGAGTCATGCTGATGGATCCCCCATCGACAAGACACATATATTATTTCACTGATGAAGAAATAGAATGACTATCAGAGAGACATACACAATCGAAGCGAGTCCCTCAGATCTCTCCGAATGCATGGGTTACATCGACGAACGAATTTTAGGGAGAGTCTCACCGACCTATCCAAATAAATGAAGTAGTAGAGGAAACATGTCGAGAAGACCAAGTACACCGGTGGATCATTTTATTCTCTTAGCGATAGTTCATGTTAACCCGATGGTAACATAAAGTAAACACAATTTGTTGGAAGGACTCTAGGCGATGATCAAAATGGTGATTATCACATTAGAAGTAGAGTAGTTATCAATCCTCCATCTATTTCACACTTTATGCCACTATGGATAGAATTATAAATTCAATTAAGTCATACAACTCCAAGTCTGCTTCAGCTATCAAGGTCTACCTGCCTAGGTTTAACAGAGCCTGAAGTGTAGGGAGTCATCAACCATACAGGTTAACTCCATTCATTGGTTCAAAAAAATTGCAAGTTTGATCATAGAGCCTAACATTCTCTTAGGATTTGTTACCTACATTTTTGAGATCCAATAGATTGACGACTCTACTGGGGATAAGCCAGTTATGAACCTTAGCCTTTCGTCATATAGTCATTCCAAAAGGTGAACACTCCGCTGGGAAGAAACACAATCATTTTACGACTTATGAAAAGTAGGTGGTGACTCTGAAGGATTTTTTATGACTGATAAGATAAACATAAGAACATAAAGAATAGACAATAGACATCAGAGATATTTTATATCATCAAACATGAATGGAAGATCTTTACACCAAGAGAGTTCTAAGAAGAGCAATGTTAGGTGGACAGACAAGCATGGATCTCCTTGTGGAAAAAATACAAATAAGGGTGAGATAGCATCCAAACATGCATAAGATAATGTGAACACATTGGAGCATCTCTTCACAACATTCAATTCTCTATTTCACACTGACAGTGGAAATCCCTCAACACCCCTTGAAAGAAGAAATGTAAATGATAATGTCCTCAATTTCAAATTAGATCCTCAAAAGGTGAAAGAGTTTGAGGAACAAATAGAGGAAGAAAGAAAATGGAGACAAGAGGAATATGATAGGGGATTCTCATCATAGTAAGGAGAAGAGAATCATGAGGGGTCTGTAGAACACACTGCCATTGATTTTGATAATATGACAAACCAAGAGATTGAAATACATTTAGAATGGAAAAGACATCAAATCAAAAGGAGACAATAGATGATACAAGAAAGCCAAGAGATAGACAAACAAATGGCATAATTGAACATCTATGCATCAAAGCCACCTAAATATGTACCTCCACATAAACAAGGTGGTAATTTAAATTCATAGGGAACATCTTAGAACACAGGTGATATAGGTACTTCAAAAGCACCTTACAATGCAAGTGGTAACCCAAGACAATACACCCAACATAATCTACCACCACAAAGATCCTAGCCTCCAAATACTAGCAATGTTCCTCGACATTATCCACCACTAGGCCAACAGTATGCCCTGCCACATCAACAACATGTGCCACATCAAAATATATACCCTCAACAACACATCCAACAAAATGTCTACCATCAGCACCAATATGGATATCAATACCATCCCAATCCACCACCTCTGAATTTGCATCCACAGAACCCCATGAGCACATGTAGGCAGTTTGATTTAACAGGACATCAATTATATCCATACTCAATGGATAACAATTGGAGAAATATGGTTCCCAAATTCACTAGGAATAATGTGATATCAACCAAAGAAAATATTATAAATTTTAATGCCTTCATACAAGATATTGCTATGAAATATGAGGATGTAAACATGAGATTATTCACGATGTCACTATTTGAAGAAGCAAGGGATTAGTTCAATGGTGTACCTGATGCTTCAATTGATTCTATAGCATACTTTCACAATCAATTTCTAGAGAAATATGAGAATCAGTGTGCCCCTAAATTTTCCCTTCATGGATTAATAAGTATTCATAAATACCAAAATGAGACAGTTTATGACTTCAATAAGAGGTTTTCCAAATTGACTGATCCAACAGCCTTAAGTATTTATTTGAAATCCTTTGATCCAAAAATGAGGTATGAACTCAGAAACAAATGCCCTAGAAGCTTAACTAAAGCACAAAAGACAACATTGACAATTGAAAACAACAAAAAGGCTATAGGGATGACTGACAAAAGAGACAACCTTAGAGTTCCTCAAAATTTTAACAATTCCCAGAATAAGCAGGAGAATTCATATAGAAATGAAAGGCCAAGGTTGCATGATATTCCATATAATACAAACTGGAAAGATTGAAAACCCATGACTAAGAGACCTAAGTATAAAGAAACTCCCTATACCTTAAAGAAAAAAAGATCCTACATGGTCAATAACAACCCTTGGTGTCAAGTTTGCAATTTTCCCCATTCCCAAGATCATGGTGTTGTAGCACAATCAATACAAGAAGAAGAGCTTCCATATGACAATGAAGAAGATACTACAATATATCTAACTTCACATACTCTGCATCTAGTTGAACAAGAATATTCATCCTTGGGAGATGAAGGTTATGAGTATGATGTAAACAATTAGAGATACAATATTCGCATGATAGAACAAGTCTTCTCTGATCAAGAGAACGAAATAAATGATGAATCACAACCTCCTTATAACCACCCAATCCAAGTAAATATAAATTGAAGAGGCCAACAAAGGAAGAAATCAAGGAGTTAACCATTGCTATAGTAGAGAAAGCAAAAAGCAATTATAGGCCGAGAAATAGAACAAAAAATGAAAATGATGGTACTCCAAGGGGATTGTTTGTGAAAGATAAAGAAACAACACAAGAAAAACCAAAGAAGTTAGAAAATAAAAAACCTAATAAAAATGAGTAGAAGCGTGTTCCCAAAGAGGAAGACAAGGAATTATACAAAAGAAAACAGAAGCATGATGAAACAAATAAAAAGGAGAAAGAAGAAAATAAAGGAGAACCATTAGAAAAAAGGAAGACATCCAAGGCAAAAAATGCTTCCTCATTTTATTTCACACAAGCATTGTCTCAGGTAAAGATGTCTGTACCTCTACTGGAAATGATGCATATAAAAGAATATAAAGATAGTGCAATTTAACTAATATCCAGTGGAACCAATTAAAGTACAAGTTTGGAGAATAAAGAAATCACCAAAAATAAGTAATAGCAGGCAAGGAGATAAAGTCCCTAAAGTTTGTCTTGGCGATACATTGGTGAGTCCTCCATGGGTCGATCCATTTTTTACCACATTGCTCATAAATAACAAAATGGTGAGAAATGTGTGATTGATTTGGGAGCTGCTATTAATATCATGCCAGTAGGAGTCATGAAACAACTCGACATGTGGGTAAATACCATTGGTGGAAAATGCTATTCTATGGATAGTAGGCCTGTTCCTGTGGTAGGAATTATGAAGGATGTAGAAGTGAAGTTAGCTTCCTATCCACAAGAAACATACATAATTGATATAACTGTGATAGACACACCCCCTCACTTTGGGATGCTCTTGTCAAGACAATGGACTACTTCATTAGGAGGGAATGTGCAATTTGATTTGTCTTATGACACAATACCGATAAATGGTGAAGAAGTTAAATTGTATAGATAACCAAGGGTGAATCAAATTGTGGAGTATGTTGATCAAAATTAGATGAATTTCTTCTGTGATGTGGACTTGGGAAGTTTTAGAATAGAGCATTCACAACCTGAATTGTTGAACATTGATCCAATTGACATGGATGCCTCCAAGAATGAACATGGTGTATGGCGAATGTGTTTTGATGGAGCATGTAGTAGAGAGGGTAATGGAGCATGAGTAGTCTTCATCTCACCTAAAGGTACTACATTCAAATATTCATTTTTATTGACATTTGAGTGTAAAAATAGCATAGCAGAGTATGAGGCCCTATTGATTGGATTGAACATGGTTGTCAAACACAAAATCAAACTACTGACTTTTTTTGGAGATTCTGAGTTGATTATTTCACAAGTGAGATCAAAATATGCTACAAAAAAAGAGGCTAAACTAGTACAAAAATGTTGTATGGGACACCATTGAATTGTTCGATACTTTCTCCATTGAATGGATAGATAGGTCTAAGAATTTAATGGAAAAATTCTTGGAGAATGTAGCTTTGAAGAGAGATGATGTCACTCTGGTAGACATTTCACAAGTTGAGCTCAAAACAAGACCTGCAATCCCTGGCAATATTTATAGTTGGAAATTTTTTAATGATGATAGTGATTTAATCAAGTTCTTACATTGCATTGGTCAGTATGAAGCACAAGAAATTGATTTTAATGCATTTTTGGAAGAAGTGGATGGAAAACAAACTATGTTTGGAAAGGAAGTTGTTCAACTCAAGACTAATAAGATCCCTAAGGGACTTGTGGCATTGGAAAGGGTGTTTGATGGCAATGACCAAGCCCTTATGAAACAAACACCAGTAAAAAGAGAAGATATTGAAGAAATCAACCTTGGAACTGAACTAGCCCCTAAAAAGGTGTACATTGGGAAAAGGATAAGCCCAACAATTAGGAAGATGTTGATTGCGCTATTGAGGAAGTATAAGCATGTATTTGCATGGTCTTATGATGATCTCAAGGCATATAGAGAAGATTTGTTCCAACATGAGATCCCATTGAAACTAGGTGCAAAAACCTTTTAGACAAAAACAAAGGCCCATAAATCCTACCTTGGAACCTAAAATGCATGAGGAAATTATGAAGCTTAGGGAGGGGGGTATCATCAAACCTATTAGACATTCATCTTGGGTCTCTAATTTGGTGCCTATCATAAAGAAAATGGAGATATAGGGCTCTGTGTAGACTTTAGAAATTTGAATGTGTCCTTTCTTAAAGATAACTACCCACTCCCAAATATGGAGGCTATGTTGCAGAAGGTCACTAGATGTGAACTGCTATATATGATGGAAAAAATTTCAGGCTATAACTAGGTGAAATTTAAGAAGTCAGAGCAATACAAAACAACCTTTACCACACCATGGGGAACATATGTGTATGTTAGAATGCCATTCAAACTCACAAATACTGGGGAAACTTTCCAGAGAGCTATGGATGTTGCATTTTCTGATCTAATCAATGTAATAATGGTAGTATACCAGGAAGATTTGACTGCATATTCAAAGAAAGTTGAGGATCATGCTGAGCACCTTGAAATTTTTTTCATCAAAGCCATTGAATATGACATTTCTTTGAATCTAAAGAAATGTCATTTTGCAGTAACAAAGGGAAAGTTACTAGGGCATATAGTATCCAAAGAAGGTGTAAGGATTGATATAGAAAGGGTGGAAGCCATTGACAAGATTCCTATTCCTAAGATAGTTAAAGCCATCCAATCCTTCTTTGGGAAAATCAGTTTCGTGAGGAGATTCATATCAAATTTTGCTGAGATAGTGAATCCAATTTCAAAAATGTTAAAGAAAGGTGCAAAGATTGACTGTACAATTGAGGCCCTTGATGCATTCATATCCATCAAGAGAGAAATAAAGGAAGCCCTAGTGTTGAAGTCCCTTGATTTCAATAAGCCTTTTCAATTTTTTTCATTTGCATCTTATCATACAATTGCAGTAGTCATGTTACAAAAGAATGATGAGGGGTATGAACAACCTATTTCTTTTTTCAGCAAATCCCTCCAAAATGTTGAGTTGAAATATGACATTGTAGAAAAGCAGGCATATGCATTGGTAAAAGCTGTCAAAGAATTTATATCATATTTGGGGGGAGCAAAAGTGGTAGCCTATGTACCAAATGCTGCAGTAAAAGATATGTTTGCACAATCTGAAGCAATTGGCCGTAGGTGCAGATGGATAAATAGAATCCAAGAATTTGACATTGAATTCCAAATCACCAAACTTGTGAGAGGACAAGGACTAGCCAAACTAATGGCTGAAGCAAATATTGAAGTTGCTCAAGTGTGCAACTTGAATGATGAAGATAACATGGTTACTAGTATTGAACACACACCCTCGTACACTGATATTGTGTATTATCTCAAGCACACGAAATGTCCTGAAGGATTTAATGATAACAAAAGGACACTCAATTTACAAGCTTCAAAATATGTATTCATGAAAGGGGACCTATATTGGAAAAATAGGAATGGTGTTCTATTGTTGTGCCTAGATGAAGATCAAGCAAGGCATGTTCTCAAGGATATGCGTGAAGGAGTGTGTGGAGGGAATTTTTCAGCAAAGACCACTGCACATAAGGTGTTAAGGGTAGACTACTATTGGCCTAGAGTTTTCAATGATTCTTATGATTATACTAGAAAATGTGAAGTGTGTCAAAAGTTTTCTGGGAAGCTGAAGTATCAAGGGGAATTTCCTTTGAGACCTCTACAGGTTGAAGCTCCATTCCACCAACAGGGAATTGATTTCATAAGAGAGATTGTGGAAAAATCTAGTGGAGGACATAGATGGATATTAGTAGCCACAGACTACTTTACAAAATGGGTGGAAGTTGTACCTACTAAACATGCAACTAGCACGGTGGTAAATTTTTTTTTATTGGAAAACATCATCACCAGATTTGGAGTGCTTGCAAGAATTGTAACTGATAATGGGATGTGCTTCAAATCAGATGAATTCAAGGGATTTTTCCAATCCTATGGTATAGTGATCTCATACTCTTCACCATATCATCCATAGGTGAATGGGCAAGTTGAATCCAACAAGAGCATCTTGAAGATCATAAAGAGAATGATGGATAATAACAAAAAGGCCTGGGATTCCAAGTTGAGACTGACTTTATGGGCGGATAGAATTACTGTAAAGAAGTCCATTGAAAAATCACCTTTTGAACTTGTGTATGGGACTCAAGTTAGGATCCCTTTGCATAACTTGTTACCAGTGTGTAAATTCATCTTACAAGAAGACTTAGACATTCCTGAACCTATGGAAGAGAGGATGGAAGAGTTAATGGAGCTTGATGAGGTCAGGAACCAAGCCCAACAACACAATATGAAGAGGTAGTTACAAATGAAATACTTGTATGATAAAAGGGAAAGAAACATAAAATTTGAAATAAATGATATGGTTCTCATGTGGAATGCCAAGAGTCAGGACAAAAAAAAGTATGGAAAATTTGAGGCTTTATGGTTAGGACCATTTTTCATTGTTGGAAAAGCTGGTGAGGATTCATATTACCTCTAGAACATGACAAGAGAAGAACATGAATTTCCAATGGAAGGACAATTCCTGAAAAATTTCTTTTCTTAATCTTCCATGCACAATAGTCTAGGGGAAGGTCAAGGATTGCCAGTGCATGGAAAATTCTTGAAGAATCTTCTGAAAAAATTCTTTTCCATGCACAATATTATAGGAATTCACTTCACCTTCATTTTCCACCACTTCTGGATTCACCTCCATTTCCATCCCATATCAAAAGGACACTTGTTCTGCTTCCCCAGAGACCTGGATTCTTGCTATACCCATAGGGGGTATACATCCCCAGATGGAGCCATTGTTAGAACTGTAAAAATATCACATTTTTATTGGCTTTCACTCACCTACCTCCCATGTACCAAAAAAACTTGCCACACCTTAACTTCATAAACTATTGAAATTTGTGTGACAAGATCCATTTCACAATCCAGGTTCACCAATGATCTTGTTAAATTGTCCTTTGACACATAAGAATTCCTCTGGTCATAACTGAGTAAGAGATTTAAAACAACTGGTCCATATTGGCAAGATCATGTGCAAGTCTTTCTAATCAAAAAGTCATAGCCTTTCAATATGAACATTTTCTATATATTGGTGAGAGGTGAATTAAGTCACAGTGATCAAAGACCTCGAAGACTACATGTGTGCAAAATCAGGAAGACAATGCCTATCATTTTATCGATGAAGGCTTATCAGAAAGAGCAAGGTAATTAGAGTGAAGTATTCAAATCATGCTGAGCTCCTGAGTCATGCCGATGGATCCCCCATCGGCAAGAAACATATATTCATTCGCTGATGAAGAAAGAGAATGACTATCAAAGAGACATACACATTTAGAGCAAGTCCCTCAGATCTCTTTGACTGCATGGGTTACACCGATGAAGGAGTTTCGGGGAGAGTCTCACCGACCTATCCAAATAAATGAAGCGGTAGAGGAAACATGTCGGGAAGACGAAGTACATCGGTAGAGAATTTTATTCTCTTAGTGATGTTTCATGTTAGCCTAATGGTAACATAAAGTAAACACAATTTGTCAGAAGGACTCTGGGCGATGATGAAAAAGGGTTTTTTTGGTCCAAACCACCTTGAAATTGGGAAAACTCCACATTTTTCCCCCAAAGTAATGAAAACTAAAATATAAGAGAAGGGGTAGTTGTATAGTATCCGTAAGATCATTTGGTTATCTTCCCGACTAAGTAAGAGAATCAAAGGGACAATCCACATCAAAAAGAAATTCAATTATGTCTTGGTGATCTGTTGTGAATGTATAAACAAAGGTGGTGCCAAGTTAGATACATAGATTGGCCTAAGACAAGAACGGTTTCACCGATGCAGTCTTTGTGCTGTTTTGACATTATGAAATTCAAAAAAATTGTTGCATTCATTTTCAGAGATGGACATTAATGGCTGAACGAATGAACATTATGTAAATATTCTCTGATTGAAGAGAGAATAAACCAAACTAATTTCTAGAAGTTACAGCAGAAAGGATGAGAGATCAAATGAAACACAAAGAATTCAGTGTGGCCAGAAATTCACAAGTAAGCTTACGAACTTCTTTATAATTGATAAATTATAATTATATTATGTCACCTTGGAGGATTAAAAATGGAAGGTACAAGTTCTGTGAAAACAAAAAGTAGGAAGCAACAGGGCGAAGGTAGTCAACCCAAAAGTAAAAAACAGAAAATTGAAACAGGGGTGGAATCCAAAACAAAAGAACAAAAGTTGAATCAGGACCTTATTGATCAATTGCTCGGTTCAGGGCCAAAAGCTAGAAGGTCTACACAATTAAGGGCCGATGTAGAAAAGTTTGAAGGAAAATGCAAACATATAGGAGATGTGTGGACTCCCATTAGAGGATATGAGTTGTTCATGTTCCACTATTATCGAAGAAATAGGTTTGAACCAGTGTGCAATCCCTAGAATTTCAATTTGGGAAAACTAGTTGTTCCAAATGTATTTGTAAATGTAGAACTGGTGAAACTTTTTGCTAAGCATTACAATCCAGAACTTAAAGTTATCTACAACTTGCAAGGTGAACCTTTCATACACGTGTCTAAGACTACACTTTGTGAAGTTTTTAACCTAAGTGACACATGTGATGAGCCGATTGTACATGAGGATTTGGAAAAGGAGTATTGGAGAATGGATACAACTTATAAAGGATGGAGATTTCCACTACACAGACCTAGGAAGGATGGAGACCTTGTTCCACTTGAAGACAATGATGGACCTCCTTTTTATGTCAATTTATTCGAACCCTGCCTAAAACACACATATTTCTTAGTGTGTCAAGTATTGGGAACTAAAGCCTCTGAATTCATGTCTATAGGGCCAATGGTGATTGCAGCAGATATATAGTGCCACAATGCAAGACCTTTTGATTATGCCTCACACATTTTCAAAGGGATTGACTCAGGGCTAATGGCAATAAAAAATGGATCTCCTAGAATGCACTTCAAACATTATTCCATTCTCATGCATATGATATTGTACTATGGACAAGAGTTAGGTGAAAGAGTTTAGGTGAACTTGTCAAACACTCCAGAATCACCTGTAAGACAAAATAACTTCCACAAGAGAGAAATGGCAAAAATATTATGCTATCATTAAGATGCAAGAATTCCAAATTGAATATGAGATGATTACAAATGAACAAAATGCCTTGAATATATAGGCATGAAAGAGATGCAAAATGCAATATGATGTTGCCATGTGTCATGATCTAACAACATGTGACAACATGTGAACCTTACCTAGGAAATGATAAAAAGATAGAGATAAGTTCTAGAAGGACAACTCATCTTCTAGAAGAAATATTATCTCCTACAAACAAGGAAGGGGGAATTACCCCATTATTAAGTGATTTATTTAATTATGCAACCTAGGACTTAAAATATTACCTAAGTAAACTTATGCAAAGTGTAATTAAATAATTAATTACACCAACACCCCCCCCATAAGTGCAACTTAGGGAGAAGAAAATTATTATGCAAAGATGAGTCCAAACAACAAGGCCTGATCAAGTACTCATTTACAAATGAAATGCAAAATAAACCAAATGGGGTAAACGAGAAAACCACATGGGAATAAAAATCCTCCCCAAAATAGGATGCAGTGAAAGAGAAAGAGGAGAAAACCCAGTGGGAAAAAACCCCCCTTAATTGAGATGACCTGCTACAAAGAAGCATTGGAAGAACTCTGATGGAGTAACAATGGAATCCTTAATTTGGAAAGCAAGGAAATATACCTCTATTTACAAGAAACCATAGTGAAATCATAATAATGCAACAATAGACCTGATGCTAAGGAACGCTAGAAAACTCACATACTGGATCAACTCTAGAATCTATGAAGCAACATGAGATGAAAAAGATGCCCCCCATAAGAGGGAATAATACGATGATAGAATCTAGAAGCCATGTATCTCGATGCCGATGCCAAACTGTGACTAAAACTGCTCCATGGGAACAAGTACCATAAAGATTCTGGAACATTAACCATAAAATGAATGGCCCTCAAACTGAGATGGATGTGACCCAATGCGGATCAATGGCCATAGGCTCTCAATCCAAAGTGTGAACCAATGTGAACCAAAATGTGTCCAACTATGAGCAAGATGAGGCCAAAAGAAACAACAAAATCCAGATACAACTCATGCGAGTTGTTATCAATATGAAAATGAGATCAAAGAGCATGCAATGCAACTACAATCTAATCAATTTATTATGCAAGAATCCCCCCGATGGAACTTTATATCAGTTCATTTATTACAATACCCTATGATTATAAAAGGAGAACATGCCTAAACTAAAGAGAAAATGCAAACCTAGTGCATGAAAACAAAAATGAGTGCATGCACAAACCAATGTTCACATCTTCCTTCATGATGAAAAATAACCTTAAATTTGTGTAGATGACAAAATCTAAAAAAATGGTCAACACCACTATGAAGTGCTTGAAACTAGCTTTCCGTCAAAATCTTGTTTGCAAAAATCTGACACCATGACCAAAAGTTATGATTTTTTTTAAAAAAAAAAATTTTGCCTATAAGAAATGAGTTTTCTAGCAAAAAAAGGTTTACTTTTGATTTGATTTTTGAAAAATCTGTTCGCAATGAGTAGACAAAAATAGAAACCCAGAAAGCGTTTTTTGATCTAGCAAGTATAAAATGAAAAAATATATTTTTTTAACCTTCAACCAGAAGAAAAATGACGTGCGCTGCTTTTTATATAGATATTTTGTTCAGATCCATTTAAGATGTCAAAAATATAAAAGATACCTAGTTTAGATTTTGACCCTGGCTACAAAACCCAAAAATCATTTTTCTTGAAACTGAGTGGAAGCTAGATTTCTAAAGCAAAAAGTGAAAAATGACTTGAATAAAAATGTTGCTTGCATCCAACAAAACTTTCATACCAAGATTGATTCCTCATATCTGGGAAGAAGTCTACAACACTGAAGCTCTAATACTATGAAGGAGTTTAGGTGAACTCCTCAAACTCCCCAGAATCACTTGCAAGACAAAATAACTTCCACAAGAGAGAAATGGCAGAAATATCATGCTATCATTAAGATGCAAGAATGCCAAATTGAATATGAAATAATTACAAATGTACAAAATGTCTTGAATATATAGGCATGAAAGAGATGCAAAATGCAATATGATGTTGTCATGTGTCATGATCTAACAACATGTGAACCCTACCTAGGAAATGATAAAAAGATAGAGATAAGTTCTAGAAGGACAATTCATTTTTTAGAATGAATCTTATCTCCTATAAACAAGGAAGGGGGAATTACCCCATTATTAAATGATTTATTTAATTATGCAACCTAGGACTTAAAATATTACCTAAGTAAACTTATGCAAAGTGTAATTAAATAATTAATTACATCAACATTAGGGATATGGCCAAAAGAATTGAAAATTACACAATTTGATAAGGAAAATCAACCACTACCAGTGCAATTGTGGAATGTTATTTAAGACTGCAGATTTTTCAATTCTAGTTATGTTCATTTTGAGGAATATTTTTTCAAGATATTGTATAGATTTTTCAATCACCCCTATGATTATTCATTGACTGATGAGATTAAAATATTTATAAGGCCCAAAGATTTCAATGGACCTACAACTGTTGGCCATAATTGGGGTGATTGGTATTGTTATGTTGATGTCACCATGATTAGGGTATATGGTTTTGAGGATACACCTTTCCTTCTACCAAAAACCATGCTAAATAGGATTTCATATTTGGAAATTTTTCATACAAATGGATTATTCAAATGTTATGAACTTGAGTGCCTATGAGAAACAGGCATTCATGCCAAGTACATTGTGCTTTGGAGACTTTACTGTGTTGTCAAAGGAAGGGTATGATCTTATTTTAGATAAGTTATCACATTTCAATATGAAGAAGGCTCCACCAAGAAAGGGATTTGATCTTGAGGGATATATTGATTTTTCTAGAAAGAAAGAAAACTTGGGTGGATATGTTCATATACCCTGTCCACATGATGATGCAATTAAGAACATGGAAGAAAGGGAGGCTGAATTGGACATTGATAACTATAATAGAGAGGTTGAACAAAGGATAGAAGAAATATAAGAAGCATAAATGTTTTCCTCTGGTGAAGAATCTTCTGATGAAAGAGAACCCCAAGGTCAAACTGAAAAAATCTCTAAACTGAGAATGGAGGAGTATCAACCTCCCAATAGAGAACAAGAAGTTGAAGAAGCATCTAATACAAATACTAAGCAATTAGCCTATGAATCTTTTGTTTCTGATGACCAGTTTATAAGGTCTCTTGAATTTAGATCATTCTTGTACAAGCAAAAAGGGAAAGCAATAAGGGAATCTATCACAAATATCACACCTAACAATGAAGCCCAATTGCTGAATACTTTGAAATTAGATGTGGAGAATGAGATGAAGGATATGACTCTAGAGAGAGGGAGGAAATTGTTGGAGTCTGGTGTAATGATTTTCCTTGGTTTAGATTTGAACCCAACTCTTGTTTTGGATAGTTTTTGGCATGATAATGGTGCTACATATAAGCTTAGTTTAGAAGGGGTTACAAAAGTATACACAGGATCAAGATATAATCCTGATGAGAACTCTCTCATGATTTGGGCCCTGTATCCCCCACACAAGAAATATGTGATTATTGACACTAAGAAGGAATTTGACCATGTGATGACATTGAAAGTAGGAGAAACTGATCATGTGGCCACGACTGATATTGGCATTAATGTAGCCAAATTAAATAAAGCAAAAATTCAGATGTTGATCAAGGAACGAGACATGTACAAAATAAACAATGAAAAGATGGTTAAAGAAAATGATTTTCTAAAAGACATGGTCAAAGGTACACTCAAGGGATCTACTAGATCACTAACTCAAGGAGAAGGTTCCCAATCAAACGATAAGAGTGAAGAATCAAATGTACATGCTCAAGTGAGTAAAGCCAGATTTGATGCACTCTCTACAATATTCCAAAAAAGGCACACTAACTTGATGGTTTGGATGAACAAGTTCTGGGTGACCCATTCCAAGAGTTACATTGCAATTCAAGAACATAAGAGAATAAATGACCGAATTCAGGAAAAGATCTAGGAAATACAAAAGAGAAGTGCTTCTGATAGTGGAACCATCACAACCATTGAGGATATCATGGGATTTTGATGCTACAAAGGAAGGAGTGCCCGCACTATTCAAAGAAGATGGAGAGTTGAAAAACCAGAATGAATGGATGAAAAAATGTAGATTGATATTACATGGAGCCTTGCAAGTAGCCAAGAATGAGGAATCAACACTGGGGGAGGTGTGTGAGTGTTTGGAGAAGATGGTCATCATGGAGATAGCTGTAAGGAATTCTATAGAGGATGTTCACACTCACTTAAGTCAGAAATACTTAGATCACATAGCACAAGCTCACTTATGGCTCATTAGAGCTTAATTTGTTAATTTTTAAATGTTGTTAATTTCAAAAGGCATCTATGAATAGGTGTACCCTCTTCAAAATATTGATATATAAGCTAGATATGTAATGATTAGATAGTAAGAGCGAATAGGGAGAAAATAGGAGATATATAAGAAATATTTTTTTAGAATGTTTATCATATAAGACTATACTGTATGGACCATGATGCATGCATGAATTTCTTGGCCAAAATCAATGGAAGACCTTTAATTCTATGTGGCTCAATATTGGTGTCTATTGTTTGTTGATTTAAAACAATTATTTGGCTATCTCCACATTGCTATTTCTCTATTATTTGAAGTTGTGTATCCAAGTTGATATTTCAATTTCATCAAGACACATTTGTTGTTATTGTGTAGTCAAGTTAATTGGTTTCTATCAAAGAATTAAAATCCTTTAAATAATTGATTATGGTAACTAGGGAGTAACATTTGGATCAGGAAGAAGAGTTAGGTAATTGATAAGATTTTTATACTGTCCCCACATTGATGTTATCTTGTTATTTAAATTGAGGATATACTTATTTGTCAATACACATTTGCTATCATTGTGTGATTCTATTAATTGGTTCCTTCAAGGAAGGATTAAAATCCTTTTAATAATTCACAGTAACTTGATAGGATCAATTTGATCAATAAGAAGAGTCTATAAATCACATTCTTGCACATTTATACAAGGTATAAACAAACCTAAGTGTCAAGCAATCAGAGTTATAGCCAATAGTAGTCACATGTCAAAGAATTTCATTGACTCCGCTTACCAAATAAAGCACTAGTCCACTTCATTCATACATTACTTATCCACTTTCACATTATAAATTCTCAATTATCACATTAGAAGTAGAGTAGTTATCAAGCCTCCATCTATATCACACTTTATGCCACTGTGGATAGATTTATAAATTCAATTAAGTCATACAACTTCAAGTCTGCTTCAGCTATCAAGGTTTACCTGCCTAGGTTTAGTAGAGCCTGAAGTGTAGGGAGTTATCAACCATATAGGTTAACTTCGTTCATTGGTTGAAAAACATTGCAAGTATGATCATAGATCTTGGCATCCTCTGAGGATTTGTAACCTACATTTTTGAGATCCAACAAATTGGAAACTCTATTGGGGATAAGCCAATTCTGAACCTTAGCCTTCTGTCATAGAGTCATTCCAAAAGGTGAACACTTTAGTGGGAAGAAACAATCATTTTCCTACTTACGATATGACAATTTGGTTGTTTGTTTGCTCTTTTACTTTTTGAGAGAGTTATTGGTAATAGGAAGGATAGAATGTTCAAATTCAGAGCCTATTGCCTATCAAATCAAGAATTTTATGATAAATCTTGGTAGTTTGGATGCACAAGAGAGACTACCCATGCTACATTCTTTGGAACATTTCAGATGAGGATTAATAGAAGGTTTAGGATTCTAGTAAGTGTTGTTGAAAGGTACTCCTGAAGCATAAATTTTCTTGTGTCTACATATTTTTGTCACATGGAAGCAGTTGAATTAAGGTTAGTTTGGATATCTAAATTGGATTATGAAATGTTAGAGGCTGAAGTTGATAATTTTGCTAAAATTATTTTGTAAATCCCTGAGAATCTCAATGTAGAAGGTACCTTTGGTAGTGTGACCAGAACAAGGAAGAAAATGAAGAGTGTTGTTAAGAAAGACGTTGCAGAAGGAAGTGAGCTTGAACATGAGCATGATAGAATAAATATTCAAAGAGCTTTGGAAGAATTGCAAAAGGTTATTTCCGGTGCTAATTTCGATACATCCATTTTTATTGTGGAGAATCTCCATGGAATGATTGATTCTTTGAAGGTCTACATCTCTGGACTTGAAGTGTCTGTTGGAATTAGGTTTGACGAAGGAAATTTGGAGGATACCAAGGAAAAATGTACAAATGCACACAATTGAGTGATGAAGGAATTAGAGAGTGTACAAGGTTGTGAAGAAGAGGCATAGGAAATACTTTCTTGTTTCCTAGATTGGTCTAGCAGTACATTGGATATAAGAAATGAGATATAGATGAGTGAGTCTCAGATGAGAACTCAGGAATATACATACAGGTTAATAGAAGATAAAGATAATCAGAGGTGGTCCTACATTATGCAGCTTAAGGAAAAATTATTTTCTCTATAGGATCAAAGGATAGATGTTATCAAGAAGTTTGTGGCACTTCAAGACATGATTAAACTTAGACATACTTTGGTTTCCAGTGCTCTCGACTATATTGGTGAATTATCAAAGATTAATCTTGGTCCCAATACTTTAGTAGATGGTATACAGTCCTTAACTAAGCTTGAACTATTCTACAAGACTCTTGTAAGTGCAAAAGGTTCATGGGAAGAAGGTAAAGCGTCGTGGAAGGATATCCTAGAGAGTCTCAGAGGTTTTTCTTTAGGTTAATTCAATTCTATGTTCACATATTTTTGGTTACAATTTGATGCATATATACATATATACCAGACCCCTTCCTTTGTCATTGATGTCAAAGGGGGATAGATACAGTGATGGGGACAAATAAAGAGATGAAGAGATAAAGAGACAAAGGAAAAACATTTATTTTGTGAAGAATAGTTTTGATAGTGGGAGTATTTAGAATATTCAATTGTTGTTACTAGAAAATGTTTTTCTAATGCATGTTTCCATCAAATCCAAATGGGGAGATTGTTGGGAGCCTTGAAACATGAGCATGAAGTATAGATGATTTTTGTTAGTTGTTCCTATGTTGGCGTTGATGTCAACAAGGTGATAACTATATGTGAAGTCTGCTTGACTTACTAGAAGTTGTTCTCTACTGGTAATACCCTTTTGTGATAGATTAGTGTATTGGTAATTGAGTTCGGAATTCACCGCAAGATTTGATATGACTCCAATATTTTAACCATATTTTCTTGACTCATTCAGACAACTCTATCCTGGATCTTGAGATGTCCTTTTTTGTGAGCAGAAAGTTATCTCTGACATAGTTTAACTCTATATTCCATTGTTGTTCTGTGCGTGGAATACTGTATGGGAGACTCCACATTCTACTAAGGTGAACATTCTTATGTTGCAGTTTTGTTGATAGTCTCTGTGTTGGTAATATGATGGGAAATTAATGTGTTCTTAGATCCTGAAGGTGTTTTCCTTGAGGATTAGTTGTTGGTTTGGATAATTGTGTTCTAGTCTTGGTTGAATCAATGTATGCAATATATTATGAAGACTAATTATGTTTTATGGATGATAGCCGACTTGGTATAATGCACTACATGAATAAAATGTTTAAATCATATATGGTGCTGACAAAGAAGGTTTTGATTATTTTTGTGTTCATCTAATTAGGTTGACCTAATTGATGATCAAGATATATTTAAGATGTTTTAAGGAATTAGATGTGCATGAGGAGTGGAAGTGAATATATGGAATGCATGTGAAATGCGAAGTGAAGATCCAAGCCTAAATGCTTTATCAGTTATGATCAATACAGTTTTGTGTAGCGACTACTATGTGAGGTAGTACTTCATATTCTGAGCTTCAGTGGACTTGAGCCTTGCACATTGAAGGTGTATTCTATCAGTCCAATATTTTGGTAGTGAGCCACAATCTTTGTATCTTGGTGGTTAGCCATCTTTTATATTCTAGCAGTGAACCTTTCCAAGGATAGTGAGTCCTAGCAGCGAGCCTTATAATATTTTGTATCCAAATATAATATATTGTGAGTTAACCCTCACCATGGTTTTTCCCTTTTTTGGATTTCCACGTAAAAATCTTGGTGATCA
Organism: Sequoia sempervirens; assembly: GCA_007258455.2. Lineage (NCBI taxonomy): Eukaryota > Viridiplantae > Streptophyta > Pinopsida > Cupressales > Cupressaceae > Sequoia > Sequoia sempervirens. The sequence continues at coordinate 285,744,965 of VDFB02000003.1, read as the reverse complement.
TGTGTATGGTTGCATTGAGTTGTTCTTATGTTCTCTCTTGTTGATTCAGTCAAAATTGTGATATGTTTAGATGGATTTTATTATGGTTTTATGGAATACTGATTTTCCCCCCTCTGAGTATTCCAGATGTTCAATAATTGGTATTAGAGCTTGGTTCCTCAGAAGAATCCTAACAACTTTAGGAAGGTCCCGAAATTTAAGTATAAGAAATTTTTTCCTTCGAAATAAGTCTTCCAAATATTTAAAAGAAATGGAAGATTTGAAGGACAGGTTGATGAAAGCGAATGAGTACATTGAAAAAATACAAAGTAAAAGTGTTGAAGCATGTGATCTATTGGTTGAGGGAGAAGAAATTATCTTTAGCCTCCTACAACAATTGGAAGAAAAGAAAAGAATTGAAGAATATCAGGAAATTGAAATTCAAAGGAAGATGGATGAACACATAAAGCTAGAGGAGGAAGCATAAATTTTGAGATCTTATTTGGAAAAGGAAAGAAGTTTTGAACACAAATTTAAAATAAGCTCAGTGATGCTTGATGAATTTATTACCTCTCAAAGACCGGAAATGGATAAGAATGTCTTAGGGTTTGAGGAAGTTCAAAATTATAATGCAGAGCAATCCACTGGTAAGAAGACTCGGTACAAAGATAGAAAAAACAAGGTACTAAGAAGCAATTCTGAAAAAACTTCTATCAAATGACATGATGTTAAAAGGAATTTATCTTTCAATGGTGTTTTTTATTCTTGCATGAAATTTTGTCATAAGGCAAAGGATTGCAAAAGTAAAATGAATGATTCTTTATCATTCTCCAACAAATGTTCTAAGAGCAAGAAGATTGGACATAAAGTTGGTATGTTGAATAAAAAGGAAAATGGAAAGAAGAATGTTGTTTGCTATAAGTGCAACAATTTGGAACACCTTGGTAGTAATAGTAGAAGAAAGAAAAACATCTATTTGGCGAAAATGGATGATCAAATCATTGATTTGAAAGAAGCAAGAAAGGAAATGAAAAGGATTTCGAGAAAGGAATCATCAGTTTTATTTGTGCTGACCTTCGGTGCAGATTCTCCCACAAATTTCTAAGTATAAGCAGTGGCTAAGTGGGAGCAATCATAAAAAAATATAATAAACCCCCTCATCGGTACTTGTGTCATATCATGACAGAAGTATATTTAATGTGGTAACAAGATTAAGGTATTTTCTCAATCGCATGTGTGAAGGATGAAGTCTACAGAATTTGAAAGAATGAAGGCATACACAATTTTTGAGGTAATCTACTTGTAAGTTGAAGTATTTATTGAAAAATCATTCAGAATGGAAGGAATAAATTAAGATAATTTTAAAGGTTTATGTATTTTCAGAGAAGTGTGGAAAGGAAGTTTAGAAGGAAATTCAGATTTTTGGGGTTTGAAGAAGAAATCAAACATATTCAAAGTGAGCTCTAGAAGCAGGATATCTATACATTTCTTGTTGGCATTTTTAGAGGTATTCCTGTTTGCATAATCTTTCATTTTTATTGCTATTGATAATTCAAAGGTTGTGAATAGTGTGGATAAAGTGCAAGTTAGGTTAAAGAGATATTTGAGGAATGTGTTAGAAGATTTTGTTGGTGCATTCTCTTGCATCCCTTTGAGTGTTTCCCACAAAAGATATCTATGTATTTGTTTATAGTAAGATAGAAGAGACATCACTAGTACAGTTGATCATTTTTGGGAAAGTGTTCAAATGGAAAGAGAGCCATGCTTCCTACAAAATATTAGTTGAGAAAAAGTTGGATGTTTGGAAGAAATTTTCCTTGTTTGAATTTGAATAGTGTTGAGCAAAATTCATGATGAATCTTTTGGATTGATGAGGCACATTTGATTTCTAGAGAAGATATTAGAGATGTAACTAGTTTGTGTTCCTTTGGACCAGTTCGCAAACTAAAAGCTATGGATGAAAAGGAGACGTGAGGTTACCGGTGTGAATTTTGAAGGGAAAAATATTGATTTGAGATCAATTGTTGATTCGCTAATAAGGTATGCTGCTATGGTTATTGGTCACAAATTTTGTTCCCTAACAGTGACCTTACAATTTCTACTACTCCTGTACATACTGTTGTTGATATGGTTAAAAGAGGAATGGATTATGACTTGTGTGAATTACTTCATATACATATTTTAAAGAATCTAAATGAAATGAAGAAGAGTAAGAAGAATACATTCTGGTATGGAAATTTGGTTGTCTGTTTGCTCGTTTACTTTTCGAGAGAGTTATCGATAATAGGAAGGGTAGAATGGTCAAATTCAGAGCCTATTTCCTATCAAATTGGGAACTTCATGATAAATATTGGTAGTTCGTATGCATAAGAGACTACCATTGTTGCATTCTTTGGAAAATTTCAGATGAGGATGAACAAAAGGTTTAGGATTCTAGTAAGTGTTGTTGAAAGGTACTCCAGAAGCATAAATTTTCTTGTGTCTATAGATTTTTGTCACATGGAAGCAATTGAATCAAGGTTAGTTTGGATATCTGAATTGGATTATGAAGTGTCAGAGGTTGAAGTTGATAATTATGCTAGAATTATTTTGTAAAGCCCTAAGAATCTCAATGTAGAAGGTACCTCCGGTAGTGTGACCAGAACAAGGAAGAAAAGGAAGAGTGTTGTTAAGCAATACATTGCATAAGGAAGTGATCTTGAACGTGAGCATGAAAGAATAAATATTTAGAGATATTTGAAAGAATTGCATAAGGTTATTCCCTATGCTAATTTTCATTCATTTATTTCTGTTGTGGAGAATCTTCATGGCATGATTGATTCTTTGAAGGTCTACATATCTGGACTTGAAGTGTCTACTGGAATCAAGTCTGATAAGGAAAATTGGAAGATATCAAGGAAAAATGTGCAAATTCACATAGTCAAGTGATCAAGGAATTAGAGAGTGTACAAGGTTGTGAAGAAGAGGCATAGGAACTACTTTCTTTTTGCCTAGATTGGTCTAGCAGTACATTGGATATAAGAAATGAGATAAGGATGAGTGAGTCTCAGATGAGCACTTAGGCAGATACATATAGGTAATCCAAAGATAAAGATAATCAGAGGTGGTCCTACATTGTCTTGCTTTAGGACAAATTCTTTTCTCTATAGGATCAAAGGATAGATGTTATCAAGAAGCTTGTGGCACTTCAAGACATGATTAAACTCAGACATACTCTGGTTTCCAGTGCTCTTGGCTGTATTGGTGATTTATCAGAGATTAATCTTAGTCCCAATACTTTAGCAGATGGTATAGAGTCCTTAACTAAGCTTGAGATATTATAAAAGACTCTTGTAAGTGCAAAAGGTTCATGGGAAGAAGGTAAAGCATCGTGGAATGCTATCTTGGAGAGTCTCATAGGTTCTTCTTTAAGTTAATTCAATTATGTGTTCATATATTTTTGGTTACACTTTGATGCATATATACATATATATCAGACCCCTTCCTTTGCCATTGATGTCAAAGAGGGAGAGATAGAGAGATGGGGAGAGATAAAGAGATGAAGAGATATAGATATAAAGAAAAAACATTTTTTTGTGAATAACAATTTTGATAGGGGGAGTATTTAGAGTATTCAATTGTTTTTACTAGAAAATGTTTTTTTCATGCATGTTGCCATCAATGCCAAAGGGGGAGATTATTGGGATCCTTGCAACATGAGCATGAATTATAGATGGTTTGTGTTGGTTTTTTCTATGTTTTCATTGATGTCAACAAGGTGATAACTATATCAGAAGTCTGCTTAGTCTACCAAAAGTTGTTCTTTGCTGGTAATACCCATTTGCGATAGATCAGTGCATTGGTAATTGAGTCTAGAATTAATCACAAGATCTGATGACTCCAATATCTTAAGCATATTTTCTTGATTCATTCAGACACCTATAGCCTAGATCTTGAGATGTCCTTTGTTGTGAGTAGAAAGTTATCTTTGTTAGAGCTTAACTCTATATTTTATTGTTGTTCTGTGCATGGAATACTATGTGGGAGACTTCACATTATACTAAGGTGAACATTCCTATGCTGTAGTGTTGTTTATAGTTTCTATGTTTGTAGTATGATGGGAAATTAATGTGTTCTCAGATGCAGAAGGTGTTTGCTTTGAGGATTATTTGTTGGTTTGGAGAATTGTGTTCTAGTCTTGGCTGACTCAACATATGCAATATATTATGAAGACTAATTATGTTTTATGGATGATAGTTGACTTGGTATAACGCACTAAATGGATAAATTTTTTAAATCATATATGGTGCCAAAAAAGAAGGTTTTGATTTTTTTTTTTCATCTATTTAGGTTGACCTTATTGATGATCAAGATATACTTGTATATATATAAGATGTTTTGAGGAATGAGATGTGCATGAGGAATGAAATTTGATATATGGAATACATGTGAAATGTGAATTGAAGATTTGAACCTAAATGCTTTATTAGTTGTGATCAACATAGTTTTGTTAAGCGACTATTGTGTGAGGTAGTACTTCATATTATGAGTTTTAGTGGAACTAAAGCCTACACATTGAAGGTGTATTCTATCAGTTCAATCTATTGGTAGTGAGTCACAATATTTGTATCTTGGTGGTTAGCCATCTTTTATATTTTAGTATTGAGTCTTTCTAAGGACAGTGAGTTCTAGCAGTGAGCCTTTTTAAGGACGGTGAGTCCTAGCAGTGAGTCCTGTAATATTTTGTATCCGGATACAGTAAATTGTAAGTTAACCCTCACCATGGTTTTTTCCTTTTTGATATTTCCACGTAAAAATCTTGGTGTTCATGTGGATGGTTGCATTGAGTTGTTCTTATGGTCTCTCTTCTTGATTTAGTCAGAATTGTGATAATGTTTAGATGGATTTTATTATGGTTTTATGGAATACTGTTTCACCCCTCTCTTAGTATTTTGGATGTTCAACAATTGGTATTAGAGCTTGGTTCCTTAGAAGAAGCCTAACAACTTGAGGAAGGTCCCGAAATTTAAGTATAAGAAATTTTTTCCTTCAGAAGAAGTCTCTACCAAATATTCAGAAGAAATGGAAGATTTGAAGGACAGGTTGATGAAAGTGAATGAGTTCATTGAAAAACTACAAAGTAAAAGTGTTGAAGCATGTGATCTATTGGTTGAGGGAGAAGAAATTATCTTTAGCCTCTTGCAACAATTGGAAGAAAAGAAAAGAACTGAAGATTATTGGGAAATTGAAATTCAAAGGAAGATGGACGAATGCATAAAGCTAGAGGAGGAAGTAGAAATTTTGAGATCTTATTTGGATAAGGAAAGAAGTTTTGAACACAAATTTAAGATAAGATTGGTGATGCTTGATGAATTGGTTACCTCTCAAAGATCGTAAATGGATAAGAATGGCTTAGGGTTTGAGGAAGTTCAAAATTATAAAGCGAAGTAATCCACTGGTAAGAAGACTCGGGACAAAGATAGAAAAATCAAGGTGCTAAGAAGCAATTCCAAAAAAACTCCTATCAAATGACATGATGCTAAAAGGAATTTATCTTTCAATGGTTTTTTTTATTCTTGCAAGAAATTTTGTCATAAGGCAAAGGATTGCAAAAGTAAAATGAATGATTCTTTATCATTCTCTGGAAAATGTTCTAAGAGCAAGAATATTGGACATAAAGTAGGTATGTTGAATAAAAAGGAAAATGGAAAGAAGAATGTTGTTTGCTATAAGTGCAACAATCTGGAATACCCTGGTAGTAATAGCAGAAGAAAGAAAAACATCTATCCGGTGAAGAAGGATGATCAAATCATTGATCTAAAAGAAGGAAGAAAGGAAATGAAAAGGATTTTGAGAAAGGAATCATCAGTTTTATCTTTGATGACCTTCAGTGCAGATGCTCTCACAAATTTCTAAGTATAAGTAGTGGCTAAGTGGGAGAAATCATCAAAAAATATAATAGACCCCCTCATCGGTACTTGTGTCATATCATGACAAGTATATTTAACATGGTAACAAGATTAAGGTATTTTCTCAATCGCATGTGTGAAGGATGAAGTCTATAGAATTTGAAAGAATGGAGGCATACACAATTTTTGAGGCTACTTACAAGTTGAAGCATTTATTGAAAAATCATTTAGAATGGAAGGAACAAATTCAAATAATTTTAAAGGCTTATGTATTTTTGGAGAAGTGTGCAAAGGAAGTTTAGAAGGCAATTTAGAGTTTCAGGGTTTGAAGAAGAAATCTAGTAGATTCAAAGTGAGCTCTGGAAGAAGGATATCTATACATTTCTTGTTGGCATTTTCAGAGGTATTCCTATTTGCACAATCTTTCATTTTTATTGCTATTGATAATTCAAAGGTTGTAAATAGTGCGGACAAAGTGCAAGTTATGTTGAAGAGATATTTGAGGAATGTGTTAGAAGAGTTGGTGCATTCTCTTGCATCCCTTCGAGAGTGTTTCCCACAAAAGATATCTATGCATTTGTTTACAATAAGATAGAAGAGACATCATTAGTACAGTTGAGCATGTTTTGGGAAAGTGAATGGAAAGAGAGCCATGCTGCCTACAAAATATTAGTAGAGAAAAATTTGGATGTTTGGAAGAAAGTTTCCTTGTTTGAATTTGAATAGTGTTGAGAAGAATTCATGATGAATCTTTGTGGATTGATGAGGCACATTTGATTTCTAGAGAAGATATTAGAGATGTAACTGGTTTGTGTTCCTCTGGACTAGTTCCCAAACTAATAGCTATGGATGAAAAAGAGATATGTGAGGTTAACTTTGTGAATTTTGAAGGGAAAGAGATTGATTTGAGATCGATTGTTGATCCACTAATAAGGTATGCTACTATGGTCATTGGTCACAAAGTTTGTATCCCTAACAATGACCTTACAGTTTCTACTACTCCTGTAAATACTGTTGTTGATATGGTTAAAAGAGGTATGGATTATGACTTGTGTGAATTACTTCATATACATATTTTGAAGAATCTAAATGAAATCAAGAAGAGTGAGAAGAATACATTCTGGTATGACAATTTGGTTTTTTGTTTTCCCTTTTACTTTTTGAGAGAGTTACTAGTAATAGGAAGGATAGAATGGTCAAATTTAGAGCCTATTTCTTATCAAATTAGGAACTTCATGATAAATATTGGTAGTTTGGATGCACAAGAGACTGCCATTGTTGCATTCTTTGGAACATTTCAGATGAGGATGAACAAAAGGTTTAGGATTCTAGTAAGTGTTGTTGAAAGGTACTCCAGAAGCATAAATTTTCTTGTGTCTATAGATTTTTGTCACATTGAAGCAGTTGAATCAAGATTAGTTTTGATATCTGAATTGGATTATGAATTGTCAGAGGTTGAAGTTGATAATTATGCTAAAATTATTTTATAAATCCCTAAAAATCTCAATGTAGAAGGTACCTTTGATAGTGCGACCGAAACAAGGAAGAAAAGGAAGAGTGTTGTTAAGCAAGACATGGCAAAAGGAAGTGAGCTTGAACGTGAGCATGAAAGAATAAATATTCAGAGATATTTGGAAGAATTGCAAAAGGTTATTCCCGCTGCTAATTTTGATTCATCTATTTCTATTGTGGAGAATCTCCATGGCATGATTGATTCTTTAAAGGTCTACATCTCTGGACTTGAAGTGTCTACTGGAATCAAGTCTGATGAAGGAAATTTGGAAGATATCAAGGAAAAATGTGCAAATTCACATAGTTAAGTGATCAAGGAATTAGAGAGTGTACAAGGTTGTGAAGAAGAGGCATAGGAACTACTTTCTTTTTTCCTAGATTGGTCTAGCAGTACATTGGATATAAGAAATGAGATAAAGATGAGTGAGTATCAGATGAGCACTCAGGTAGATACATATAGGTTAGCCAAAGATAAAGATAATTAGAGGTGGTCCTACATTGTCTTGCTTTAGGACAAATTATTTTCTCTATAGGATCAAAAGATAGATGTTATCAAGAAGTTTGTGTCACTTCGAGACATGATTAAACTCAGACATACTTTGGTTTCCAGTGCTCTTGGCTGTATTGGTGATTTATCAGAGATTAATCTTAGTCCCAATACTTAAGCAGATGGTATAGAGTCCTTAACTAAGCTTGAGATATTCTACAAGACTCTTGTAAGTGCAAAAGGTTCATGGGAAGAAGGTAAAGCATCGTGGAATGCTATCTTGGAGAGTCTTATAGGTTCTTTAAGTTAATTCAATTATGTGTTCATATATTTTTGGTTACACTTTGATGCATATATACATATATACCAAACCCCTTCCTTTTCCATTGATGTCAAAGGGGGAGAGATTGAGAGATGGGGAGAGATAAAGAGATGAAGAGATAGAGAGATAGAGAAAAAACATTTTTTTTGTGAAGAACAATTTTGTTAGGGGGAGTATTTAGAGTATTCAATTGTTTTTACTAGAAAATGTTTTTTTCATGCATGTTGCCATCAATGCCAAAGGGGGAGATTGTTGGGAGCCTTGCAACATGAGCATGAAGTATGGATGGTTTGTGTTGGTTTTTTCTATGTTGTAATTGATGTCAACATGGTGATAACTATATGGGAAGTTTGCTTGGTCTACCGGAAGTTGTTCTCTGCCGGCAATACCCATTTGTTATAGATAAGTGTATTGGTAATTGATTTCGTAATTCACCACAAGATCTGATATGACTCCAATCTCTTAAGCATATTTTCTTGTTTCATTCAAACATCTATAGCCTAGATCTTGAGACGTCATTTGTTGTGAGCAAAACATTATCTCTAGCAAAGCTTAACTCTGTATTCTATTGTTGTTTTGTGCATGGCATACTATATGGGAGACTTCACATTATACTAAGGTGAACATTCTTATGCTGTAGTTTTGTTGATAGTCTCTATTTTGGTTGTATGATGGGAAATTAATGTGTTCTCAGATTTAGAAGGTGTTTTCTTTGAGGATTATTTGTTGGTTTAGAGAATTGTGTTCTAGTCTTGGACGAATCAACACATGCAATATATTATGAAGACTAATTATATTTTATGGATGATATCTAATTTGGTATAATGCACTACATGGATAAAATGTTTAAATCATATATGGTGCCGACAAAGAAGGTTTTGATTATTTTCATGTTCATCTAATTAGGCTGACCTAATTGATGATCAAGATATACTTGTATATATATAAGATGTTTTGAGGAATGAGATGTGCATGAGGAGTGGAAGTGGATATATGGAATGCATGTGAAATGTGAATTGAAGATCTGACCCTAAATGCTTTATCAGTTGTGATCAATATAGTTTTGTTGAGTGACTACTGTGTGAGGCAGTACTTCATATTATGAGCTTTAGTGGAACTTAAGCCTGCACATTGAAGGTGTATTCTATTAGTTCAATCTTTTGGGAGTGAGCAAAAATCTTTGTATCTTGGCAGTTAGCCATCTTTTCTATTCTAGCAGTGAGCCTTTTGAAGGACATTAAGTCTTGACAGTGAACCTTTTTAAGGACAGCAAGTCTTGGTAGTGAGCCCTATAATATTTTGTATCTGGATAGAATATATTATGAGTTAACCCTCACCGTGATTTTTCCCTTTTTGGGTTTTCCACGTAGAAAGCATGGTGTTCATGTGTATGGTTGCATTGAGTTGTTCTTATGTTTTCTCTTGCTGATTTAGTCATAATTGTGATAATGTTTAGATGGATTTTATTATAGTTTTATGGAATGTTGATTCACCCCCCCTTCTCAATATTTTGGATGTTCAACAATTGGTATTAGAGCTTGGTTTTGAAAAATCATCGTGTATGTCATGCATAAGATGACCTAAACTTATCATTTTTAATTTTTTTTCAAATTGAAAGGAATTGTCTGAGGTACATTTTCATGCAATTTGTTTTATAAAAAAATATTTTAATAAAAAGTTATTAAAATACTAAGAAAACTTTGATATTTCAAGTTTATGGACTATTTTCATCAGAAATTAATTGAAAATTAGAAAAAATAATCCAATTGTAAAAAAATTTACATATTTGGAATCTACATTGTCTCATCTATAATGGGTTTTAATTTCATCAAAAAATTATACAAAAGGTCTTCAAACATATGTCCAAAGTCACTATTTTTTTGTGATATTAACATGACCTTCAAGTTGCAGGTCAAATCGGGTCCAATGCTTAGGTTCGGGTATTTTTCTTGAACCAAAAAACAAAGCACAAACCTGACCAAAAATTCATGTTTTAAAAAACAAGATCTCTCTTTGTAGAAACAAGATCCCATTTCATAATTTTTTTATTTTTTATGTTTTTACGAAATGAGATCCCATTTTGAAAAATTTCCAAAAATGGAAAGTTTTCAAAATGGGATTCATTTTGAAAAGTTTCCAAAAATGGATTTTTTTCAAAACAAGATCCTATTTTGAAAAGTTGTCAAAAATGGAAAATTTTCAAAAATGGAAAGTTTTCAAAATGGGATCTTTGATTTTTGAAAAAAGAGATATCGTTTTAGTTTTAGGCTCTAGAACCCGAAGCAAAATGGGATCCCTATTATTAAAAAATAGGATCCCATTTCGTTATCCCAATTTTGGGATTTTGGCTAAGGCCAAAACTTCCACCTTAAGTGGACTCAACTTCATGTGTTTACCCTTTAGGAAGATTTGACAAATGAGACAAAATTCTCTAGGAGGCTAAGAGAGGCAAGAGAGGAAGTAGAAGGAATGGTAGGCAGTAGAGTGGATATGGTGAATTGTGGGGCTAAAAGTGAGGAAGTTGAAGAAGGGGAAGTAGAAGATGTTGAAGGAGATGACTCCACTAGGATAGTAGTGTAGACACGAAAAATATACTGATTGATCCTATACACCTGATAATGATTTTACTAACACCAGTTCATCCTAAATCATCTCCTTTACTAATCATTTAATTAAATAATCTCTATCTAATTAAATTCATCCCATTTCATCTCTTAACTAAATAAATCAAATTTATCTTATTAAGTCATCATCTCCTATTAATTAAATAAATCACTTTGTTTAATTAATCCTATAGTCCCTCTTTTAATTAAATAATTCATTTTATTTAATTAAGCTCTAAGGTCACCTCCCTTAAATTAAATAAATTAATCTTTATTTGATTTAATCTAACATCATCGTCTTTAATTAAATAAATAAAACTTTATTTAATTAAGTCTAAATTCATTATTTCTCTCACTTTGATTTATTTAAATCCTAAAATCTAAATCAAATTGTCAAATTAGCTAATCTCCTTTTAAATTAATAAAATCCTGATTAATGCTAAGCTTAATCCATCAAATCCTCTAGCTTTTGCAACTTTCTCATGAAAATTAATTTAATTAATTTATAAATCTTCCTTTTTCATTCAAAAAGACATCAAATGATGGAATATTCCCCAAATTTGAAAATGTCCCCCCAAAAGTACTTGTCCATCCAACAAGGCATTAAAGGCCTCTTACATGTCCTTTTCTTGAGCCAAGTGGCATTTAATTCATTTCTTCTCTCCCTCCAACTTGTCACCTCTCCAATTTTGAATTTCCACCTAATTGCATTAATGTGCACATTCATCCAAATGTGCTCCACCTCTGTCCACTCACATGTTGACAAGTGGCATTATGCTATTGGTTGGTGTGTGATCCCACATTCATCCATTTTGCCTCATCCTCTGTCATTCTCTTCTATAAATAGAAGGTTCTCATATTGATTTTGGATCCACAAGTTCATCCACAATCTTAGGCATTTTCATCCACAACTTGTGCAAAGTTATTATCTTCATGTTTCAAATCAAGTTCATCCATTTTCATATTTTCATAGCTAGGTTATGGAGAAATTTCATCAAGGAGCATCAAATATTCACCATTGATCATCAAGCTTGAAAGGAATGGGGAAAGTGCCATTTTCCACATCAAAATGGCACCAATTCTCCCATGGGATTGAGAGTTTGGACATTAAAATAGGATTTAATAATTTTTTTACTTGTGTTCTTCACTTATTTCTTGTTTTCATGTTTCAAATGAATTTCATGGGGAATGTTGTTTCTAACTTGCATACTGGACTAATAATGTGTTTGTTCTTTGTGTTTGTGCAGGTCTAGGATCACCATTCACATTTTGGCACTAGGAGGGAAGATTTGAAGAAATTAACACATTTTTTCACCAAATTCCCCTATTTTTTAAAATTTTGTGTCTACAGGAAACTACACCTCTGATAGGTCAAACTCTACCGCTAGCAATCCAACAGTGCTATTTGGCGATGCTTTCAAGCTCCATACTACGCCACTCGAGTCATTCTCCTTAGGGTCTAGCTAATTCAAATTCCAAACTGCACCGCTTTGCAAAACAACGCCACAATCGCACTCACTGCCCCTCCACAGAGCGCCACTAGTTTCACTAGAGTACCGCTGACACTCTTCAAACTGTGCCGCCATTGCAAACTATGCTGCTAGAGTGGGGTAAAAGGCAGTTTTCAAAAAAATTCAACATGTGTTGTTTTTCATTTTGATCACCTTAACTTCTAAATGGTTTTTTTGCCTCTGTTTTTTGTAATTTAACCAGTTTTGTAGGTTGGAGTGATTCAAGAAGGAAGGAGGAAACAAAAGAAATGCTTCTTATGGCATCTTCATTCTATTGTATCTAGTGTTTTTGAACACTTTGGGAAGCAATTATAATCCCAATTCTAAGGACTTTGTCACTTTCAAGCTTTTTAGGACTCAATAATTTTCATTTGGGCTTAAAAAGAACAAAACAAAGGGATTAAAAAGAACCTTAGACAACTTACTAGAGTTTGTTTTGAGGTTTTAAAATTGAACAAGCAAATCTCACACTTCAATATTGGTGCTTAAAAAGAATCCATTCTTGCTTTGAAGGTTAAAATGAACATGTGCATTTTATGTTTTGTAATCTCTTATCCAAAGTAATATCATTTAAAATGCATATACGCTTCTCTCGCGTCTCACAGTGATATTGAGAATCAAATTTTTTTTGATGATATTAAGTTGTATAAGTGATTGCCTCCACACTTCAATTTGGACTCTTAATATTGAACAAAGCTTGCTAGTGTGAGTGGAGTATATCACATGTGTTCTCTCTTTGTTCATGTAAACAAAGATCAATTGAACTGTGGGTGTGATTGCTCACTTTTGTTTACCCTTAGAGGGGCCTACCCAAGAGACACATCTGAAAGGAGAATTCAAAGGTGACTCCAACCAATTTTTCACTCAGGCCGATATATTAAAGGATAAGACTAAATCATCAACTCCAATAGTATGTAAGCCTTAGCCGTACGGTGTCTTTGAGAATGGGGTACTACCATAAAAAGTATAAGAGACCCTAGTAGGATTGATTAAAGCTTTTAGTGGCTTGTTGGATGCTCGCAAGGTGCCATGTCCCCAATCACCCTTACTAAGAACCAATTTGTTTAAAATCCCACATCCTTATCTATTTGTTGGTGTAAGAATGATTATTTTGAAGCCGCCCCACATTTTTGCAGTTCTTGGTAGAGATGAGAAGTATTCCATGGGAGTTTCATGGGTACTAAAGCTTGGCTGACCCATAGAAGTGAGTGTCGTGGAGGGGAGCCAGTATGTTCAAGCTTTTAATAATCTGCCAAGAATAAGTGTAGTTGGATTTATCCAAGTGGGGATTCAACAAATATTGTCTCTTGACTATCCATAGGGTTGTGCATTTTCTTGGAATCAAAACACTTTTCTTGGATCTAAAACATTGGAAAACAAACATTCAACCATGATCATCAAATTTCAAACCCTTTAAAGGAAGCAAATACCTTTAACAAAATCCAACTGATATTGCTTTCCCTAGGGATTCTATCCTTAGAGGTTTCGAAGTATTTGGATTTAGATCTCAATTTTCTCTCACTAAAGTCAACAATAGGGAACTATTGCCTTAATTTCCTTAATTTCCACACAATGGACTTTGTGGGATGAGAAGAAATTGGGACATTAGGCATTTAGTTTGAAAACCTAATCAAGAAAGTGTTTGTGGTAAAAATAACTCATTAAGCAAAAATAAGAAACAATTGGACCCCATACATGTGCTCTTCCAAATGATTTCCCAAAAGATCAAAATTCGAAAACCAAATTCCAAAGGTCTTAGTCAAAAATCTCACAAGAAACATTTGTCCATGCTTTACGAATTTAGAGAAAGATTGACCTTCAACTTTTATGAACGTGCATCAAGGAACAATCCAAATTTGTATTCATTATACTATTGTCAAAATCCAAGTCTCTTTTAAAGGTTTGAGTATCTCACATAGGAAGTAATAGCATGTTCTTCAACATCTTGGTCTAGTAAACAAAAGTCTTTCTAATTCTCTTAGGATCAAAATCAAAACACCTTCATCCATCCTCCAACATCAAAATCAAAAATCCATCTCACAAACAACTCTTGGAAATCTTGAAAAAAATCCTTCATGCTAAACTTTTGGAAAATCCTCTTGAAATCAAAAAATTAAAAGAAATCCAAATCATCTTGTTTGATTAGGTGTGTGTAGATGAATCCTTCTTTACACACTTAGTCAAATTATCATCTTGTGGACAAGTTTACTCTAGGACAACATCCAACCTCTTAGAGTTTATGAGTTCATTATCCAAACCAAATCCAATCAAAATCAAATCAAACCAAATCCAAAATCAAAATCCAAAATCAAATCAAACATCAACCCCAAAGTCCTAAAGTTTAGTATCCTCTTCAAGGTTTCATAAGAGTTCAAACATTCACCAATCACCCATCTTTCATTATCTCCTCATCATCTTGATCCTTAATATCTTAGAATTTCTTTTTTGTTCCTAAAGTTTAGATCAATCCAAGGAATTAAGGTTCACCTCCCATTCCTGAAAATTGATCCTCACTTTATGGTCTAAACTAGATCTCAACACAAGAAGAACATGGAAACAAACAAAGAAACATCTACTTCAAGTGACTTGAGTCAAACCACACCCGAAATAAATCCCATTAGGTCTAGCAATCCCACACTCAATATTCCTCCACTTCCACAAGATTCTCAAGAGGAAGGTGGCCAAGTGGAGGACATCACCAACAACTTTTTAGGGATGAATCAAGATGAGATTATTGAAATGGTCCAAAATCCCAAGACTCACAAAATTGTCAATGCCATGATGAAACTCAATCCCTCACAATACATGCTAGAATTGGCCAAAGAAGGGGCTAAAATCCCTTCAACTATGATGTGAGCACTCTTGTGGAGAAACCTCTTGGGATTATGCCACCAATATCATCCACACCTCCATTTCAAAGCATCACTCAAACCATCCCACATATCACATCATCCATTGCTCCAACTCAACCAATTGTCCACAAGGGGAGCTCATTGCTTCATGCACTACAAACACACTCCTTGTGAACAACCAAGACTTGGATGCGAACACCATCTTGGGTCAGTCCGTTCCTCAAAACTTGCTACACCAATATGTTCTACTTTTCTTTCATGACCCCACAGCTCATCCTCTTTTCATGCAACACTGACATATCCTCTTAACACACAAACCTCTCTCCCTATGACTTCACAAGGAGAAGGTGTGCTATTTGGACAAGGGGGAATATTTGACCCCTCATCATCATCATCATTTCCTCAAGGGAACACACCACCCATTTTTCCACCACTTCCTCCTTTGAAGTTAACATTGACACCACTCCTTGGTCTAAGGCAACCCCCTTTACCACCCATCAATCAAAAAAGTCAAAAAAATCCCCAAATCATAAATCAAAACATCATACCAAATCCTCTGGTCTTGCCATTGATATCACAACAACAGATGGAAACCATCTAAGCAACACAAGCAACCACTACACCATCCAAAAATGTGGTCTCTCAAGGACCAAGCATATCAATGGTACTATTCACTACACAAATCCCCATCATCAATACCACTACCAAGACCAAATGTGGCCAACCAATATAGCACCACATTACAAGCAGCTCAACAAGCCTATCAAAAGACACTTTGAACAATAGTTCCAAGCTCAACAAGCACAAAACACACAAGCTGCACAACAAGCTGCTCAACAAGAACAAGCATCTCAAGCCGCACAACAAGCACAATAGGCTGCCCAAACTCAAGCTTTGTTGCAGCAACAACAAGCTACCCAAGCTGCACAAGCAACTCAAGCTACACAAGCCGCACAAGCTGTATAAGCTTCCCAACAGGTGCAAGCTCAAGCTCAAGCACAATACCAAACTTAGCAAGCATATTAGTAAGCCCTGCAATAGTATCAAGCACAACAAGAAGCAATCCAACTATTAGCTGAACAACAAGCATTGTTGGCACAACAACAACAAGACCAACAACAAGCGCTATTGACACAATAGCAGCAAGACCAAAAACAAGCATTGTTAGCACAATACCAAATGTAGGCATATTAGAAAACCTTGATCACACAACAGAGCTTGCAACAAACTCCCACTAAGACACCCAACACTCCGCCCATCACTCAAATACCTCAACCACCTCAAAACACATTCACTCCACCCCCTAATCTACAAAATGATGAGACAACACAAATCAAATTGCTCTTGCAGAAAGTGTTCCATCTCTAATAAGGGAAAACAAAAAAGACACCAAGTAATCTATGCCTAGGAGCCTCACAATGGTACCATTACCAAAGGGTTTTGAAATCCCTAAATTCGACAAATATCGTGGGACGAGAAACCTTGAAGATCACATTAGAGAATTCCAAGTACATTGCATGGAGGTCGCATATGACGATACATACCTGATGCGACTATTCCCTTGAAGTTTGGTTGGTCCCACCATGGAATGGTTCTCTCCCCTTCCTCCTAGCATCAAAAATTTCCAAGAGATTATAGACACATTCATAAAAAACTATGCATTCAATCTAGGTATGGATGTGAGTCTAGAGGAACTATCTGCTCTTAAACAAGCTAAGGGGGAATCTTTCATTTCCTTCCTACAATGATGGTGATCCAAGGCCAATAACAACAAGTGGGTCATTCCAGAAGAACAACAAGTTTTCACCATCATTTCCAATCTTGAGAAAACCTTGGCATTCCATCTTAAGATGCAATGATTCACCACACACGACCATTTGATCCCCAAGGTGCTCAATATCGAATAAGCCCTCATTGCACAAGGTAGGACACCCAAATATCTGGAACATCAAGAAAACTGCCCATCCACCAGCTATAATGAAAAATCTTGCACGTGGGCAAAGAAAAGAAATGTCACCAATGATGGTGGATGCCAAGGTCATAATTAGTGGTCCAAAAAAAAACACGCAATTGTACCAACAATTGAAACAACACCCAAGCTAATGAAATATCACAACAACCACCCAAAAATCAAGTCAACAACTTGAATAATCAAGGGGGACCACCTCCATGAAACAAATATTCCCCCAAGAGAAAGTACACTGCCCTTGGAGAACCAATTGAATCAGTCATGAAGAAACTGGTAAATGAAAATCTCATCAAAATTCCCATTTATGAGAATTATCAAGAGCCCCAAGTGAAACCACCATGCTACAATGAAAACCACCTTTATGATTTTCACAAAATCAAGGGGCACACCACCGCCAGTTGCATGAGGCTAAAAAATTTGATCCAAAACTGCATCGATGACAAGGTCATAAATGTTGAACAACTAGGTAGAAATCAAGACCTTAAGATATACATGAATCTGATGCCATATCATAACCAAGGGAACAACCATGGAAAGACTAAATATGCCAATGTGAACCATGTGTACAATCATGTTGTTGCATCCCTAGACAAATGGGTCACTATTGTTAATATCAAGGGAGCTAAAGCTGATTGTGGAGTCACCACACGCAGTGAAAAATTTACTATTGTTGGGTCATCATAGCCACCTAGATCATCCACCTCAAATCCTAGATCCATTCCTAGTGGCTATAATGTCTTGGACCAGTTGAAAAGAACCCCTACTCAGATCTCCATCATGGAGTTGCTAAAGATATCATCCGCACATAGAAAATCCCTAGAGGAAGCATTGGCTTCATCCACCATCTCTGCAAATATTGATGTTGACTAGTTCCAAGCTATGGTTGAACACATCACCACCCCATATCTCCTAACATTCTCCGATCAAGACTTCCACACCCAACCATCTCACAATTGCGCACTTTACCTTGAAGTCTTGGTTTACAAAAACAAAGTCAAAAGGTCTTGGTGGATGGGGGTGCAGGTCTAAATATCTATTCTCTGAAGTTGATAAAAAATCTAGGATTCTTTGAGGACTCCATTGAAAATGGTAAAGGTATAACAATTAGAGAATATAATGATCAGGAAAGAGTGTCTTAGAGAACTATTCAACTCCCTATTCAAGTAGGGACAACCATTATGGAAACCACATGCCAGGTCCTTGACCTTGATTTACCTTATAATATTCTCCTAGGGCATCCATGGATCCATGGAATGCAAGCTGTTGCATCAACCTTCTATTAGTGCATCAAATTCCCATATCAAAATCAAGAGGTCATGGTCTATGGTGATCCCGAACCCTTTGCTTACTGCAAGAATTTGGAAGCAAAATACTATAAAATTCCTCAAGTCCCAAAGAATGATGAAGGCCCTACAACTCCATATGTAGACCCAACTACCTTAGCCTCCACCTCTGAGACAAAGACACCTGCTATTCTTGATATCTTTGATATCAAAGTTATTGTCCAAGACAATGGGTGTGGGAATTACTAAATGAAGTAAAGTGCTTTTGTGGTAGGGGAGTTACCTCAATCTCCTAGGTCCCATGGGTAGCCCCAACCAATTGACACATCAACCCAAACCTTCAAAGAAAACCCCTCCAGATTCAGAAGTTGGGGAGACCAAAGCCAAGAAGTGGTAGACAAAAGGAACATATCAAGTCTGATATATCAAGAAGAAAGACTCATCCTTGATCTTCCTATGGATGACAATAGCAAAGGATTGTAGATAATGCAAGGATGGGGTTATAACAAAAATAAGAAACTTGGGAAAAATGACAATGGTCTTCTAGAACCTATCATTCTTGAGAAGCGTATAAGGAATCTGGGCCTTGGATGTACTCCTCCAAAAGTAACCATACTTGGGAAAGGTGTGCTGGTCAAAACAGTCAAAGCCTCCTCCTCAGTTCCGATATCAATCACTTATCCTTTTGAGGATCCCCTAACTAACATAACTATACTATTTGAGGATTCCTCCCTTCTCATGATTAGTACCCTATCTTTTGAGTCAATGAATCAAACCCATGAGATAAACCTAGTCTATCCCCAACTCATCGATTACAACCAACGAGGACTACCAATTTTGGAAACATTCAAAAATGATGAGGTGCTCTCAGAATTCATGGGATTGTGGGATACCATACCATGTGGAGATCACAATGTTGGATTTGACATCATACTGGACACACATGCCTATTACAGAGAAATGATTGAATCCTTCAATTGCAAAAGTGAAAATCTAAGAATAATCTTTAGGTATTTGAGTGAAAACCACACCATGGCAATCTATGACCCAAAAATAATAAAAATAAAGGACACATCCAATGATGAAAACCTCTTTGAGGCACCAGAGGATGAGGGATTTAATATTCCCCTTAGTGCTATTCATCAGGCGAAGTCAACGGTCTTAGTAGAGAAGTGCAATCCAGTCAACCTGGGAATAGAGGAAATGTCGCATATCACCTTCTATGCAAAATCACTTTTGACAAAAGAGAAATAAATCTTAGCTGCATTCCTAAAAGAAGGAAAAATAAACTTTGCATGGACCTATGCTGACATGTCGAGCCTTGATCCAGAAGTTGTGGTTCACCACCTAGTTGTATATCCCGAAGCAAAGCCAACAAGACAAAAGCTAAGGAAAATTCATCCCCAGATAGCATTATTGGTCAAGATGAAATTATAAAGTCTGCTAGATGTGAGACTCATATGGCCCATTGATTATCCAGAGTGGGTCTCAAATCTTGTGTCTATCTCGAAGCCCACTGGGGGCATCCACATTTGCATGGATTTCAGAGATTTGAACAAAGCATGTCTCAAGGATTATTTCCCTCTACCAAACATTGACATGATTTTTGATATGATGACATGACATGAGATGCTATCACTAATGGATGGATTCTTAGGCTATAACCAGATAATGATAGAAAAGGACGACCAACACAAAACATATTTCACTTGTCCATGGGGGACATATTGCTAGAATATGATGTCTTTTGGATTGAAAAATGTAGGAGCTACCTATCAAAAGGCCATGACACTAATCTTTCATGATATGATTCACAAAATTGTGGAAGATTACATGGATGATATATTGGCTAAGTCAAAGAAACATTGAGATCACACACCAGCTCTAAGATCCATCTTTGAAAAAGTACAAGGTCCTACTAAATCCAAAAAAGTGTGTCTTTGGGGTACAATCAGGAAAACTCCTAGGGTACATTGTATCCATGAGAGGAATTAAGGTAGACCCTACCAAAGTCAAAGCAATCCTCAAAATGGAGGCACCAAAAATGTTGAAACAACTAAGAGGCCTACAAGGAAGACTCCAATCCATCCACCGATTCATAGTGCAACTAGCAAACAAGGCGATCCCATATTCTCATCTACTCCACAAGGGAGTAGCATACAAATGTGATGAGAAATGTGTTTAGGCCTTCAACAAGATCAAGGAGTACTTGCTCACACCACTAGTACTCATGCCACCAATTCCAGGAAAACCCTTGATCTTGTATATATCAACAACAGTAGGAGCCCTTGGTGCTCTCCTTGCACAACATGATGAAAAAGGGAAAGAGAGCTATTTATTATATCAGTAGAACTATTGTTGGAAACGAGCTGAACTACACATCCATTGAGAAAGCTTGCTTAGCAATTGTGTTTGCAACATAGAAATTCATACAATACATGCTAGCACATCAAATAAAGCTCATTGCAAAGATAGATCCACTTAAGTACTTGCTTTCTAAAGCAATGCTCACAGGGTGAACGACTAAATGGGTAATGATCCTAATAGAGCATGACATTGAGTATGTGGAACAAAAGGCCATGAAAGGACAAGCAATTAGAGACCAACTAGCAGAGGCACCAATATACTTAGAGAACCCACTTGTATCAGAATTCCTTAACAAATCAATCTTCAACCTAAGTGTATCGGATAACTAGAAAATGTATTTTGATGGATCCTACACACAACACGGATTAGTAGGGATCTTCTTTATCACTTCTCAAGGGAATTGCATACCTAAATCATACAAGCTGTCATTTCCATGCACAAATAACATCGCAGAATATGAGGCTCTTGTCATAGGGTTGAGAATTTTTGTATAGTGGTAGATCATTACACTCAAAGTCTATGGAGACTCACAACTCGTAATCAACTAGGTAAATGATGAGTATCAAACAAAGGATGACAAGTTGACTCCATACAAGAAGGTGGAAAGACTCAAGGAGTTCTTCATTGATATCACATTTGAGAAGCTACCAAAAGTAAATAATAGAGTAGCATACACCATGGAAATAATTAGATCACGATTGGATATTCTACACAACATCCCAAAGCAAGAATTCCTTGTAGAGCAGCTTCTCGTACCAGCATTTGAGGTATCAGAGTCTGAATTTGTGTGCGAAATCGTTGGTCCTGGTGATCCTTGGTATCATAATATATACACCTACTTGAGAATAGAAGTCTTCCCCACTGATATTACCTCAAACCTAAAAAGAGTGTTTGTCAAAAAATAATCCCATATTGTCATCCTAGGAGATACCCTATATCGTAGAAGCATTGAAGGAACACTTTTACGATGCCTAAACGTTGAGGAAGCTTTGATTGATTTAACTGAGTAACATAACACCATTTTTGGTTCACATTCGAGTGGTATGACCTTGGCTAAGAAATTGTTGAGGACTGGGTACTATTGGCCTACAATGGAAAGGGAAGCACATGATTATGTCAAAAGGTGTTTGCAGTGTCAACAACATGGGGATCTCATCCATGCACCGGCTCAGGAGCTCCACCCAATTGTTACACCTTGGCCATTTTCATAATGGGGGCTCGATCTCATTGGAAAAATTACTCCCACTTCATCCAATGGACATAAGTTCATCATCACCGACACCGGGTACTTCACAAAGTGGGTAGAGGCCATCCCCATGACATATATCACTCGAAAGTAGATATCCAAGTTCATCCTGAATTACCTAATTTTCCACTACGGTGTCCCTCAAGCCATTATCCAACATTGCTTTTCCACTCCATACTATCCCCAAGGAAACGGCCAAGCTAAGGCTACAAATAAGACCATCCTAAAAATTCTCAAGAAAATAGTCAATGACGCTAGTCGTGACTAGCATCTGTAGCTAAATCCCACCCTATGGGTCTACCGAACAAGCATCCACACACCAACATGTGTCACCCCATTCTCCCTGGTCTACGGATCAGAGGCCATACTCCCCATTGAGATCAAGCTCACATCCCTGAGAATATCATTACAAAATATCATCACAGGTGAAGAATATCAAGTGTCAAGGTTAAATGAGTTGGAACTACTAGATGAGTGGTGCATGGATGCCTTAAACCATTTGCAAGTCTACCAAAACTGACTCAAGCAGAGTTATAGAAAGAAGATCAAGAGTTAGACTTTCCAAGTAGGAGAGCTTGTGCTAAAGGAGAATAAAAAAAATGTTCCAAATCCAAATAGCAAGGGCAAGTTTAAACCCAATTGGTTGGGACCCTTCGTCATCACAACAAGCTACAAGTCAGGGGCATATCAGTTATCAACACCAGAAGGAAAACCTCTGTAGGATCCCATGAATAGCTCCCATCTCAAAATTTTTTATACCTAATCTTTCAAGGTATAAAACCAAAAATACAAAAAAAAAAACATTAAAAATCCAAAAAAAATAGAAAAATGATTAAAAACAGTAATCCTATAGTGAAAACCACTTTGGTGGCGCTTTGGGCAAGTACCTTGGTGAAAACCTAGAAAACAGGTACCTTGTGTAAATAAGCACTTTCCATCCACCAGGATCTCCACGACATGTTCTACATCATCCATCCATCATGCGTCCATCATCCATCGTATTCCATAACTTCGTCCTTCACCCATCCGCGTCTGCATCATGGCTTGGTCATGTGTTTGTGTCATGATCCCTTCTAGTACTACTCAGCCCATTCCCAAGGTCAGTTTTTCCTACCTTTATTAGAGTAGTCTATTGCATCATGCTAGGGGCATGTTTTCATCAGATTGGATTTGTGTATATTCTTGAAGTTTTCCCAAAATCAGAAAAATCCAAAAAAATTAGAAAATCAGAAAGTCCCAAAACATTCATAAAATCATAAAATCCAAAAATAGGTAAAAAAAGTCAGTCAAAAGGTCAAAACAGGGTCGTATTTTCAAAATATGGGTCTTAGAGCTCTGAATATAGGCACTTGGTTGATCTTCGATCATCCCCCGAGACACTTAGGTCAGTCCTTTAGGAGTCTGTCATAATAAATTGACAATCTGTTTGTTCATATTTCATCAATAATTGAGTTTGTGTCAGTCGAACTGCATGGTCTTTGTGTGTATAACGTAGGGAAGGGTAATATTTGATCAGCCTTTTAGGCCCCTAGGATAGGCCTTTAGGTTAGTCTCTTGGTTAAAATTTCAGAAAACCCCAAAACATCAGAAAATTGGAAAATCAAAACATTTGCAAAATTTTTAAAATACCAAAAATAGCCTCAAAACATTTGAAAAAACTTCAAAAAATCCAAATATTTGAAAAAATCCATCCACCCCATCTTGTTTTCACCCGCAATAAACATCACTCATAATAAATAAATCATCACCCTCAGCCTTAGGTAAAACAATCGAAAACAAGTTTAGCAAGTTAAAAGTGAAAACTTAAGCGTCAAGGTCTCGAGTCTAGGTGAGTAAGTAAACATGTTGGTCAACTCTTGGTATCAATAGCCCATCATCCAATCAATCCCAAATCATCTGATAACATCATGTCCTAGGATGCATCCTTCCTACGATGGACATCAACCTTAGGCATCACCATAGTTTAGTCTTGGCTAGCGGTATTAAAGAACATTAGCTTGTTTGTTTACTTTATCTTTGTATTTTTGGTTATTTTATTGGGCTCATTTAATGACCTCTCGATGATTTCCAAAAAAATGGATTTAGAGAGAAAGGAATGGAGCAACGATCATTATCTTTTTATCTACTGTGCTTGTTGGATATTCTTGTAATATAACCTTGGTCATACGTGCTTTATTTGGGTGTAGGGAGGGTATTTTAGGTGTCTTGTTGAATACATAGGAAGGATTTCCTTTCTATGTTTTGGTTTGAAATATTTGAACTGCATTTCAAATAAGGTGTCATATGCCAGGTGTGAATAGGAGTACTCCTATTTGATTATTGAGTCAAAGTCCATCACACTAGGTGCAACACCATCTTGGTTATTTATAACTTGATGCATCGTGCCTATGTGTGTTATCAAACATAAGGTAAGTATCCCTTTTAAAATCCCAATTCCTAATAAAAAAATCATCATCATCATCATCATCATCATCTCTAATAAGTTGATTTGTTGGATTCTCTTATTTCTTTTGTCTTCTATTCATTCTAATATGGTACCATGACAATTAATCAAAAACATCACTAATGCATCCATAATGCATCCAAAAACCATCCGAATAATGCATATCCATATCATATCATATAGGAAACACTGATCATCTCACATGCATTGCATAACATAGATTGGTTATTCTAAGCATCTCATAAACTGTAGACTTGCATCCATTGCATAAACATAAAATTATCATCGCATAGGAATTATTAAATCATATCATATACATCATCATATCATATCATGTGAATCATCATATCATCCATATAAGCATCACCATATCATTCATTTGCATCATCACATAGATGTCATAATAAAAAAATCATCACATCATATTACGTGCATCATCATGTCGTCCATACATATTGGAAAAGGTACTGAAAAAGAAAAAAGTGCATCTCATATATCTCATGATCATAGCATATAACATCATCATCCATATAGATCTGTTAGGATAATCATTTTAAATAATTTGCATATCATAACATTTGCATCCATTCATCATCATAAAAGTGCATAGAAAAAATACTGAAAAATAAATGCATCCATCCATCCATCCATCTACATAATAGAAGCATACATAATCATTGCATCACATCACATAAAATAAAGTCATATCATATCATTGCATCACATATAAATCCATTCATGCATAAATAAAATGGAACACATCATATATCAAATCAAATCACCTCATATCATATATCATCAATAATGCAACTGTCATGGTACAAAGAATCACGATCAAATGTGTGTATCAATCAATATATACAAATATCCACAGGGCTATAAAAAAAGGAGCCTATGGATCGCAAAAGGAATGATGTATCTGATAAAAATGTGAGCTAGCCTTGATGGCTGCTCCCCTCGCTTGGCTGTCTCTTGGGCTGATCCTACCTCTACCCTGTTTGCTGCAAGAAGTCTGGAACCCAGGCCGCTTGAGGCACTGCCTAATGATAATGTACTCTATAGTACTTTGCCTCTCTCATTTCTTCTTGGTACATGTGTACTAGGACTGTCTTGCCCTAGGCTATGACTACCATGCTCTCAAGCTGCTACTGACGACCCACCTCCTATGCTAGTTGTAGGTCTCCAGCTTGTCTCTTTTGCACAGTTTGATCCCACTTTACTTGGGCCTGATCCCTCTCAACCATCAGTGTAGCAACCTATGCCTGCAGCTGTTGAATCAGTGTGTCCCTCTGGTCTCTCAGAGGTGGTAGTGGTGGTGGTTGATGTTGGTCTCTCAGAGGTTGTTGTGGGTCCCTTGGGGCATCTCTCTGCTAGTGCTTGTTTCTCTGCCCGTCTCTCTGGCTGTCTCTCTTCCCATCCCTCTGCCCTCGCTGGTCTAGAGGTGATACACCTCCTCCTCTACCTTAGTATCCATCTCCATCCCCATCTCCTCATCCTCCTCGCCCCCACCCCCGCCTCGTTGTCCGGCCTCGGGGTCTCCACCATGGTAAAGCTACCCCTAACACTATCAATCTAATGGGTGGCCTGAACCAATCACAATATTCCTATGTGGTCCCTAGGTCTTCTTACCCTTGATCATATGGCCATGGCCTAGAAACCAACTCTCTAAACAAGTCCACTGTGTCCTTTGGAGGGATCTTCCAACCCCATGTGGTCTCCCTCATAGTATGAGAAAATATGGCCACGTACTGGTAATCTGGCCTATCTTGAGTATCTCCAAACTACCTAGCCACCCGTTCTGGTAGGTAATGCTTGATCATAGTGTGCTCTCTGCCCTACATAAGTCAATCCCACCTCACAAAGAAAAGCTGTTGAATGTCATCATACCAGGTAGGCATCCCGAGCCAAGGCCTCCATCTAAAGATAGTCATCTCATCAATCACCCTCCTCCAGTGAGGGATGTTGACTCTCCTGTATGGGTGAAAGTCAAGCCACCCCTATATCTCTAGATGACTAGGTCATCTGGCTCCACATCAACAATTGTAACTTGTGGGCAAAGCACAATAATGTGCTCCTAGACCCAAATGTGAAGGAGAGTAACTCTAGCCCCGATGGCCCTACTGTCATAGTAAGAAAAATATGCAAATCTTGATAGAGTGAGGCAAACATCACTAGTCCCCACACAAAGTACTCTCTCTGGTGGAACATCCTCTCCTAGGCTAGACCCCATCCTAGACTGAAGTATCAACAGCCCCTATCTGGTGCCACAAGGCCTAGGATGATGGCAACCACAATCAATTAGAATGTTGATACCTAACCTCTGTACTGCTCAATCTTGATCTGACCCTCGAAAAAAATAATCTCATCCAGTCTCATAACTTCATAGCAAGCATCTATCCCAACATCCATGTTATGAATGACCTACTCTCCATGGATGGGAAATCGAAGAATACACCAGATGCCCTCCAAGGTGATGGTCACCTCATTGATAGGGAAATGAAATGATGATGGCTCACTGTGCCATCACTCGGCTAGTGCGGTCATCATGCTAAGATGTGTCCTGATGGTAGGAGCGTATGCAACATACCATAGCCCTATCACTTCAAGGTGATCCTGAAGCAACTCGTGTAATCCAATTAGTCTGCTGAGAATCAAAGATTGATGCTCACATGAATGAATTGACTCTGCATCCTCCTGCACCAGTAAAGCCACAATGTCAAGTTTCATAAAAAAAATTAGGATCCTGTTTGAAGTTTTCATGATTGAAACAACAAATGTGCCACTATTTGCAATTGTGTTGCTGTTTGAAAACTACAAACTGCGCCGTTGGAAGCCTCTAAATTCCTTACTCCACTGTGGCGATGCTATTTGACTGCACTTTTGTTTGACCCTAAACCCTAATCTCCTAACTGACCCGTGACGACACTATTTGCATATGTGTTTCCATTTGGAGTTTGACTCTTAATTGCCAAACTGCAATGCCGCATTGCAGGACTCAAAAGTGATGCACTTTAGGGCAACACAACACTGATTCTAAGCTTTCAGCAGTGCCAAATAGTGTCGCTTGACTTGTTTGACTTTTGAACCCTAATTAATGCACACAAAAATTGAAAGTACAAGTTGGGTTAAGGTCACATACCGACAGTCCTAGGCTTGGAAGTCGCTGGTACACTCACACTCGCTCCAAAATGTGTCGTGGAAGCACTCTTTGTGCCATCTCGAATGAGGGTCAGAGCTCAAGAAACATAAATCTCTAAAGGCTGAATGTGTAAAGGGTAAGTGCATCAAGATGGTTCCCAAAAAGGGGGCTTAAGTGGCCACTTTTTTTATATTTTTTATATATTTTTTTATTTTTTCTGAAATTAGGAAATACTGACATTGGACGTGAAATTGAGGATAGTTACACTCAAAATTTTGAGATGGAACAAAAACAAGGATCCAAGTGCTTCGAGTCTACTTTCTAAACTACCAATTTATTTTGAAAATGGTTGAGATTAAGGGGTTCAAAAGAGGGACGTACACAAATTGGTGTTTTTTTTTTAGAAAAAAATAACATAGCAACTCTTGTACGATCCTAGCACGGTGAAATTTTTTGTAGTATTTTAAAAATCACTATGGTCAGAAGTTAGCTGACAATATCTAGTTGATGCACAATTTTTCTAATAATTTTTTAATGAATATTTGAATTTTTACTAATTTTCTAAGTGGGAACTTCCTAAAAAGCAGAATTTTGGCCGTGCTCCCCCTACAAATTTTGGAAAGTAATTGATTTTTTAAAAAAATTTGTAGAATGGAGTCTAGTTTCTAAAAATGTAATTTATTTGAAATTTTGATGAACAGTTAATTTATAATGAAAAAAACA
The DNA here is from genome assembly GCA_007258455.2 of Sequoia sempervirens. NCBI lineage: Eukaryota > Viridiplantae > Streptophyta > Pinopsida > Cupressales > Cupressaceae > Sequoia > Sequoia sempervirens. The sequence continues at coordinate 285,716,641 of VDFB02000003.1, read as the reverse complement.
CCAAACACTAGTTTTGGAAAAAATAAGACATACAAACAAAATAAATTATGGATGAAAGGCTTAACATTTTCAAAAAGTGAAAAAAATTACATCGTTGGATAGCTAAGAGAGAACCTAACATTACCCATGTGTTCAATTTTGTCGATATTGAACTAGATGCAATCGTGATGGTAAGCACAAACCCGATTATGTGAAAAATTGTAGAATTTGCAAAAATATGTCTCTGGTAATTGGGAATGCCCTCCAAGCCTTTAGGTTGGAATTCCAAGGAAAATACCAATGCTAAGGCTCGAGGATTCCCAAAGCAAGATATAACACAAGCGTGTTATAATGCGCTCATGTTATTTCCTAGTTTTGAATTTTTTTTGCTTATCTGGGATACATGTCAAGCAAGACATAAGGTGAGTGCATTATAACGTGCTCGCGTTATGTCTTCCTTTATGTTAAATTCCACTCTACTGAATGTTTATTGATATATTTGTATGTTTGTATGTACATGTATGCTGGTGTGTCATGTATGTATGTATTTATGCATGTTTGTATGTATGTATGTATGCCTATATATATATTGTATGGATGTAGGATTGTATGGACATATGTATTATGCTTGTATGTATTTATGTATATCTTTAGAGGGAGGGAGAATTTTAAGAGGGAGAGAGAGAGAGATTTTTCTAGGTAGGGTGGGATGGGGAGAAGGAGAGAGAGTTTGGAGAGAGGGAGATGGGGTGGAAGTGAGAGTTTAAGAGAGGGAGTGGGAGAGAATGGGTTGAAGTGAGGGGGACTTAGCTAGGTAGGGTGAGAGGGAGAGACTTGAGAGATAGGTAGGCAGAGGGAGTGCGAGAGAGAGGGAGTGGGAGAGAGAGGGAGAGGGTGTGAGAGGGAGTTCAACCTGAGGAGAGGGAGAGAAAGAGGGGGTGGAGTGAGGAGGGACTTATCTAGGTAGGGTGGGAGGGAGAGATAGAGAGAGGGGAAGAGAGGCAAGAGA